>BSBM01001813.1:0-600000 GCA_027924585.1 Larix kaempferi
AGAGATAGAAAGAGAGATTAGGGGTTATAGGTGTAGAGATAGAGAGAAAGATAGGGGTTTGGGTTTAGGGGTTTAGAGAGAGAGATAGAGAGAGATTGGATGTTAGCATTTTAAATAGAGAGAGATTGGGGATTTGTGGTTTAGAGAGAGAGATATAAATATTGCAAGTTAGGGGCTTAGAGAGAGATATAGAGACATGGGTCAGAGGTTTGTAGAGAGAGAGATAGAAAGAGAGATATTGGTGTTTAGGCATTTAAAGAGAGAGAGAGAGATTTAGATGGATAGATTGGGGGTTTGGGGTTTAGAGAGAGACAAATAGAGAGAGAGAGAGATAGGGGGTTAGGGGTTTAGAGAGAGAGAGGGAGAAGGAGAGAGAGATACATTGATGGTTAGAGGATTAGAGAGAGAGTTATTGGATGTCGAGGGCTTAAAGTCTGAGAGATTGGAGTTTAGGGGCTATGGGTTTAGAGAGCTATCAAGAGTTTGGGGGTTAGGGGTTTAGAGATAGAGAGAGAGAAAGTGAAAGAAAGAGATTGGGAGTTAGGGTTTAGAGAGAGGGAGAGAGATATTGGCTGTTAGTAGTTTAGTGAGAGAGATAAAGGGGTTAGGGGTTTAGAGAGACAGATAAGGGGTTAGGGGGTCATAAAGAGAGATATTGAGAATTAGGGGCTTAGAGATAGAGAGATAGGAAGGGAGATATTGGTGGTTAGGGTTTTAGAGAGAGAAAGAGAGAGAGAGTGGAGGTTAGAGAGAGAGATCGATTGGGTGTGAAAGGTTAGAGAGAGAGAGATAGAGAGAGAGTTAGAGACAAGTATATTGGGGTCATGTGTTTAGAGAGAGAGAGAGTTTAGGGGTTATACATTTAGATAGATAGATAGTTTATAGGTAGATATATAGGTAGAGAGAGAGAGAGGGATTGGGGTTTAGGCATCTAGGGAGAGAGAGAATGGAGGTTGGTTTTTAGGGAGAGAGATATTGGGGGTTAGGTGGTTAGAGAGAGAGAGAGAGAGAGAGAGAGAGAAAGATTGGGGGTTAGTGGCTTATAGGGAGAGAGAGAAAGATTGGGGGTACAGGGTTTAGAGTGATAGGGAGATGGGAAGAGAGAGATTGGGAGTCATGGGCTTAGAGAGAGATAAAGAGATTAGGGGTTATGGGTTTAGAGACAGATATATATATAAATAGAGATATTGGTGGTTATGGGTTTAGAGAGAGGAAGAGAAATAGTAGGTGTTAGGGTTTTCGAGAGAGATATTTTGGGGTTAGGGGTTTGGAGAGGGAGAGATTGGAGGTTCATGGTTTAGAGAGAGAAAGATAGGGATATTGGGTCTTATCAGTTTAAAAAGAGAGATTTATGGTTAGTGTTTAGAGACAGAGGGAGAGAGAGAGATTGGGGTTTAGGGTTTTAGATAAAGAGATATATAGGTAGATATATAGATAGATAGAGATGAGAGAGATTAGGGGTTAGGGGTTTAAGGAGAGAGAGAGAGAGAGAGAGAGAGAGAGAGAGAGAGAGAGAGAGAGAGGGATTTGGTTTTAGGGGTTTTGAGGGAGATAGAGAGATAAGGTTCAGGGATTTCAAGAGAGGGAGAGAGAGACTGGTGGTTAGGGGTTTAGATACAGAGAGAGATTGGAGGTTAGGGGTTTAGAGAGAGAGAGAGAGAGAGAGAGAGAGAGAGGGATAGAGATAGTGATAGTGATAGAGAGATTGGGATTTAGAGTTTTAGACTGAGAGGTTGAGGATTTAGGGTTTAGACAGAGACAAATAGAGAGAGAGTGAGAGATTGGGGGCTATGGGTTTAAAGAGAGAGAGAGAGATTGGTGGCTAGAGGTTTAGAGAGAGAGATAGATTGGGTGTTAGGGATTTCGAGAGAGATAAATTGGATGTTGGGGGTTTACAGAGAGGGAGAGATTGGGGATCAGTTGTAGAGAGAGAGAGATTTTGGGGGTTAAGGGATATGGGTTTATAGAGAGAGAGAGAGAGAGAGAGAGAGTTTAGAGTTTAATGGTTTAGAGAGACAGAGAGAGAGAAATAAAGAAAGGGATTGGAGGCTAGTATTTAGAGAGAATGAGAGATTGGCCATTAAACTTTTAAAGCGATAAATACGGGGTTAGGCGTTGAAAGAGAGAGTGAGATAGAGAGATATAAAGAGAGGTATTGGTTGTTAGAGTTTTAGAGAGTGAGAGATATTGGAGGTTAGAGATAGAGAGATCGATTGGGAACTAAGGGTTAAAGAGAGAGAAAGAGATTGAGGCAAGGATATTGTGGTGAGCAGTTTAGAGAGAGAGAGAGAGAGAGAGAGAGAGAGAGAGAGAGAGAGAGATTGGGGTTAGACGTTTATATAGATAGATAAGTTATAGGTATAAGGAATATAGATAGAGAGAGAGAGGAATTGGGGGTTAGGTGTCTAGAGAGAGAGATAGAGAGAAATATATTGGAGGTTAGGTGTCTAGAGAGAGAGGGAGAGATATCTTGGGGGTAATGGTTTTAGAGAGAGAGAGAGAATTTGGGTTAGGGATTTAAAGAGAGAGATAGAGAGAAAGAGAGAGGTTGGGGTTTAGAGGTTCAGAGAGAGAGAGTTTGGGGGTTAGGTTGTTAGAGAGAGAGCAAGAATGGGAATTAGGGGTTTAGATACATACATGCATACACACACACACACACACACACAGATTGGAGGTTAGAGTTTTGGGGAGAGAGAGAGAGAGATAGAGAGATTGGGCGTTAGTGGTTTAGAGGGAGAGAGAGAAAGAGATTTGTGTTTAGGGATATAGAGAGAGGTAGAGAGATTAGGGTTAGGGGTTTATACGTAGAGAGATAGAAAGAGATAAATTGGTGTTTAGGGATTTAGAGAGAGAGAGAGAGATTCGGGGTTAAAGGTTTAGAGAGAGAGAGAGATTATGGGTTTAGAGAGAGATAGAGAGATTGGAGGTTAGGTGTAGAGAGAGAGATGGAGAGATATATTGGGGGTTATGGTTTTAGAGAGAGAGAATATGGGTTAGGGGTTTAGAGACAAAGATAGAGAGAACGAGAGAGGTTGGGGTTTATGGGTTCATAGAGAGAGAGTTTGGGGGTTAGGTTGTTAAAGAGAGAGCAAGAATGGGCGTTAGAGGTTTAGATACATACATACATATAGGGAGATAGAGAGAGAGAGAGATTGGAGGTTAGGGTTTTGGGGGGAGAGAGAGAGAGAGAGAGAGAGAGAGAGATTGGGTGTTAGGGTTTTAAAGAGAGATATATTAGTGGTTAGGGGGGTTAGTTATTTAAAGATAGATAAAGAAAGATTTGAGGTTAGGCATTTAGAGAGAGATAAAGAGAGATTGGGGGTTAGGTGTTTAGAGAGAGAGAGAGAGATAGAGAGAGAGAATGGTGGTTAGGGTTTAGTGAGAGAGATGGAGATCAGAGGTTTGGGGTTTATAGTGAGATGGAGATAGGAATAGAGATATTAGGGGTTTAGAGAGAGAGATTTTGGGTTAGTTGTTTAGAGAGAGATAGAGAGATTGGGGGTTATGGGTTTAGAGAGAGAGAGAGTAAGAGAGAAATGGAGAGATTGGTGGTTAGGGGTTTAGAAAGAGACAAAAAAAATAGATGTTAGGGTTATAGGGAGAGAGAGTATTGGGGGTTAGGGTTTTAGTGAGAGAGAGATTGGGGGTTAGAGGTTAGGAGTTTAGAGAGAGAGAGAGAGTGACAAATTGAGGGTTAGGGGCTAGGAGTTTAGAGAGAGAGAGAGAGAGAGAGATTAGGGATTAGGGCTTAAGAGAGAGATGAAAAGAGAGATTTCAAAACACTCTATATAAGAATTTGAATAGAACCCCTATGGTCAACATACCAACAGACCATAAGTATTAGTAGTTTTGGGGGAGAGAGAGAGAGACCGGGGGTTAGTGAGTTAGAGGGTGAGAGGGATAGATTGGTGTTTAGGGGTTTAGAGAGAGATAGAGAGATTGTGGTTAGGGTTTTAGAGAGAGATAGATTGGTGGTTCAAAGAGAGAGAGATAGAAAGAGATATATTGGCTTCAAAGAGAGAGAGATTCAAGATTAGTGGTTTAGATATAGAGAGATAGAAAGAGAGATATTGGTGGTAAAGGGTTTAGAGAGAGATATATATTTGAGGTTAGAGAGAGAGATCGATTGGATTTTAAGTGTTAAAGAGAGAGAGATACGTAGAAGGATAATAGGGTCGGGATTTTATAGAGAGAGAGAGTTTAGGGTTTAGACATTTAGATAGATAGAAATTTGATAACTAGATATATATATATATATAGAGAGAGAGAGAGAGAAAGAAAGTGGTTGGGGGTTAGGCATCTAGAGAGAGAGAGATTGGAGGTTAGGTGTTTAGAGAAAGAGAGAGGGAGAGACATATTGGGGGTTATGGGTTTAGAGAGAGAGAGATAGAGATAGAGATTGGGGTTTAGGGGTTAGGGGAGAAGTGGTTTGGAGAGAGGGAGAGAGAGATATATATTGGGGGTTAGTGGTGGAGTTAGTTATGTAGAGAGAGATAGAGAGATTAGGGGTTAGGAATTTAGAGAGAGAGAGAGAGAGAAAGAGAAAGATAGAGAATGGTGGTTGCGATTTAGTGAGAGAGGGAGATTCGGGTTTTAAGGTTTAAAGTGAGGGGGAGATAAGAAGAAAGAGATTGGGGGTTAGGGGTTAGAGAGAGACAAACAGATTGGCGGTAATGGGTTTAGAGGGAGAGATAGAAATATGGAGATTGGTTGTTCAGGGTTTTGTGTGTGTCTGTGTGTGTGTCAGAGAGAGATTAGGTGTTATCGCTTTAGATAGGGTAAGTGTTGCGGGTTAGGGGTTTAGAGACATAGATATTGGGGTTTAATGCTTTAGAGTGAGAAAGACAGAGAGATTGGGTCTCAGGAGTTTAGAGAGAGAGATATTTGTGGTTAAGGTTTAGAAAGAGAGAGGGAGAGAGAGAGAGATTGGGGGTTAGGAATTTAGATATATAGAGAGAGAGATTAGGGGTTAGGGGTTTAGGTAGAGTGAGAGAGAGAGAGATTGATTTGGGTTTAGGTGTTTAGAGAGAGAGAGAGATTGGATGTTTTGGATTTAGAGAGAGAGAGAGAGAGATTGAGGATTAGAGATTTAGAGATAGATAGAGAGATAAGAGTCAATGGTTTGCTGAGAGAAATCAAGAAAGAGAGAGACTGGTGGTTAGGGGTTTAGAGAGAGAGAGATATTGGAGGTTAGGTTTTGAGAGAGACAGAGAGATCAGGGTTTAGGGGTTTAAAGAGAGAGAGAGAGATTGGAGGTTAGAGTTTAGAGAAAAAAAGAGATTGGAGGTTAGTTTTTAGAGAGAGAGAGAGAGAAAGGGGGTTAGGGGTTTAAAGAAAGAGATATTAGATGTTGGGGGCTTTGTGTGTGTGAGAGAGAGAGAGAGAGAGAGAGAGATTGGGGTTTAGGGATTCATAGAGAGAGAGAGATTTGAGGTTAGGGGATATGGGTTTAAAAAAGGAGAGAGTTTAAGAGTTAGTGGTTTGGAGAGAGAGATAAACAGAGAGAAATAGATTAGGAGTTAGGGTTTTAGAGAGAGAGATAAATATAAGGAAATAGATTAGGGGTTAGGGTTTAATGAGAGAGAGAGATATTACCCATTAGGGGTTTAGAGAGTGAGATAAGGGTTAGGGGTTCAAAGAGAGAGAGATATTGGGGGTCAAAGTTTTAGATATAGAAAGATAAAAAGAAATATATTGGTGGTTAGGGCTCTAGAGGGAGAGGCAGAGACTAGACGTTAGAGAGAGAGATTGATTCGGTGTCAAGGGTTAAAGAGAGAGAGAGATAGAGACAATTATATTGGTGTTAGGAGTTTGGAGAGAGAGAGGTTTTGGGGGTGAGACCGTGAATTAGAGAGATAGATAGTTTATAGGTAGAGAGAGAGAGAGGGAGAGAGATTGAAGGTTACGTTTTTAGAGAGAGAGGGATAGAGATATTGTTGATTATGTGTTTAGAGAGAGAGAGAGAATAGAAGTTAGTATAGAGAGAAAAAGAGAGAGATTTAGGGTTAGGTGGTTAGAGACATAGATTGGGTGTTAGAAAATTAAAGAAAGAGTGAGAATGGGGGTTAGGGGTTTATAGAGAGGGAGAAATAGATTAGATATTAGGGTTTTATAGAGAGAGAGAAAGAGTTTAGGGGTTACTACTGTAGAGGGAGAGAGAGAGAATGGTGTTTAGGTGTTTAGAGAGAGGGAGAGAGATTAGGGTTATGGGTTGAGAGAGAGAGATTGTTATTTAGGTGTTTAGAGAGAGAGAGATAGTGATTAGAGGTTAGTAGTTTCTGGAGAGAGAGAGAGAGATTAGGGGTTAGGGGTTTATAGAATGAGAGAGATATTTGGAGGTTAGGGGTTTAAATAGAGACAGAGTGAGATTGGAGGCTAGGGGTTTAGAGAGAGAGAGAGAGAGAGATTAGGGGTTAGGGGTTTGAAATGAGTGAAATATTGGGGATTAGGGGTTTAGAGAGAGAGAGAGAGAGAGAGCAGAAGAGAGATTGGAGGTTAGGGGTTTAAAGATAGAGAGAGCTTAGAGGTAGGGGTTGTGAGACATATAGAGATATTGAGGGTGAGGGGTCCAGAGAGATAGAGAAAGATTGGGGATTAGTGGTTTAGAGAGATATAGAGAGAGATTGGGGGTTAAGGGATTAAATATCTAGAATAGAGAGAATGGTGGTTAGGGATTTGGAGAGAGAGATAGGGAGATTGGATCTTTGGCATTTAGAGAGAGAGATAGGAATAGAGATATTAGAGGTCAGGGGCTTAGAGAGAGAGAGATTGGGCATTATGGGCTTAGAGAGGGATAGATAAATTGTGGTGTAGGGGTTTAAAGAGGGAGCGATTGGTGGTTAGGGGTTGAGAGAGAGGGAGAGAGAGATTGGGTGTTAGAGGTTTAGAGAGAGAGATATCAGGGGTTAGGGATGGGGTTAGTTGTATAGAGAGAGATAGAGAGATTGGGGGTTAGGAGTTTAGAGGTAGAGAGAGAGATTGAAATAAAGGGAATGGTGGTTAGGGTTTAATGAGAGAGAGGAATATTGGGGGCTTGGGGTTTAGATTGAGAGGGAGATAGGAAGAAAGAGATTAGGGGTTAGGGGTTTGGAGAGTGAGATATTAGGCGTTAGTGATTTAGGGAGAGATAGAGGGATTGGGGATTAGGGGTTTAGAGAGAGATAACAAACGAGAGATTGTTGGTTTGGGGTTTGGAGAGAGAGAGAAATATTAGGTGTTAGGGTTTTAGAGAGAGAGAGTTAGGGGAAAGGGGTTTAGAGAGAGAGAAAGAAAGAGAGAGATTGGAGTTTAGGTTTTTAGAGAGAGAGAGAGAGAGGGAGTTCGGGGGTTGGGGGTTTAGAGAGAGAGAGATATTGGAGTTTAGGTTTTTAGAGAGAGAGAGAGGGAGAGAGATACTGGGGGTTAGGTGTTTAGAGATAGAGAGAGATTGGGGTTGCGAGCTTAGAGAGAGGGATATTGGGGGTTAAAGGTTGAGAGAGAGAGAGAGAAAGAGAGAGAGAGAGAGAGATTAGGGGTTATGGGTTTAGAGAATGAGAGAGATTTTATAGGTTAGGGGTTTAGAGAGAGGGAGAGATTGGTGGTTAGGAATTTAGAGAGATAGAGAGAGATTGGGGGTTAGGGGTTTTGAGAGATAGAGATAGATTGAGGGTTAGTGGTTTAGAGAGAGATAGAGAGAGATTGGGGATAAGGGGATTAGAGAGAGAGAGAGAGAGACAAAGAGAGAGAGATTGGGTGTTAGTTGTTGAGAGAGAGATATAGAGATTGAGGGTTAGAGGTTAAGAGAGAGACAAAAGAGAGAGAATGGTGGTTATGGGTTTAGAGAGAGAGATAGGGAGATTGGAGTTTCAAGATTTATAGAGAGATATAGGAAGAGAGAGCTATTAGGGATTATTGTTTTAGAGACACATAGATAGATTCGGGGTTAGGGGTTTGAAGAGAGAGAGAGAGAGAGAGAGAGAGAGAGAGAGAGAGAGATAGAGAGATTGTGGGTTAGGTGTTTAGAGAGAGAGAGAGATGGCGATAAAAAGAGAGAGAATGGTGATTAGGGTTTAGTGAGAGAGAGGGAGATTAGAGGTTTGGGGTTTAGAGTGAGAGCAAGATAGGAAGAGAGAGATTGGGGGTTTGGGGTTTAGAGAAAGGCAGAGATACAGGGATTGAGGATTATGGTTTTAGAGAGAGAGAGAGAGAGAGAGAGAGAGAGAGAGAGAGAGAAATATTGTTGGTTTGGGTTTTAGATAGAGAAATACAGATTAGGTTTTAAGGTTTTAGAGAGAAAGAGAGAGTTGGGGGATTGGGGTTTAGAGAGAGAGAGATTGGGGGTTAATGCTTTAGAGATAGAAATATAGATAGATTGGGTGTTAGGAGTTTAGAGAAAGAGATTTGTTGTTATGATTTAGAGAGAGGGGGGGGAGAGAGAGAGAGATTGGGAGCTAGGGGTCTAGATAGATAGATAGATAGATATATAGTGAGAAGTGAGAGAGAAACATTAGGGGTTAGGGGCGTAGATATTGAGAGGAAGAGAGAGATTTGGGTTTAGGGGTTTAGAGAGAGAGAGACAGAGAGATATTGGAGATTTGTGGTTTAGAGAGAGAGATATAAATATTGGGAGTTAGGGGCTTAGAGAGAGATATAGAGACATGGGTCGAAGGTTTGTAGAGAGAGAGAGAGATAGGAGAGATATTAGTGTTTAGGCATTTAGAGAGAGAGAGATAGAGAGAGGTTTAGATTGAGAGATTGGGGGTTTGAGGTTTAGAGAGAGACAAATAGAGAGAGAACAAGAGAGAGACCGGGGATTATGGGTTTAGAGAGAGAGAGGGAGAAAGAGTGAGAGATACATTGATGGTTAGAGGTTTAGAGAGAGAGATTGGGGGTTAGGGGTTTAGAGAGAGAGAGAGAGAGAGGAAGTGAAACAAATAGATTGGGAGTTAGGGTTTAGAGAGAGAGAGAGAGAGAGAGAGATTAGCTGTCACCCATTTAGTGAGAGAGATAAAGGGGTTAGGGGTTTAGAGAGAGAGAGATAAGTGGTTAGGGGTTCATAGAGAGAGATATTGAGAGTTAGGGGTTTAGAGATGAGAGATAGGAAGGGAGATATTCATGGTTAGGTTTTTAGAAAGAGAAAGAGAGAGAGTGATTGGGTGTGAAGGGTTAACAAGAGAGAGAGAGAGTTAGAGACAAGTATATTGGGGTCATGGGTTTAGCGAGAGAGAGAGTTTAGGGGTTATACATTTAGATAGATAGATAGTTTATAGGTAGTTATATAGGTAGAGAGAGAGAGAGGGATTGGGTTTAGGAATCTAGGGAGAGAGAGATTGGAGGTTGGTTTTTAGGGAGAGAGAGAGGTAGAGAAATATTGGGGGTTAGGTGGTTAGAGAGAAAGAGATTGGGTGTTAGGGAATTAAAGAAAGAGCGAGAATGGAGGGTAGGGGTTTAGACACATACATTCAGAGAGAGAGAGAGATCAGAGATTAGTGTTTTGGAGAGAGATATATATTGGGGGTTAGTGGCTTATAGGGAGAGAGAGAAAGATTGGTGTTTAGGGGTTTAGAGAGAGATAGAGATATTAGGGTTAGGGGTTTAGAAAGAGATAGAAAGAGAGAGATTGCTCTTTGGGGATTTAGAGAGAGAGAGAGGTTAGCGGTTTATGGACATAGAGAGAGATATTAGGGGTTAAGGGTTTAGGGAGAGGGATATTAGGGATTATAGGTTTAGAGAGAGAATGATTAGGGGTATAGAGAGAGATATTAGGAGGTTATTGGTTTAGAGAGAGAGAGAGAGAGAGAGAGAGAGAGAGGTTGGGGTTTAGGGGCTCAGATAGATAAATATATAGATAGAGAGAGATTTAGGATTATTTTTTTAGAGAAAGAAAGAGATTGGGGGAAAGAGGTTTAGCGAGAGAGAGAGAGAGAGAGAATGGTGGTTAGGGGATCATAAAGAAAGAGGGAGATTGGTGTTCGGGGTTTAGAGAGGGAGAGATAGGAAGAGAGGTATTGGGGGTTAGGGGCTTAGAGACAGAGAGATATAGGGTTAGGGGTTTAGCGAGAGATAGAGAAATTGAGGGCTAAAAGTTTAGATAGAGAGATATAGAAAGAGAGAGGTTGGTGGTTAGAGGTTTATAGAGAGAGAGAGAGAGGGATACATTGGGTGTTAGGTTTTTAGAGAGAGAGAGAGAGAGATTGGGTTTTAGGAGTGGGGTTAGTTGTTTAGAGAGAGATAGAGAGATTAAGTTTTAGGTGTTTAGAGAGAGAGAGAGAAAGAGAGAATGAATGAGAGTGGATAATGTAGGTATGTTTTAGAGGAGGTTAAATTTATAATTTCTGAGGAAGGGGATCCTAACTCCTAGGTTGCTTGAATAGAGTGTCAACAAAGGGGGGTCCCTCGTTAGACCACTTTAAAAACCTTGTGTATACATGGTCGACCACCCAACTTGGGGCGTACTGGGAGGGCTTCTCTGGGAGTTACCTCCCTCCACCTATTACTAGTGCAACGACGTCCCAGTTTCCAGCTACAACAAAGGCACATGTGTCAAGATACCGAGTTAGGAAATTGTTTCCAGGCAATTTCCCAAAATGGTCCTTTGAAAACACTCTATACAAGACTTTCAATAGAACCCCTATGGTCAACATACTAATGCAAACAATATAAAAATGTATACAATTTAATATTCATAAAAAAATATTTGCTACAATCTTATTCTCATTTAAACATTCCAATTAAATTTATATATATAACCATGAAAAAACATTGAATTTTTTTTACCAAAAGTAAACAAGATAGCAATTTATAATCTAACAAAGCTTTAAAATAAGAATGATTAACTAGAACTCTAAACTATTTTAACAAACTCATAATTATTAACTTGAACTCTAAACTATTCCAATAAACTCTTAATTTTTAATCCGAACTATTTTAATATGAAAAAAATATATATTAAGAATGACATTGACAAAAGGTACAACAAGTCTCCATGTACGACATCATAGTACTATTTACAAGAAAATATACATTCCACATTTCATAAAAATTCTATACAAGAAAACAAGATGGAAAATTAAGTGTTCATTTTTAAATTAGTTTTAATTATGAAAATTTCACAATGCTTAGTAAAAGTATGAAAAATGAGCAAAGTTAAAATAAACACAAAATTTATTTCTTGAGTTAAGAAATATAATTAAACTAAATTTATAGTTATTAAAAGCAAACATAGAAAAAAACTATATACCCAGGTTTCTACTTCCTATGAGATCTTCACCATTCCTTAGGTTTCTACTTCCTATGAGATCTTTACCATTTCTTTAGATTACGAGGAGAATACTTCCCTTTGATGCACCATGGAATCTAGTCAAAAGGAAAGAATAAAAACCCATTTCCCATCTCTTTTTACCTTACTCCATAAAAAATAAACAATAATTTAAAACCAATAAAAAATTAAAATGAAAAATAAATTAATGATTAACAAAACTAAACAAATATTAAGCATGAATTCTAAACCTAACTATTTAAATTTTATTAAAAGTAAAAAAATAAAATAAAATAAAAGAGTCCTCATTCTAAGCTCACCTACACCATTCTAAACTATGCCTAAATCTAAACAATTTATATGTATGGCTAGCCGTTAGAGGGAAGAGAGGAAGAGGGATCTGCATGAAAACAGCACTGCTCTACGATTAACTTTCTCTGCCTTTGTATATCTACCATCTTCACACAATTAGAATTAACCGACCTAATTCGTGACCTTCCAAACCGTCCGAATTTCATTCATGATCAGATCCTTCATATCGAGCCAATGTTTATTCTCTTTCAGCTAATGTTTCAAAATATTATTATTCACGTTTCAACTTTCACCATCACGTTTCAATTTTCAAAAACTACTTGCTGCTCTGTGTATGGGGGCGAACGCAAACGGTCACCTACATGGGAAATAAAAAGAACTCAGAGAAAAAACAATTCATGGGAAATAAAATGTAAAGTATATTGAGGTACTTGAAAGGGATTTGGATTGCAAGAAGTCTTCAATCTTGGTTTATATCATTATCTAGGAACATCTATAATCTAAATTTTGCTTGCCAGGACAGGGCAGCAAGCTTGACCCTTCCATTAAAATCCTAAAAGAAGGGGTTTCGAGATTTAATGACCAAAAAAATTCTTAGACAGTTAGTCTATATCCGTGAAAGGGGTTTTCTAAGACATCTTCTGCGATTGAAGAGATCTTCAGAATACGCTTCTCCGCATAAAACAGAATTTCCTACCTACCTCCAAATTTCGTGCATGGCCTCTAATTAGGGATTCGTAAATAGGATTAAAAGCTTCAGAACATATTGGACTATTTTTTATACCAGCTCTAAAGATTAAGGTGACGACTAAGCTTAGCTTCTGCTATGGTTTTGTGGTTTTTTGGTTCTTTATAATCAGTGCAAAACATCAAATTACATGAGTTAAAAAAAATATGATCCTTAATAAATATACTAAAAAGTTAATAAAAACGTAAATAAATATACTAAAAAGTTAGTAAAAACCTAAATTTATGTGTTTATTAATAAACAAATAAATATACTAAAAAATTAATAAAAACATAAATTTATGTCTTTATTAATAAACATGAAAATGGCGTGTGATCTTTAAAAACATTTTGACTGTTAAAATTTGAAAAAAATATCATACCTTTTCAAAATTTAAATATATAATTATATATATTCAAATTTTAAAAAAGTATGATTTTTTTTCAACTTTTAGTAGTCAAAATGTTTTTAAAGATCCTAATGAATGAATGAATATATATATATATATATATATATATATATATATATAATAAAAACTTAAAATATAATAATTTATAAAAATAAATATATCCAATAAATTTATGTAATGCTAAATTGAGATAAAAAAATATTCCCAAGTAATACAAAATGTAAATGAAAACCTAATGAATAAGCCAATTAATTAATTAATTAATAAGAACCATAACTTTATCTTCAACAATAATATAAATTATATTAACCATAAAAACAATAATATGCGTTATTATTACTCATTTGTGTTTAACGTCATAGAAGTTATTATAAATATTAATATTCTAAATCAAATTGGATAATCTGCGGGTGCTTTGTGAAGAATGCGACTTTTGTTTAAGCCTTAACGACCACAGGTCATGATAATAAGATAACGGAATCAATACAATGGTTTAACAAGCTCTCGTGACAGTGGCAGGATTATAGGGATCCGCCCAGCGACGCCATTCTAAGGAAATCGAACCCACCACCTTTTGATCATAAATGATATTAATCAATTAAATAAAAACCCTACAAGGAAATGGAGGAAAGTATGTTTCTCTTGGTTTCATTTTCCACATCCTTTCTATCCAGTTTCAACTCTAATCATTTCATTTTTTTCCTCGCACTAAGCATTTTTGACAAATACACCCAAAACATAGTAGGCAAACGTTTGAACTGTAGGTGCTAAAATCAACAATACTTTACATATTTATCCAGGACTAAAACCAAGAGTTCAATAAAACATGTAGCAATTATGTTTTATTTTTCAAATACAAGTCGATCTCTTATCTAATTGTCAGTCTAGAAACAAAATAAAACATGCACCTCGCATATGCTACATCCCACCCATACCCATTTGTTACCGCGCGGTTGTCGCTAGGCAATACGATTGAACGACAAGAATAGAAAAAGGCTTTGAAGATAACATATTAATCACAAATCAGAACATGAAGATAACAAATCACTAACCTGGATACACCATTTTTTTACTTAGCCTCTGCTTCTTTTCGCCCTAAATTCTTCTTCACAAAGCATTGATTCGAATTCAGCCTGATACACCATTTCAAGGAATCTGCAACACATTAATATCATCATCTGTCATAAAAGAAAGATTGAAAGATTCATTATAAAAGAAAAGATTAATATAATTTCTTAAAAGAAAGATTAATCATATGAAAGATTAATATAATTTCAAGTAGATTCATTATTACTGTGATGTATACAAAATTCAGTTTCAATGAAACATTGACTAGAGATTGTGCAAGAGTTACAACATGAAAATTATTGTTCTCTGTAAACTTCTTACAGTTACAGACAATAATGATTTTCCTAATTAATTCATTCAAAATTTGAACTATAAGTGGAAAAAAATGAAGCAGAAACTAAGACTTCCTGTTGCCTTATTTATGTATGTAGGAAGAAGAAAAAAACGGCAACAAAACCCAGAACCATACTCAAACACAGATAATCTCTGCAACAAAACAAGAGAAGATTTAATTTACTACAGTAAGATTTATTGTCTTTGCAGATAAATAAGAAAAAGCATCGGTAGTTTGCAGTAAAAACAAAAAACTCAAAACTCTTGTTCCAGACCTAGACTGTGGAATGCGTGCGATTCAGGCAAATATTTCGCGCTATTGAAGCAACGTTTTCGCTTCTGATTCAGGCAAATAAAAAAAAACATCAGTAGTCTGTAGTAAATGCACATATAAAAAATCTGCATTAAAACTTTCAAAATATTTTAGGGCAAGCCATTACCTAGAGCCCTAATCCAGAGGAAGCTTCGTCTTCAGAGGCATTAACTATGTAGCCTTTCATAATGTGTTTCTGCGGCTGACTCGTCTCCTTTCTCAATTATCGCAGATCCAGCTACAAATCAAATAGACACAATGTAAATAAAACATACCAATGCAAATGCAAATGAAACATACCAACTATAACTTCGTCAAGGGCCGCTACTTGAAGAGCGTATTCCGAGATCTGTGGCTGACAATAATCTGTTTCTCGAGGACGTCGACTATTTTAAGCACCTCAGCGGTCTCACGATATCGACATTCAGCTGCCCAAGCTTTCGCAATTATTCAGTTCGATCTGTGATCTCCTTAGTGCACGACAGATTTCTTCCCGTTCAATCTGCAAGATGTGTTCCGTCGCTTTTCGTTCGACAGTATATCTTGTAATGGAGTGGGATTCGAGCCGGGTCCCCAAGGCTCGGAAAATCATGGACCCATTTCTAAATATTATTAGTCATGTTTCAAAATATTATTATTCACGTTTCAACTTTCACCATCACGTTTCAATTTTCACAAACTAAGGATGGGGGGCGAACGCAAACGTTCACCTACATGTAAAAAAGTATTGCAAATAAAAAGAACTCAGAGAAAAAACAATTCATGGGAAATAAAATGTAAATTGCAAGAAGTCTTCAATCTTGGTTTATATCATTATCTAGGAACATCTATAATCTAAATTTTGCTTGCCAGGACACGGCAACAAGCTTGACCCTTCCATTAAAATCCTAAAAGAAGCTTGACCCTTCCATTAAAATCCTAAAAGAAGCTTGACCCTTCCATTAAAATCTTAAAAGAAGGGGTTTCGAGATTTAACGACCAAGACAGTTAGTCTCTGTAAATGTTTTCATTAACAATATATCAGTGAAAGGGGTTTTCTAAGACATCTTCTGGGATTGAAGAGGTCTTCAGAATATGCTTTCTCCACATAAAACAGAATTTCCTACCTACCTCCAAATTTTCTGTGTGGCCTCTAATTAGGGATTCTTAAATAGTTATTAAAAGCTTTAGAACATATTCCTATTTTTTATACCAGCTCTAAAGATTAAGGTGATGATTAAGCTTAGTTTTTGTTGTGGTTTTTTGGTTCTTTATAATCACTGCAAAACATCAAATTACATAGGTTTAAAAAAGTTAAATAAAAACATAAATTTATCAGTTTATTAAATATAAACAAAAGTTAATAAAACATAAATTTATGCATTTATTAATAAATATGAAAATGGTGTGTGATCTTTAAAAACATTTTGGTTATTAAAATTTGAAAAAAACATGGTGGAAAACTAGTGATTACAATTATGCATGGAGAACAAGAAACATATAATTTGTTTATGGCACTAACTTATTAGTAACACTTAACTTCTTATTTATATGTATTCACCAGCTATGCTAATTAATTAATAAAAACCCTAACTTTATCTTCAACAATAATATAAATTATATTAACCATAAAAACAGTAATATGCATTATTATTACTCATTTGTGTTTAGCATCATAGAAGTTATTATAAATATTAATATTCTAAATCAAATTGGATAATCTGCGAGTGCTTTGTGAAGAATGCAACTTTTGTTTAAGCGAAGTCAACCTGTATAAAACAACCCACGGTATTTCCATCTCATCACGGTTTCTATCCGATCATTCATCGAGAGAAAGAAAGTCGAGTGTAGTGAATACTATAAATTTTTAATGAAGTTAGGAAAGGATTACACAAGTCTTAAAAGAACAATTTTATTTAAGATATAGTTTATCCAACTGAGAAGAGATTAATGTAAAGAAAGAAATAAAGGCTAATGTAATTTTTTTTTATTGGAGGACAACATTCGAAGAGGACGATAGAACCAGTAACTTGGAAAGTTGGATATGAATTTATCGAAAATAACTGAGGCAGAAGATATTTTCTATTTACATCTTCAATCCCATGGTTTAATAATTGTTTCCATGGAGAATCTAACCTATGACATTGAGGCTGCCACAAATACAATTTAATAATGATGAGATGAATGACACTGGCATTTATTCAGAACGCCTTTTGAACTCTATTACACTACAATACGTTTGAACTCTATAACACGTTTGAACTGTAGGTGCTAAAATCAATAATACTTTACAAATTTATCCAAGACTAAAACCAAGAGTTCAATAAAACATGTAGAGATTATGTTTTATTTTTCAAATACAAGTCGATCTCTGATCTAATTGTCAATCTAGAAACAAAATAAAACCTGCACTTCGCATATGCTACATCCCACCCATACCCATTTGTGACCGCGCGGTTGTCGCTAGGCAATACGATTGAACGACAAGAATAGAAAAAGGCTTTACTCATAAGATTATCATCTAGTAATGAAGGGAATCTAACCTTGGTTACTGGAAATCAAGGAAATTATCATTAATTATTATCTAATCAGAACATGTAGAAGTTATTATATATATTAATCACAAATCAGAACATGTGTTGAAGTTATTATATATATTAATCACAAATCAAAACATGAAGATAACAAATCACTAACCTGGATGTTTACTTAGCCTCTTCTTCTTTTCGCCCTAAATTCTTCTTCACAAAGCATTGATTCGAATTCAGCCTGATACATTTCCATTCGAATTGCTAGGGATACACCATTTCAAGGAATCTGCAACACATTAATATCATCATCTGTCATAAAAGAAAGATTGACAGATTCATTATATAAGAAAGATTAATATAAAATTTCTTTAAAGAAAGATTAATATAATTTCAAGTAGATTCATTATTACTGTGATGTATACAAAATTCAGTTTCAATGAAACATTGACTAGAGATTGTGCAAGAATTACAACATGAAAATTATTGTTCTCTCTAAACTTCTTACAGTTACAGACAATAATGATTTTCCTAATTAATTCATTCAAAATTTGAACTATAAGTGGAAAAAAATGAAGCAGAAAGTAAGACTTCCTGCTGCCTTATTTATGTATGTTGGACAATGGTACTAAGGAAGAAGAAAAAAACAGCAACAAAACCCAGAACTCAACATGAGAAGACTTAATTTACTACTAAACCACAGAACTCAAACTAGAGAAGACTTAATTTACTACTAAACCTGCAACAAAACAAGAGAAGACTTAATTTAGTACTAAACCACAGAACTCAAACTAGAATGGTAAGATTTATTGTATTTGCAGATAAATAAGAAAAAGCATCGATAGTTTGCAGTAAAAACAAAAAACTCAAAGCTCTTGTTCCAGACCTAGACTGTGGAATGCGTGCGATTCAGGCAAATATTTCGTGCTATTGAAGCAACTTTTTCGTGCGATTCAGGCAACTTTTTTATTTCTGATTCATGCAAATAAAAAAAAACATCAGCAGTTTGTAGTAAATGCACATAAAAGAAAAATCTGCATTGAAACTTTCAAAAAAATTTAGGGCAAGCCATTACCTAGAGCCCTAATCCAGAGGAAGCTTCGTCTTCACAGGCATTAACTACGTAGCCTTTCATAATGTGTTTCTGCGGCTGACTCGTCTCCTTTCTCAATTATCGCAGATCCAGCTACAAATCAAATAGACACAATGTAAATAAAACATGCCAATGCAAATGCAAATGAAACATACCAACTATAACTTCGTCAAGGGCAGCCGCTACGTGAAAGCGTATTCCGAGATCTGTTGGGTGACAATAATCTGTTTCTGGAGGATGGCGACTATTTTCGTCGCTTTTCGTAATGGAGTGGGATTCGATCCCGTGTCGCTCTCCCCAGATCTCTCGCGGGCGGTTCCTTTCCTCGATGCCTTCGAGGACGGCATGGAAGCATGCATGTACCCTGGGCATTGGAATGGAGCGCCGGGTTCCCAAGGCTCGGAAAATCATGGACCCATTTCTAAACAATGCCATTGAGTTTAAAAAGAAAAGCATGCTTCACTACACTGCGAAACGCTACAGCGAGGGTGAACCCATGGACTTCTTGTCCATACTTCTTTTACGCGAGGGTGAACCCATGGACTTCTTGTCCATACTTCTTTTACGTGGGCAAGAGAGTCCTAATAGCGGCGTCCCGGCCGCTTCCGATGCCAACTTAAGAGACTTCGTGCTCAACATTATTCTGGGAGGAATGACGACGAACGCGGCTCTCTGCTGGCTTTTCTGGATCTTGGATCAGCACCCGCGTGTCGAAGCAAAGATTGTACAAGAGATCCAAATGATCTCGAAGCAGAGGCCCTGCACATCGACGTCGCCGGATCGAAACGTCCACCCATCGTCGCCTTTTTCAATGGAGGAGATAAAAGTTATGCACTATCTCGAGGCGGCCCTGAGGGAGTCTCTGCGTTTGTATCCGCCTGCTCCGATGGACCTGCTGGAGGCGGCGGAGGACGACGTGCTGCCTGATGGAACGAAATTGAAGAAGGGATCCATCGTCTTGTATTTCATCTATTCTTCCGGCAGAATGTAGGTTAGCGTCTGGAATACGCTAACCTAAAAATGCAAATGAAACATACCAACAAATGCAACATACCAACAAAAAAAACTCTGAAACATACCTAACAAATGCCACATTCTGAAACATACCTAAAAAAACTCTGAAACATGCCAACAAATGCAACACATTGCACAGAGACATTAAAATTTAAAATGCACAGGGTAGAGAGTAAAGAAATGAAGAGATTCATAATGCAACGCTTGAAAAGCTGTTTTTTCATCCAACGGTAAGCCAGTGTTCTTTAACAAATTCAAGTTGAACCGTTGATTCAATGCCGCTTTTTTATCCGACGACAAGTAAGTGTTATTTAATAAATTCAAGTTAAACCGTTGATTTAAAGCAAAATTTTCATCCAACGGCATGAAATTGTTATTTAAGAAATTCAAGTTGGACTCTTGATTCAAGTGGAGATTGGAATTGAATGGTCGGATGACATTCTTGTTAATGATTACATTGAACCGTTGGATGAAAAATTGAACCGTTGGATGACATCATTGTTATGATGGGTGACAGCTTGCAATTTGAATTTATTTTACATATTTGCAAATCCAACAACCACCACATCATCCAAGTAGTTGGAAATGCTATAGGTTGAATTATCACTTTATTTGTTGAATTTGGTAAGGGTTAACAATAATCGGGTGGGAAAATTTAATTTTATAAAAATTCTTTGTGGTTATTAATTGTAGTTTTTGATAAATATTTTGATTCTAACCTTTATCCATTAATATGTAATAAATTACTATTATTATAAATTATAATATGTAATAAATTATATGCAAAATTTAACCACATTCCGTGGGAAATTTTAATTTTGTATAAAAATATTCTTGTCAAATATAAATTTTGGATTAATATTTTTTTTAATGATTTTAAGCTTTATTTATTATCATGTAAAAAAAATTATTTGAAAATATGTGAGGAGACAAAATATTATAAAGATAAAAACATGTGAGAAGACAATATCATGAAACTGAAAACATTTTAGGGGCTTTTGATACATAGTACTTCACTCTCTAGATATAATGTAATACAAATTGCATGTATGCCTATTTAAATATTAATCATTAATTTTATATTTATTCAAATAACATATTTGCTAAAAATGGTTCCAAGAAAATAATACTTTTTTTCCATAGATCAAATTTGTAATTATTATTTAAGGTGAACAAAAAATACATTATGTAGATGCTTTAAATTAGTTGGAAATTTCTTGAAGAAACTTCTTTGATTGCACGGAAGAGGCACATTCTACATCCCACTAGGGGATGGGTAACTCCTTCCGTGCTCATCATGGAGCTAAAAAATGTCATTTTTAAAAAATAATAAAATATTATAAAAAATAACATGTCTACTCAAATTAGATTTAAAACAAAAAGAGATTTGATGCCTCTCCACGCTTAGTAGATCCCCTTTTAAGATGGATATATGCTGGTAATAAATAAAAATAAACCTACTAGCATGCAAAGTCGCTTTTTCATACCTAGTATTCTATTCCACAACATAACTCCTACATAGTCTTTTATATAGATATCAAGAAAATGTTGAGGGCCTTGGGATTCTCTTCCATAAAAATATATATTCCAAAAATGAGTTTTAGATTCAATAATGTCAACAAAATATATATGATTCACCCCTTTGTTCGATGAGAGGATCCACTTTGTGTGTGTGAGGGATGATGTTTGACTTATTAAATTTGGTCCCTCCTATACTCAAAGGGGCCTAACACATTTATAACAAGCCAAATAATTTAAGTGGACCTTAATTATTTGTCAATGTAACTACCAAGTACTACCAAGATGAAATTTTTTACCTCCGAGGAGAGACTTGATAAGTGCAAGCTTGAATGGGCCCAACAACAATATCTTAAACTCTCATAGATTCATATTACCAAGTTTAAACTACATATTTTGGATGGGGTACAATGGGTGGCCCTTTCAATTATGTATATTGTATTAATTTCACCTTTATAATTCACACAAACCGTTACCTTAAATTCATTTACTCATTCATTACTTTTTTTTTATTCACACAAATCTACAATATGATGACTATGTGGAGATTAACTAATGGTGTGACAAATCAATTGATGTCATGAATGATTAGATTATTTTGGAGCGAGGCCCGATAACTTCACTTATGGTTTAGATCATAAAAAGTGTGTGTGAAAGAACGAAAAACAAATACTACTAGTAACAATGCCTTATTCATTACATCTATGATTATGTTGCTTCCACCAATGGGCACTTGAATTGGCTTGGAGGATTGAGATATTTCATTACACTACACAATCCTCCATCATAACCAATTAACATGATATGTTCTCAAGTATTCATCTCATTATTTCCTAGTGGGAATGAGTTAGAAAATGTGGGTTGAGAATCCCTTATTCTACTTACATAGGAACAAAATAAGGGGTAAATGGAGAATAAAAGAATAACAAAGACAATCTTCTAAATATAGATTTGTCAATAATAAAGGAAAAATTAAAATAATAACAAGTACACCTAACCCCCATTGAGATATAGTCAAGGTAAAAAACACAAAATCTAAGAGCCCCATTTCCATCGTAAACAACATTGAATAACACGTGGAAATAGAATCGGTGAAGTGCATGTTTTTTTTTAATTAAAATATCATAGGCAATCCCGAAACATAATATTTGACTAAATATGTTTTGGTCATTCCTAGGATGACGAAGACCATAGGCGATCCCAAAACATAGTTTTTTTTGGGTTTTTTGCACAGGGGCTTCACTCAATGACTTCCTACCATAACACGTTCATTCATGGCATATGAAACAATACCGAGCTAATTTCAAAAAATATTGGAAAAAACCTCCCAAAATCATTTTTTTAAACCCCCTCCCAATATGCCTTCCTAATTTTAAAAAACCCCTATTTTCCCTATATATTGTATGTATTCAATTTTTCATTTACATTTTTTATACCCCTTTATATATCTACCTAGTATATTGGCATGATACCATGGGCTTGACTAAACCTCCCAAGGCCTATAATAGGCACGAGTGGTTGGGCATTCAAGCCCTCAAGGCATATCGAGGGCCTATAACACGCCCTAGAGGTGCCATGGAGGCTTAGAGCCTCCCAAGGCACCCTAGGGGCTTGGAACCTTCATGGTATACAAACAAGTGAATATGGGATAAGTAAAACACAACACTTTAGATATGTAAACTTGCAAAACTCGGATAAGATTGGTGTCAAAGCCAAGTTCATATCCCAGAAAATGAGGAAAGGGAGAGCCTTTTGACTACTAGTTTGTTGAGAGTGAAGAAGCATTACCTGGAATGGAAAACAACTCGCTAGTGAAAACAAAATAACAACTTGTAAAGATGCTTCAGACCATGGGGAGAGGAGAGATCCCATTTCCAAAATGGATGAAGGTGACAGTCTTCAAGATATGTTAAACCATATAAAGCAAATTCAACACATTCATCAAGAGATGAAAATTAGAAATCAGCTAAACCAGTAAGAATAGGTTCTGAAATTCTGAAGGCTATGCAAGTAAGAATGAATTTGGGAGGTGATGTTTCAAAACTGGCAACTAGAGTTGGGGCAAGTGTGGTTAATAGTAATACAACCAATATCACATCTTCTGTAAGTTGATGTCAACTCTCAAATCCCTCCAATTTCATTTATTTTCAATATAGATAATAAAATAGAAATGCAACTATTCAATGGTATGCTTTAAATCTTGACACAATAGATGATTCACAAATTGCCAAAAACATTAAGATTGTATTTTTCTTGTCATGAATTCAATGATATGCAAAGAATCTACCTTATGTAGAAGAATCTTAACATGGCTGAAAGAATATTAGAAATGGAGATGAAAGGAACAACAATTGTCTATTAATAGCTTTGAAAAAATTCAAAGAGATAATGAAGCTCTATCCTCCATGGCATGAGAAGAACCTGTTGATCCAAGTGAAATTTATGAAACCCAAGCCAAAGCAAAAGGTCCAAAGGCCTAATTGATGAAATCTATCTGCCATCCATAAATCTTAATATGTAAGAGACATCTGCTTGGTTAAATTTAATTACATCAATGGTTTGTATATTAGTAAGGAACAAGAATTGAAAATTTTCACAACTCTTCATATGAAACTTATAGTTTCACCAAAGAGACAGATGAAAAGTAGAGGAAAAAGAAATTAATTCACAACAAATAAACAATCTTTAGCTGTAGCACCTAGTGACAAAGGAAAGACACCAATGAATTATAATATGTAATAAATTATTATTATTATAAATTATAATATGTAATAAATTATATGTAAAATTTAACCACATTCCGTGGGAAATTTTAATTTTATATAAAAATATTCTTGTTAAACATAAATTTTGAATTAATATTTTTTTTAATGATTTAAGCTTTATTTATTATCATGTAAACAAAATTATTTGAAAATATGTGAGGAGACAAAATATTATAAAGATGAAAACATGTGAGAAGACAATATTATGAAGATGAAAACATTTTAGGGGCTTTTGATACATAGTACTTCACTCTCTAGATATAGTGTAATACAAATTGCATGTATGCGTATTTAAATATTAATCATTAATCTTATATTTATTCAAATAACATATTTGCTAAAAATGGTTCCAAGAAAATAACATTTTTTTTTCCATAGATCAAATTTGTAATTATTATTTAAGGTGAACAAAAAATACATTATGTAGATGCTTTAAATTAGTTGGAAATTTCTTGAAGAAACTTCTTTGATTGCACGGAAGAGGCACATTCTACATCCCACTGGGGGATGGGTAACTCCTTCCATGCTTATCATGGAGCTAAAAAATGTCATTTTTAAAAAATAATAGGGTGTGTGCAAGAAGATGAGGGTCACTTTAGATGCAATCCTACTTTTTCAAAACTCGTTCCTGATACATAAAAACATAACGCGTTTCTGATACTTAGCACTTGACATGGTAAAACCCGAGCTTGACATGTCACTGGACATGTAGGATAGGTAACCATAATGTGTACGCGTTATAGAACTACAAAACGCATACGCATTATGTAGTTACAAAATGCGTGGGCGTTATTGAAATCTAAAATCAATTTAAAAACACAATCGCGACCACCCCTGACCACCTGCGGCGCTCTTCACACATCAGAAACGCTAAATAGAGGTTGGACAAGGACAGTTTCTGTGCCTTGGAGTATCGGTGGAGCTCGATTTGGTTGGAGGGGAGGCAAATTCACCGGTGGATTGTCATCTAATCAGGTAATTCATTCAGCCATACCATTTTTTTGCCATTTCTTAACCGAAATTACTATTTTTTAAATTCACATCTCCCTCAACCAAGATGAGTGAATAATTAAAATGAATCCCTTTTCAAAATCTCAAAAATTCCTAATCCAACCAAAAATTGAAAAAAATAGAACTCCTCCCTTTCTACAATGTATCCATCCACATGAAACCCAAATTTCCAACCCTCAAAGGCCATTTCCCATGATACTAATTAAATAATTTTCCTTGGTAATGGCCATAACAACATGAAATGCATGCACAAGCGTGAATAGAAAAAATGCAAAAAAAATTAGTAACTTGGTTTCTCAAAATTTCATCACAATCATTTGTCCATGAACATAATCAAAATTTCATGAGAAGTGTATGTAGCTATACATTGCCTCTTAGTTAAGCACCCTTGACTAAATGCCAAAAAACATTAACAAAGTGTCTCTCGGGCCTGCCCTATCCACACCCTCGATCAATCTACTCAATGCATAGGGACCGTCGATTCAATCGAAATACTTCATATAGAAAATCACTATAGTTTTTTATTTAATTTTCTGAACTTGCCATACAATGTAGAGATCGATTTTGTAGAGAGAAATTGTCTCTATTTTGAGAAGTTGACATTGTTGTTATTGGCATTCTAGTCTAGTTGATTATTCAACATCTTAATCATTGATAGTCATCTCAAGTACATATGTAATCATATTGGCAAGACAAACTCATACATATCCATTTCATTCCATGCCACTTTGTCCTCCCCTCCAACCACAAGGCGTAATATGTTGAAATCAATAAATTTAATGTTAGCTTATGAAGTTGATGGAAATATTGTTTTCTGCAAGGGACGTAAAGGCCAAAACATGTCAAAATAACACTCCTAAATTCTAAGAAGTTTAAACCCAAGTTTGCATGGAAAAGTCACCAATGAGGGTTAAGAAGTGCCTTAACTTCTAGAAAGAAGTTGAACGAAAGTTACTTTTTAATTGTTAAATGTTTAATTTTAAGTTTTAAATGTATGTAAGTGAATGCCATTAAATTGCTTACTTGAGTTTGATTTAATACATTTTCAATTTTGAAGAGACGTCATTATATACCATGTATATGTTTCTAATGATTTTCGTATTGATGTTTTTATTGCAGTTGCGGCTATGGACACCAATGCCGAGATACTGGTTGAGCTTTCCCACTTGAGGGGCATTAGTGCAGCTTTTAGTGGTGGTGACAGGATTCGTCACTCGCTTGCATCAACCTTGGATGCAATTGTTAACACCATTTCATAGTCTATCAATGTACTATATGATATTACATCATATAGAGAAAGAAAAAGACAACAATATGCTGATGGGCTATACTACAATGCAATAAAAAGTTGAAAATATCCAAAGAGTTCATATTTGCATTGTTTAGGGACCCTCGGACGGGGGAAATCCCAAATGCAAACAAGCCTCATGGGTGTGTGCAAGAAGATGAGGGTCACTTTAGATGCAATGCTACTTTTTTCAAATCTCGTTCCTGATACCTAAAACATAACGCGTTTATGATATTTACCCCCTGCCATGGTAAGACCCGAGCCTAACATGTCATTGGACATGTAGGCTAGGTAACAATATCGCGTACGCGTTATGTAGTTAAAAAACGCGTACGCGTTATGTATTTACAAATCGCGTACGCGATATGTAAAACTAAAAATGAATTTAAAAACACAGTCGGCCGATTGCCGACCACCCGCGACACTCACGCATCAGAAACGCGAATAGAGGCGAAATTGACCCTAGACGAGGACGCTTTGTGGCCCACTCAACTATCCGTGTTGCTCGATTCAGCTGGAGAGGAGACAAATTCACCGGTGCATTCTCATCTAGTCAGGTAATTTATTCACCCAAATCATTTTTTTGTGATTTTTTAATCCAAATTACTATTTTTTTGATTGTTTAACCTAGTTTTGTAATATTGATCAAATTGGGAATAACCCAATTTGTAATTAAATTCACACCTCAAAATGAAACCCTTTTCACAAAACTCAAAACTTCATAATCAAACCAAAAATTGAAAAAATTAAAACTCCCCCCTTTCTAAGTCACCCGACACGAGGACACGGGACACGAGTGTCCCCACCAGGCTTCAAATTTGAAGCCTTCAGGCCACTTCAAATTTTACCCACACGTCATAGAAGGCCACTTCAAATTTTACCATGCAAAAAAAATTTAATTTCATGGTAAGCCCTTCAATAATTAAATTAACCACTACTGTTTAAAATTGCAACAGAAGGGTAGCTTCAAATTTCACCCATCAACAATTTTTAGTGGGAAATTGGGAATGCGGCTACTAGCTAGGTGACTTGGGAGTGGGACTCGCTTACTCTCCAATATCCACGTGTTCGATCATCCATGGATCATGGACCATTGGGCCTCTAATAATATCATTGAGCAACTTACGTGGACGGGCTTACACTGAGTAGCCCATGGCTTGAACGCTTCGAAGTTCTCGTGTTTGTAGCGAGCGCTTACGTGTTTAACACATTTAATGGCATCAACAAAATTATTAAAATCTAATGTTAATGGGCGCTCTACATAGAAATTGGAATGTCAACATTTGTGAGTACAATAAATATGTGGATGATTTTGGCCTACTACAACTTTAATATATTGAGTGGATTGATAACCTTCACAATTATATAAGAGATTGTAGCTATGACTAGGAGGAGAGTTAACAATGCAACAAAATCAAGTAATCGAATTTTGTGCATAAAATGAACATAAGACTCCCACCAAATTTCACTGAATCTACGTCTTAACAAAAGAACTCATCGTTTCACGGGATTCCACCCCATCAATCCTTTTAACAGTAATGGCCATAACAGTTGCTACAACCCTAGCGCGAGAAAAATCAATCGAGCTACGCATGACAATACTTGAAACCAGACTTTTTGAACTCCCTATTACGTCATAGGAATCAATACTACTTTCTCCACAACATGTGGCACCCTCAATATCTTCCATCACCGCAATTTACATTTGATAAAAAACTTGTTCCCAAATAGTAATTACCCCATTCTTTGCTCTAAAAAGGCCTCGGTTAACCTAGAATCCAATCCATACAACATGAACACATCCATATATACACATAGAATAAATATTAATAAATTTCTCATAGCCCTTCAATAGTGTTCAATATCTCATAGCCCTTCATAGTGAAATGGGACCCCACCCTTCAAATTTGATCCCTGGTCCCCACTAGACACGGTGACCCCCGGAATTATGACACGTAGGACACGGTGACCCCCGGAATTAATATATTTTTAAAATATATTAAAATTTAAAAATATAGACATATAGATCATCCAATAAAATTTAACATTTACAATTACAAATATTCAATAGAAATTACATTTACAATTACAAATATGAAATATTCAATAGAAATTAGATCATTCACAAATCACAACACATTTGTCATTCACAATCACAAAACACAATGAGACATTGAGACACATAGATGCAAACTCATCACTGCCTTGATCCTCCTCCTCCATGCCTGAATCAACAAACTCATCACTGCCTTGATCCTCCTCCTCCTCGTCTCTGCCAATCTGACTAACTTACTTTTTAATTGTCAAATGTTTAATTTTAAGTTTTAAATGTATGTAAGTAAATGCCATTAAATTGCTTATGTGAGTTTGATTTAATACATGTTCAATTTTGAAGAGACGTCATTATATACCATGTATATGTTTCTAATGATTTTCGTATTAATGTCTTTATTGCAGTTGCGGCTATGGATGCCAATGCCGAAATATTGATTGAGCTTGCCCAATTGAGGGGCATAAGTGAAGCTTTTAGTGGTGGCGACAGGATTCGCCGTTCACTTGCATCAACCTTGGATGCAATTGTGGACACAATTACACAATCTACGAATGTCCTGTATGATATTGCATCTTACAGAGAAAGAAAAAGACAACAATATGCTGATGGACTAGATTACAATGCAGTAAAAAAGCTAAAAATATCCAAAGAGGTTGTATTTGCATTGTTTAGGGACCCTCGGACGGGGGAAATCCCTAATGCAAGCAAGCCGCATATCTCCATTGAGTGGTGCACGTTTCAACCATTTGTTGATAACTGGATGGACAGATGGTACATGGTTTTTGATATGCCACCACACAACAACAGGGAAATTCCCTTATATTTCCTTCGAAAGATGTATGCAGAGTTCGTGTTGCATAAACACGTTAACTATTTTGACATCTTACAGTTCCAGGGGATCGGTGGGGGGATGCCCCAAAACCGACCCAATGCCAGGCTTCGAGACCAGGATCGCCCTATCCCTGCACCTCGCAGGCAGTTGCCTGGGCCAGATGTCCCACCAGCACATCGCATTATTCCGCAAACACGGGATGCATTTTTGAGTTTGGCACGGACGGTTGTTCGCCATGGCAGGATGGTTCAACATATGGGTGAGGAAGGGACATCTGTCCCTGGTGTGGTACATACACCAGCTCGTCACCATGCAGGACCATCAGCTACTGCAGGACCATCAGGACCATCCACTTCTGCAGGACCATCAGGACCATCCACTAGTGGAGGACCATCAGCTATTCCCCATCCTAGTACTGATCCTCACGAGTGCACGTCATGTGGTCGTCCCTGCTATGGTATTGCATCAGATGTTGCCTTCAGTGGCTTTTTGAGAGAGGTATCTTGATGGTTAATTGTAATAAATTCTTCATTTATTTTCGTCTTTGTACACATATATATAGTTTGAGCTAATATATTAATTTTGTGAACTTGCAGTTGATGATGATTACCGGCAGTGACGCCCCAGAGCCGGATGTTCCAGACTCGACAGGGGGGCATGATGCTACCCATTCGGTAGGCCCATCTTATATACCACCTATTGCCGTATCTCACACCGAGGTAAACATTTTAAAATTTCAGTTTTTTAATACTTGTTAATTTGTTAATTTCCACATACTTTACATTTTAGTTCATTAATGCTATATACGGTCTAATATTTACAATTATTAAACTTGCAGATGGCAGATCCTTCACAGGGGCAAGGTAATGTGGAGGTAGTGCCCATGGTCATACCGTCCCCTGAAACGTCTGGGCTCCAGGTAAACAATTAAAAATGACATTTTTTAAATACATGTTTGTTTGTTGAATCATGCATGTCTAACTACATGAACACTTGCTGACTGTAGGCACCATCCGACACATCTGGCCCATTGCCTGTATTTGCATCTCCCTCCAGGCCATTCGTGAACAAGGGTCGTGTGTATGTGAGGCGTTCTACTCCGAGAAAGACTCCAGCTGCCCACGACCATGGGCTTACTCACACCACGGTAATGTATATCCTTCGATGATATTTGTTGTTTAACTTGAAATCCAGTGCATAAATCGTTTTTGTTAATGTTTGAATTGCATGTTTACTGCAACAGGAACCCGAGTTGTCTGCTGAGAACCTTGCATCGATGGTTGATGCAGCAGTTAGTGCCGCATCTGCAGTGGCGACTGATCACACACAGGTATGTAACTATTTCAACATTATCTTTACATAGTTTATTATTGTTGGACCTATTGTTTATTCATGCATTTCTAACTATTTCAACATTTTTTCATTGTAGCCACCACCAGCAGGAGCAGTGCCTGGCCCCCCTGGTTCAACCATCCTGGATGTTCAACCGACGGCTCCATCTGCTACACAAGCAACACAATCTCCTTTGTCAGTTGAGGTGAGATGTCCTTCAGTGACCAAGTGTTTCATGCACTTTCCATGCACCAGTTGATAATTGTTGAGATAATGTATTAGTGTACATAGTTAGTTGAATTTAACAATTGATATTTAATTTGCAGGATCCAGGGATGCACATTGATCCTAGGGATGTGCCTAGAGGATCAACGTCGGGAAAGAACAAGAGAAAGCTTGAGTTTTGATACTTTTGGATAGTTTTGGACACATGTGCTTTTGGATACTTTTGTATATATATGTACTTTTCGATACATTCAGTTTTGGAGACATGTACATTGACTTTATTGTGCATGTACTTTTGGAGACATGTACATTGACTTCATTGGATACATGTACTTTTCGATACTTTTGGATATACATGTACTTTTGGAGACATGCACTTTTGGAGACTTTTGGATATACATGTACTTTTGGAGACATGCACTTTTGGATATATATGTACTTTTGGATACATGTACTTGTGTCATTCTAATGTGTTGATTTGTGTGGATTATCTTTTACTCATGAATGCACTATGTCAAAAGAACAAACTATTATATTCAAAGGTTTCAATGAATTCACTACATGCATGCACTAATTGGTATCTAATTAAAATTTGTGATTTTGGATGATCATTACAAGTTATGTCAAAGTTCTTGCTCGTGTAATTTAATCAAACTAAATGCAATACAATGTTTTCAAGGTTTCAATGAACTCACTCATGCACACCCATTGCCATCAACTACCAATGAAAGTCTAACATTATGAGGTTCTTCTTAAAAAATGGGTAATATTTCCTTGATGATCGTAAATTGAGAACCATTTGTAGCCACTCATATAATACCATCTTCACTTATCTTTGTACATGATAATCCATATAATGTGCTATGTTTTTTAACCTAAACAATCATCAAAAACCTAGAATTATAGGGATATGACAAAGAACCTTATGGGGCACCTTATATATTAACCTTGTGTATACATTAGGATCTTTGTCATACCATTGTTTGAAATGTCATTCAATACCTTCAATTTTATCAACATCAAATTAGTAGACAAAGTGACCCATCTTTGATCTCTTGTATAGGCCTTTGTGTGCCTTATCAATAAGATGTACATCATGAATATTATCATAGGTCTCATACATAGGTGCATCCTCATCCATGCAAACAAAGGTGTCATGGATCAACCTATTATCCCTTTATTCTCAATAATATTAGTATCATTATCTTCCATAGGATCAAATTCAACTCCATCACCCCCCATTATTACTACTCTAAATTACAGCCTTAGGAGTTTTGATCATGTGTTTTTGTCTCTTTAGGAGTTTTGAAATATTATACTCTTTCAAAAATAATATGGAAGTTCAAATATTTAAAAGTGGCTTAAATTATAAAATGGGCGGAAATTCACCAAGTGTCCCTGAACGGCATTTTCATGCGACTTGCAACTCGACATAACTCGGAAACTGGACGTCGGACCGACGAACCGTCGACTCCGTTGGTCTCCTGGCATGCGATTACCTCTAGGGGGCCCTCTCCCTCGTCTCCCCATGGCCCAGTGGCTTCCTTGTGCATTCATTTCGTAAACTAGGGTTTTGCTCAGTGTAATTGCATGCAATCTCGCATTGGTGGGTCAACTCTGCAAAAACCTCCCCCGAGCCAGTGTTGGCAGTGTTCCCACGTCGGCATTGCCCACCCACACTTGCGGGAGCCAACGGCACGCAATCTTCTTGCTCCATTTGCTTTTTGGCTCCCGGACGGAAATTCACCAAGTGTCCCTGAACGGCATTTTCATGCGACTTGCAACTCGACATAACTCGGAAACCGGACGTCGGACCGACGAACCGTCGACTCCGTTGGTCTCCTGGCGTGCGATTACCTCTAGGGGACCCTCTCCCTCGTCTCTCCATGGCCCAGTGGCTTCATTGTGCATTCATTTCGTAAACTAGGGTTTTGCTCAGTGTAATTGCATGCAATCTCGCATTGGTGGGTCAACTCTGCAAAAACCTCCCCCGAGCCAGTGTTGGCAGTGTTCCCACGTCGGCATTGCCCACACACACTTGCGGGAGCCAACGGCACGCAATCTTCTTGCTCCGTTTGCTTTTTGGCTCCCGGACGGAAATTCACCAAGTGTCCCTAAACGGCATTTTCATGCGACTTGCAACTCGACATAACTCGGAAACCGGACGTCGAACCGACGAACCGTCGACTCCGTTGGTCTCCTGGCGTGCGATTACCTCTAGGGGGCCCTCTCCCTCGTCTCCCCATGGCCCAGTGGCTTCATTGTGCATTCATTTCGTAAACTAGGGTTTTGCTCAGTGTAATTGCATGCAATCTCGCATTGGTAGGTAAACTCTGCAAAAACCTCCCCCGAGCCAGTGTTGGCAGTGTTCCCACGTCGGCATTGCCCAAACACACTTGCGGGAGCCAACGGCACGCAATCTTCCTGCTCCGTTTGCTTTTTGGCTCCCGGACGGAAATTCACCAAGTGTCCCTGAACGGCATTTTCATGCGACTTGCAACTCGACATAACTCGGAAACCGGACGTCGGACCGACGAACCGTCGACTCCGTTGGTCTCCTGGCGTGCGATTACCTCTAGGGGACCCTCTCCCTCGTCTCCCCATGGCCCAGTGGCTTCATTGTGCATTCATTTCGTAAACTAGGGTTTTGCTCAGTGTAATTGCATGCAATCTCGCATTGGTGGGTCAACTCTGCAAAAACCTCCCCCGAGCCAGTGTTGGCAGTGTTCCCACGTCGGCATTGCCCACACACACTTGCGGGAGCCAACGGCACGCAATCTTCTTGCTCCGTTTGCTTTTTGGCTCCCGGACGGAAATTCACCAAGTGTCCCTGAACGGCATTTTCATGCGACTTGCAACTCGACATAACTCGGAAACCGGACGTCGAACCGACGAACCGTCGACTCCGTTGGTCTCCTGGCGTGCGATTACCTCTAGGGGGCCCTCTCCCTCGTCTCCCCATGGCCCAGTGGCTTCATTGTGCATTCATTTCGTAAACTAGGGTTTTGCTCAGTGTAATTGCATGCAATCTCGCATTGGTAGGTAAACTCTGCAAAAACCTCCCCCGAGCCAGTGTTGGCAGTGTTCCCACATCGGCATTGCCCACACACACTTGCGGGAGCCAACGGCACGCAATCTTCCTGCTCCGTTTGCTTTTTGGCTCCCGGACGGAAATTCACCAAGTGTCCCTGAACGGCATTTTCATGCGACTTGCAACTCGACATAACTCGGAAACCGGACGTCGGACCGACGAACCGTCGACTCCGTTGGTCTCCTGGCGTGCGATTACCTCTAGGGGGCCCTCTCCCTCGTCTCCCCATGGCCCAGTGGCTTCATTGTGCATTCATTTCGTAAACTAGGGTTTTGCTCAGTGTAATTGCATGCAATCTCGCATTGGTGGGTTAAACTTGCTCACCTTGCAAACATCATCCATCAAACAGAAATTTGATGGAGTTGAAATCAATGGATTGCTTGTCAAAATAGGCATTCATAAGTTTGCGTAATTGAATACTCCTCTTAATCCCTAAAAAATACTTCATTCCCATCCTGCAGATCCCAAACAATGTCAAAGGTAAGAAGGATTTCCATATAATCCAAATATATGTTTTTTTTCAAATATATTTTACATGGAAACATAGCAAAATGGAATCTAATATTTCGTTTGCATTCGGAAGAAAAGATTGGCAAGGCCAACATTGGCTTCCTTTTGGATTAATATCTCCATTTATAATTCCATAGATTTATACAGTTGTCTTAATCCTAACTGTATACATTGCATGAGAATAAACACCATCAATCTCATTTTTGAGAATAAAATGAACATATATGCAATGGTTTCCCTGAAAGATAATTAATGGGGCACTCACTATTTGTTGGCATGTTCCTTAAAGGCGAACCAAACCCTCATGTCTCACTAATAGATGACAATGGTGATCAACTTGTAATCAGTTTGATGGTTATTAAAGGATAATATCTAACACTGGATGACCAAACATGGAAGAAGGTTGGTTATGTATTTCAAGATTAGACTAGGTGAATCTATATACCACTTTACAAACTTAGTTTTCGATACAAACCTCAAACTACAAACAATGCCAAGGAAGCACCCATCAAAGGTATGATACTTCAAGCCTCATTGTGAACATGAAAAGTTAATGGAGATCATTAGTAATAGACATGATCCAAATGGTCTACTTAGATGACCATAGGTAAGTAGATAAGTAAGATTGCCTAACATGGTCACTCTTGTGTTATATTCCAAGGTATATGGGTTGTTTGTTATTTTTGTTAATTTTTCAATTCATTTATGTAGATTACTCATATTAAATTGTTTATAATGAATTAGTCTAATAATGGTGTCCTTGTATGTGTCCAGATTATCCAAAGAATCATAAGCACATGAAATCCCATCAATAAGAACAATGGTCTTTTTCAACACCACCACAGAAAAAATCAGAAAAATGAAATGACCTACTTCAAAAATTATTTTATTACTTATTGTGCATGGTCCATCAAACAAAAGGTAAACAAACACAATTATATGGCCTACAATGTAGGTCTTTTGATGCTCTATTTCACAAGGTTTTAACAAACACACTTGTTGTGATCATCATTAAAGTCTACAATTTCTTTCAATGAATGTGCCAAATTGACCTAACAATATAGGAAATTGAAAACCACATCCATTGAAAGGAATAATTCAGTTTTTTTTGTCATGAATTAATTTACTATCATGGATTTATGGCTCCCGGCAGTGTTCCCACGTCGGCATTGCCCACACACACTTGCAGGAGCCAACGGCACGCAATCTTCCTGCTTCGTTTGCTTTTTGGCTCCCGGACGGAAATTCACCAAGTGTCCCTGAACGGCATTTTCATGCGACTTGCAACTCGACATAACTCGGAAACCGGACGTCGGACAGACGAACCGTCGACTCCGTTGGTCTCCTAGCGTGCGATTACCTCTAGGGTGCCCTCTCCCTCGTCTCCCCATGGCCCAGTGGCTTCATTGTGCATTCATTTCGTAAACTAGGGTTTTGCTCAGTGTGGGAGTGTGCAATTTTTGCACACAGGGGTCAACTTTGGAAAATCATCCACCGGGCAAGTATGGCTAGTGTTCCTAGCCCGAAACTGTCTAGACACACCTGCAGGACTCCCCAGAACCCGGTTTTGTTGCATGGTTGGAGTTCTATGCCCCCGGTAGGTATCCAGCAGGTGTCCCTGAAGGCCTTCTGGTAGTGAGACTGGACGAGCCATAGAATGAAGACCGTGGCTCGGATCGACGAACTGTCGACTCCGTTGGATTCAGCACACCGGGATAGTGCCAGGGATGCCCCTCCCCTCCTACCCGGTGGCCCATGTGTCACCTTGCAGGTCCATCTTGGAAACTAGGGTTTTGCTCAGTGTGGGAGTGTGCAATTTTTGCACACAGGGGTCAACTTTGGAAAATCATCCACCGGGCAAGTATGGCTAGTGTTCCTAGCCCGAACCTGTCTAGACACACCTGCAGGACTCCCCAGAACCCGGTTTTGTTGCATGGTTGGAGTTCTATGCCCCCGGTAGGTATCCAGCAGGTGTCCCTGAAGGCCTTCTGGTAGTGAGACGGGACGAGCCATAGAATGAAGACCGTGGCTCAGACCGACGAACCGTCGACTCCGTTGGATTCAGCACACCGGGATAGTGCCAGGGATGCCCCTCCCCTCCTACCCGGTGGCCCATGTGTCACCTTGCAGGTCCATCTTGGAAACTAGGGTTTTGCTCAGTGTGGGAGTGTGCAATTTTTGCACACGGGGGTCAACTTTGGAAAATCATCCACCGGGCAAGTATGGCTAGTGTTCCTAGCCCGAACCTGTCTAGACACACCTACAGGTCTCCCCGGAACCCGGTTTTGTTGCATGGTTGGAGTTCTATGCCCCCGGTAGGTATCCAGCAGGTGTCCCTGAAGGCCTTCTGGTAGTGAGACGGGACGAGCCATAGAATGAAGACCGTGGCTCGGATCGACGAACCGTCGACTCCGTTGGATTCAGCACACCGGGATAGTGCCAGGGGTGCCCCTCCCCTCCTACCCGGTGGCCCATGTGTCACCTTGCAGGTCCATCTTTGAAACTAGGGTTTTGCTCAGTGTGGGAGTGTGCAATTTTTGCACACGGGGGTCAACTTTGGAAAATCATCCACCGGGCGGGTATGGCTAGTGTTCCTAGCCCGAACCTGCCTAGACACTTTGGAAACTAGGGTTTTGCAGGTCCATGATGATGATGGCTTGGTCTAAGGTGGTGCTCTCAACTAGCTAATTCATTATGAAATATTTAACAAGACATGAATTAAATTTAATATAAGTGTATTGTTTAATATAGTGAGCATGAATTGAATTAATTTTGTTGGGTGAAGCCAATAACCAACATGATGAACATAATATAATTTTAGGGTTTACTATGAATACACAATAATTATTATATATATATGTGTGTGTTTTTGTGTGGATAACTTAGAGATGTATAATAAAAATGGGTAAAAGGTGGTTGTCACTAGAGACGTTCATAGTTGTATAGTGAAAATGTAATAGCTATTAAAATTTGGATTAGAAAATTATTAAAGAAGATAAATTCTATAGAAATGGGTAAAAGGTGGTTGTCGCTAGATTAAGAGAGACTTTCATAGTTGTATAGTGTACAATTGTCTAGTGGTTATGGCAGTGATGTGTAAAATCTTATGATCACATGAAAGAGATCACAAATAGGTTCATAAAACTAAGAACAACAATACTTTGAGCAATTTTTCAAAGGAAACTAGAATAGAGCCAGTAAAGAGAAAAAAATACTAAAAACTTGATTTCATACTAAAATGAATGAAAAATGGTTTTACATAAAGAAATTTGAATTACTCAAGGAACCAATTCGATTGTCTAGTGATTCATAAGGATTTAGTTGGGCTTAACATAGAGCTTAAATGCCCTTAAAGTTAGCTAAGCAACCTCTCAAACATGATTAATATATGGTTTACTGATCATATGAACATAATATAATTTTAATCCATCTCTTGTAAATTTGGCATATCAAGAACGCAAAATTGACATATTCATATGAAACATACATGTGAAAATTGAACATATATCAATATTCAATTACAAATATTGAAAATAGTATAGTATTAAAAGTATGTAACGTACCTCATCATGCTAGATCCCACCTATTATCATACAACCAAGCCCTCCGGATCATCTCTTATACTGATGGTCTCCATTAGTCTCTCGTGCTCTGTATCCGGTAAGAAGTAGCGTACCTTCGATGTATTTCGACTAGGCATTGTTCGTACCTGAAGGTTTGTGCCAATGATTAAGTTGGTAAAGTGATATACACTTGCACCTGGTTTGTAATCCCTGTAAACATATCCACCCTTCTTTCTTCCATTGTTGTCCCGTGTCAAGTATTCACCTTTAACAACCATAGAACCAGTTGGAAAGTGGTTGTTTTCATCGTCAGTCATGGACACAATGAGGGTTTGCTTTCCATCTATACAGCGTGCCAACCAGTATTCATCACCCCATTCAGTATCTTTTGAGGCAACCACTGCGTATATGTGCCCTGCATTATATGATTGTAGGTATATGATCAAAATATTTTTCGTGCGATACAAGGCCATTAATGTGCATTTGAAGACTACGTAAACAAACAAAAAATGTTAAGGAAATGCATCATACCGGGTTGTACAAGGTCTGATACATGATCAAAATCTGCAGAAATAGATGATTGGTCTTCTTCCAACGGAGTTAACTCAACAATTGCACGCTGATCAAGTGGAAGTGATATGCGATCCCATCCATCAACCCAATCCAATGATTCACACCCATCCCAGTCACCATCACAACAAGGCGGGCAAAAACAAGCAAGTTTTCTGGTCCAAATTTCAAATACTGGGTTATCAGAGCTTCGAACCGAATGAAAGCCACGAGTCCCAGGCACAGTCTTGCATTCCCATGCATGTGAACGATCTATGTCTACCACCTCCCAAAAAAATCTCTCCACATGTCTCTTTCTTGTGGATTCTACTCGCATAGTTGATTCCTCTCCCATTACTGACGTGCACCACCTGACTATAGATTGAGCATTTAGAATAGTAGATTCTGTAGATACTTTCAATTCCTCTCTTCGTAGGGCTATTTTGACACATGCTCCGGCTCCATCATGCTCTCCTTTACCATGCCCAGTCTCAAAATAGTTCCACATATGTGGCACTTTGTAGTTTTTATGCAATGAACACAACCACTGAAATATGCGTGCATTTTTGAACTGACCAGCACACCCATCAGACCAAATCCAGTGTCGGTCCATCTGTATGTTCCTTCCCTTCAAGTGATCATAGAACATGATGAAGCAATGACGTACATAGTGGAAGTCGTGGCACCTATCATCACTTATGTAGAAGTGATATTCCTTCAGAATTTCTCTTTGCTCTTCAGTGCTATTTGGGCCATGCCTGTATGTGATATGGACCATCAAGGAAACCTGCTCAGAGTGATAATACTGACTTTGGATCTCATTTTGAGGTTGCAGAGTGTAGTTCTCGGCAAAATCAACAACTGAAAGTATAGTACCAAGGGGAAATGTATCTCTGCATATTCTAAACTTCTCATCCTGCCATCGTGCCACGTGGACATGCTGAACATATTGATGTGTCTTTTCAATAAATTCCTTGATGAAGTCACTAACTTGTACCTGGTGACACAAAATGATCTCAATGTCAGTTTTTTGTTGTAAGTAAGGATTGAAATGTAACCGTTACAACATAATTTTATAGATATAAATGCATACCTGAGATGTCACCAATTGTATTTTTTTGCTTTCTTTCCCTGGGACTATTTCATAGTTGATATATTTGAAACTTTTCATGTCTGTAACCATTTTCCCAAATTCACTGTCTCCATTCTCGTGCATACATTGGCTCAATAATGCCATTCCAGCACAGTTGGAGCATGTTCCATCCAAACAAGATTTTGCATAGTATGTTTGCCCCTCGGGCCTATTGCACATGATGCTATGAATGAATTCTCTTGATGAAGTCGGTGGTATTGTCATGGAGCAATCCTGCACAATGTTAGTATGCAACACACGACGAATGTACAAAAATGTTTCATAGTAATATTCATATTCTACATGGTATCTACAACAACAAGTGTTACGAAGAGTATTTATTCTAACATACCATGGCTTACATTTCTCAAAAGATCTTTGCCCCAAGTTCAATTGTCTATGCTCAATCTTAAATTTTTCGTAAAGCTCTGTCTGTGTTATATCAAGAAGATGCTTAGTATGTGGCTCACGATCCTTTGAACCCCTTCTTAGTTTTAGTACATCCTTTCGGTTTGAAGAAGGCCTTGTGTGATCATGCCAAAAACTATGCACTAGTCCCTTTACTGCATCAACTAGCTTCATGTCACGACGTGGCAACCGACCAACAAAGGCCCAAAAATCTGTCTGATCGGTTGTGTCAAGATGTTCTCTTCTAATAGAATACCTACGGAGGGTTTTTACATTCAAATTAACTAGTTTCGATGTAGGCCTGAGAATACGAAGGGCCCTGGTGTTCTTATCTGCAATTGATTGTGACAACACACGACGAGCAGCATTGCGGTCCTTTGAACGTGTGTTCTTACCAATTTTACCAAATGCATCTACTAGGCTTTTAACTATATGAGAACTTGGTTCAGAATTCTTTATCATCTTTATCCCTAACTTTTTCCTAACAACATTCATGCTCCTAGATTTTAACAATGATAAAAATAATCTACATTTATCTCCATCACATTTAGAAACAAAATATTTATCAAGTATCTGTTGAGTTTGATAAGCAATACTACGTTTAGATAGCGTACCTTCAATGGAATTCATAAGTCTTTCATCAACTTGTATACGCTTCGGAGTTCTTCGACGTGTGCTTGCTAATGGAGGTAAGGGGGTTGGAATTGTACCATGTAGCGCATCACCAAGACGCTCTGGCGTTTCAGTAGTAGCTTGGTGTCCTTCATTCTCTTCCTGGTAGTTGGATGGTGGAAGTCCAACATCCTCATCCATGGTCTGTGGAAGTCCAACATCCCCTTGTGGAAGTCCAACATCCTCATCGATGGTGTGGATAACATTCTCTTCTTCAACAGTAGGCAAAATGTCCAACGCCTCTCTGACTTCATCGCTTGTATAACCACATCCGGATAGCAAATTGTGTGTTTCTTCGTGAGCTTCATCTTGAGATGGTAACTTATCACTTTGACTTGAAGTGGGAATTGAAACATCCCCTAATGAGCACCTACGTTTTGCTTCTTGATTACTTCCATGGGGTGCTTGTTCAACAACTATTGTGGAAATTGAAGGTCCCTCTTGTCGTGGATTAATAGGATGAACCATGGTATCCTCTACAATTGGATTTGGATTAGTTTCCAAAGAAAGCCTCCGATTCATCATGTATATTCTTTTCTTTTCTTTCTCTTCTTCAATGACTTCTTGAGGTCTCTTCTTCCTTGTGGATTTGTTTACTCGGTTACGTGCATTCCCCATCACCACAATGATCAATTCAATATAGTTTGTTTTTGTTGCTCCTCAATTACAAGCTCTTCAATAATAAGCAAATGGAAGTTCTTCCTTGTTGGTCTTGAAGCTTGATATCTTACCTTGTGTGCTCCTCAAATATAGGCAAAATGAATCTTTCAAAGGCCTTATCTTTGGTGTTCTTCAATTGGAGATTCTTCAAGCTTGCTAATTATTTTCTTCAAATATGGCCATATAACCCAACACCACAGTGAGCAACCATGAAAGATGTCCTCAATGCTGCACCTGCATAAAAAAAAATGATGGAGTTGGTGTAGAATGTGAAAATTTTCAGACGCGGGCTCGTGCTGTTTGAAAAATCGCGGGATTGTTGCTTTCGTTCGGACAGAGTGAAGTTGCTCTCGGACAGCAACAGTCCATTATTTATGGAGTTCCAAAACGCGTACGCGTTATATAAATATAAAACGCGTGCGCGATATGTAGTTAAAAAACGCGAACGCGATATAGTCAAGCACAATAAATAGGTTAGGTGCACGGCTAGGGCAATGAACAAAATCAAAGAAAACTAATAATTTATATGATTGCATACAAAACAAATGTTTTGTATGGTTTAATACCCCCTAGCTCTCTCCCAATAATCCCTAGATACCCCCTATCTCTCTCTAAATATGTGTCCCTCATTCTCCCTACATGTTTCTTTCATGTTTCTTTCTCTCCCTTCAGCCATGTCTCTACCACCCCACTCTCCATCTCTCCACCTTCTCTTTATCTTCGTCATTATCCCTCCCTATAGCACTCTCTCCCTTCTTCTCCCTTAATCACTAACCCTCTACGCCTTTATCCCTCCCCCCTGCCCTCTCTGTCTTACATTGTTCCTAGAGCCCCTCCCCCATAAAGGCCTTTAGACCCTCTTCTAAATATTAATCCCTAAGTGCATAAGTGCACAAGATGATGAGGAGGAGGAGGGTGATGACAATGAAGATGATCATGATGTAGATGAAGATGATAAAGATGATGAGGAGGAGGAGGGTGATGACAATGAAGATGATCATGATGCAGATGAAGATGATAAAGATGATAATGTTGATGAAGATGATGGTGATGATGATGAAGATGTTGATGTTGATGATGATGGTGATGATGATGGTGATGAAGATGATGGTGACATGATAGAGATGTTGATCTGATGAGGAAGATGATGATGATGATGGTGATGATGGTGATGATGATGAAGATCATGTTGATGAGGACGATGATGGAGATGAAGATGATGATGATGAAGAAGATGATGATGATGGAGATGTTGTGTTGATGGGGAACCTAGAGATGACAATGATGATGAAGATGGTGATGGTGATGGTGATGGTGATGGTGATGACGATGAAGATTTTGATGATGATGCTGATGGCGATGATGATGAAGATGTTGACGATGATGGTGATGGTGATGTTGAGATGATGATCATGATGATGTTCAGAAGATCATGATGGTGATGATGGTGATGATGATGGAGAAAATGACAATGATGGATATGTTGATGAGGAACCTGCAGATGCCAATGATGATGATGATGGAGATGTTGATGAGGAACCTACAGATGCCAATGATGATGGTGATGACGATGAAGATGTTGATGATGATGGTGCTGGTAATGATGATGATGATGATGATGACGAAGATGATGGTGACATGATGGAGATGTTGATCTGATGAGGAAGATGATGATGATGATGATGGTGATGATGATGAAGATGTTGATGACGATGATGATGGTGATGAAGATGATGATGATGAAGAAGATGATGATGATGATGGAGATGTGTTGATGGGGAACCTAGAGATGACAATGATGATGAAGATGGTGACGGTGATGACGATGAAGATTTTGATGATGATGCTGATGGCGATGATGATGAAGATGTTGACGATGATGGTGATGGTGATGTTTAGATGATGATCATGATGATGTTCAGAAGATCATGATGGTGATGATGGTGATGATGATGGAGAAAATGACGATGATGGATATGTTGATGAGGAACCTGCAGATGCCAATGATGACGATGATGGAGATGTTGATGAGGAACCTACAGATGCCAATGATGATGGTGATGACGATGAAGATGTTGATGATGATGGTGTTGGTAATGATGATGATGATGATGATGATGATGATGAAGATGAAGATGATGGTGACATGATGGAGATGTTGATCTGATGAGGAAGATGATGATGATGATGGTGGTGATGATGATGAAGATGTTGATGACGATGATGATGGTGATGAAGATGATGATGATGAAGAAGATGACGATGATGATGGTGATGAAGATGATGATGATGAAGAAGATGACGATGATGGAGATGTGTTGATGGGGAACCTAGAGATGACAATGATGATGAAGATGGTGATGGTGATGACGATGAAGATTTTGATGATGATGCTGATGCTGATGATGATGCTGATGATGATGATGATGATGATGAAGATGTTGACGATGATGGTGATGGTGATGTTCAGATGGTGATGATGATGATGATGATGATGATGATGGAGATGTTGATGAGGAAGGGGGAGATGACAATGATGATGAAGATGTTTATGGTCATGAAGATGATGATGATGGTGATGGTGATGATGATGGAGATGATGGAGATGATGGAGATGGCGATGAAGATGATGATGATGATGATGATGGTGAAGATGATGAAGAAGATGATGATGATGGAGATGTTGACCTGATGACGATGAATATGATGATTATGGTGATGATGATGAAGATGTTGATGCTGATGATGATGGTGATGAAGATGATGATGATGGAGAAGATGATAATGATGGAGATGTTGATGAGGAACCTACAAATGCCAATGATGATGATGATGATGATGGTGATGACAATGAAGATGTTGATGATGATGGTGATGGTAATGATGATGAAGATGATGATGATGATGGTGATGGTGATGGTGATGTTTAGATGATGATGTTCAGAAGATGATGGTGACATGATGGATATGTTGATCTGATTCAAGGAAGATAATGATGATGATGATGATGGTGATGATGATGAAGATGTTGATGATGATGATGATGGTGATGAAGATGATGATGATGAAGAAGATGATGATGATGGAGATGTTGATGTTGATGGGGAACCTAGAGATGACAATGATGATGAATATGGTGATGGTGATGGTGATGGTGATGACGATGAAGATTTTGATGATGATGGTGATGGTGATGATGATGAAGATGTTGATGATGATGGTGATGGTGATGTTTAGATGATGATCATGATGATGATAATGATGATGGAGATTTTGATTTGATGAGGAATATGATGATGATGATGATGATGGTGATGATGATGAAGATGTTGATGATGACGATGATGGTCATGAAGATGATGATGATGAAGAATATGATGCTGATGGAGAATATGATGCTCACAACTCCCTCTAGTCTCTCTCTCCCCAACCATCAATCTCTCTCTCTCTCTCTCTCTCTCTGTCTCTCTCTCTGTCTCTCTCTCTCTCTCAAACACACACACATACACACACATTATGTCACTTTCCATTCTCAAACCCATACCCCCTCCATCCATATCTATCTCCAACTTTCTCCCTCCATCCCTCACCCTACCTTCTCTCCCTCCCTCTCTCATCGCCTGTCTCTCACCTTCTATCCCTCCCTCATCTTTCCCTCAACCTATCCCAATCTCTCCATCACTCCCTCTCTCTCCATCGCCACCACTCTCTGCATGTCTCCCACCAACACTTTCTGTCCCTCCCTTCCTATCTCTTATTTCGTTCTATCCCCATCTATCTCTCACTCCCTCCAAATCCATTCCTCCCCATTGTCCCTCTCCCTCCCTCGCTCTATGTCTCTCCCCCCCTTGTATTCTTTATTTCTCTCTCACATCCCCCTTGTCACTCAAGTCTCACTTTCAACTTCTAACCCTATACCTCTTCAGAACCTATTCTACTCCTAATAGTGCTCTCAAGCTCCACTTCCCTTCACCCCCTGTAGCCCATCATGTTCTCATTCCCTTCATCTCTCCCCACTCAAGCTTCCAACATCCTTCTAAGCCCTTGACCCTTTCCCACCCCTATTAAATATTAACCATAGATTCCCTTGACCCTTCCCCACCCCTTCTCAAATATTAAACAAAATTTCCCTTGACTTCTACACCCCCTCTTTCTCAAGTATTAAACATGTATTTTATGATTTGAATAACGCGAGCGCGTTTTGTAACTATATAACGCGTACGTGTTATGTAGTTATATAACGCGTACGCGTTAATTATTGATATAACGCGCACGCGTTATTTAGTTATATAACGCGTACGCGTTATTTAAATCTAAAAGCGCGGCAATATTTTTGAATTTAAACAGGCCGAGTCACATGCTCACATGTCAACAATAATCCTATGTGTATGCTTTGGAGTTTGCTTCGTTAATTCCAAACCTGTGCTATGTTAATGAAAAACCAAAGCTAATTGGGTATTTCTTCCAGTTTCTGGAGAAGCCTGTGCTTAGCCACTCGTTACAATATGCTACACAGAGTTATTTTTTACGAAATCTTAGACACAAATAGCATTTTTTCTGCAGATTCCAAATATGTAACTTTTATTTTGAAATATTAATTTTTCCTATTTTCTTTCAATTTCTTTTCTGTCCTACCTCCTTAACTCGTGAAACACATTGTTAGTGTTTCTTCCATAACTTTTTCAATTCTCAATCATTTCAAAAAAAAATTGTATGGTGCACAAGAGGACACTAACCTCCACGTTCTATGAAAAACCCATTTCAAGATTTTTGCATTAAGACCTTCAAAGGCTCTACCCACAAAAGATGTACTATTTTTGAGGTTTGATCACTTAGACAATTATAAAAAAATTATAAAATTACTAATTTAATTTTCGAAAAATAATGGCGCACAAGTGCTATGTGTTCTCTACATGCATGCCGATTTTTGTAGCTTGATTCCATCATTTAGGCCCTCAAAGGCTCTACCCACAAAAACATATACCTTATCATTTGCCTGAAAAATAAAAAGTGTCTGTTAGGAAAACTGAAACTTGACATAGCTATGCAAATTTTCAATACATAAAAGTTATATATTCAGAAACGTGATTCAATTTCCTACATTTCATCTTTTTTACTCAATGCAAGATATTTTCCGTAAGTAAATCAAAAAATCCAAGTAAGTTGAGGGATGCCTGCTTTTTCAGTTTTCTATTGCATCTAACGTGCCAAAAGTGACCCTCATTAGCTTGCACTGACCCTCATATCTCCATTGAGTGGTGCACGTTTCAACCATTTGTTGATAACTGGATGGACAGATGGTACATGGTTTTTGATATGCCACCACATAACAACAAGGAAATCCCCTTGTATTTCCTTCGAAAGATGTACGCAGAGTTCGTGTTACATAAACACGTAAACTATTTTGACATCTTGTAGTTTCAGGGGATCGGTGGGGGGATGCCCCAAAATCGACCCAATGTGAGGCTTCGAGACCAGGATCGCCCTATCCCTGCAACTCGCGGGCAGTTTCCTGGGCCAAATGTCCCACTTGCACATCGTATTATTCCACAAAAACGTGATGCATTTTTGAGTTTAGCACGGGTGGTTGTTCGCCATGGCACTATGGTTCAACATATGGGTGAGGAAGGGACATCTTTCCCTGGTGTGGTACATACACCAGCTCGTCACCATGCAGGACCATCCACTAGTGCAGGACCATCGACACATCCCCATCCTAGTACGGATCCTCACGAGTGCACATCATGCAGTCGTCCCTGCTATGGTCTTGCCTCAGATGTTGCCTTCAGTGGGTTTTTGAGAGAGGTATGTAGATGGTTAATTGTAATAAATTCTTCAGTTATTTTCGTCTTTGTACACATATATATAGTTTGAGCTAATATATTAATTTTGTGAACTTGAAGTTGATGCTTTATGCTGGCAGCGACGCCCTAGAGCTAGATGTTCCAGACTCTACAGGGGGGCATGATGCTACCCATTTGGAAAGCCCATCTTATATAGCACCTATTGCCATATCTCACACCGAGGTAAACATTTTAAAATTTCAGTTTTTTAATACTTGTTAATTTTTTCATTTCCACATACTTTACATTTTAGTTCACTAATGCTATCTACAGTCTAATATTTACAATTATTAAACTTGTAGATGGCAGATCCTTCACTAGGGCAAGGTAATGTGGAGGTAGCACCCATGGTCGTACTGTTCAATGAAACATCTGGGCTCCAGGTAAACAATTAAAAATGACATTTTTTAAATACATGTTTGTTTGTTGAATCATGCATATCTAACTACATGAACACTTGCTAACTGTAGGCACCATCCGAGACATCTGGACCATTGCCTGGATTTGTATCTCCCGCCAGGCCATTCGTGAACAAGGGTCGTGTGTATGTGAGGCGTTCTACTCCTATACTTTTTGCACATTGACATTTCACTTATAAATGAATGATACATTTCACTTTGTATTTGTTCTTCAGTTTCCATGTGTTCTTGTATCAATCTAATGTGTTGATTTGTGTGGATTATCTATTACTCATGCATGCGCTATGTCAAAAGAACAAACTATTATATTTAAAGGTTTCAACGAACTCACTACATGCGTGCACTAATTGGTATCTAATTAAAATTTGTGATTTTGGATGATCATTACAAGTTATGTCAAAGTTCTTGCTTGTGTAATTTAATCAAACAAAGTGCAATACAATGTTTTTCAAGCTTTCAATGAACTCACTCATGCACAATAATTGGATAGGTGTAATTAAAATTTGTGAGTTTGGATGATTAAATTACAAGTTAAGTCAATGTTCAAGTGTAATTTAATAAAACTAAGTGCAATACATGCTACACATTTCATCAACGCCCAATATTTGATTGTACAATTAGATTCAACACTACATATGAGTAACTACATACAAGTGCTCAAAGCAACATTGGTGAAAGGAACAAACGTTGCCTTGGGATTTGAGAAATAAAGTGCCTTGTAATGTTGGTTGGGAAGGATATGCTTGGTTATCCTTATGGCTTGGAGGTCATATTCATGTAGATAAGTACTCTTGTTGTCATGTGTCATTAAGGTTTTTTCATGTGGTAAAACCCTTCAGGGTTAGGGTTTGTTCATTGTTTCATTGTACTTGATCTCTAAACATATAATTATTCTAAGAAAGGTTGCTAGGTTTTCTTACCCATGAGGGTTTCCCGGGATAAAATGTTGTGTCTCTTGTCCCTGAACAACATTTTCATGCAACTTGCAGCTCGACATATCCTAGAAACCAGACATCGGACCGATGAACCGTCGAATCCGTTGGTCTCTTGACGTGCGATTACCTCTAGGGGGTGCTCTCCCTCATCTCCCCATGGCCCAGTGGCTTCATTGTGCATTCATTTCGTAACCTAGGGTTTTGCTCAGTTTCATTGCATGCAATCTCGCATTGGTGGGTCAAATCTGCAAAACCCTCCCCTGAGCCAGTGTTGGCAGTGTTCCCACGTCGCCATTGCCCACACACACTTGTAGGAGCCAACGGCACGAAATCTTGCTACTCCGTTTGAATTTTGGCTCCCAGACGGAAATTCACCAAGTGTCCGTGAACGACATTTTCATGCGACTTGCAATTCGACATAACTCAGAAACTGGATGTCGGAGCGACAAACTATCGAATCTGTTGGTCTCCTGGCGTGTGATTACCTATAGGGGGCCCTCTCCCTCATCTCCCCATGGCCCAGTGGCTTCATTGTGCATTCATTTCGTAAACTAGGGTTTTGCTCAATTTCATTACATGCAATATCGCATTAGTGGGTCAACTCTGCAAAACCCTCCCCTGAGCTAGTGTTGGTAGTGTTCCCACGTCGGCATTTCCCACACACACTTGCAAGAGCCAACGGCACGCAATCTTCCTGCTCCGTTTTCATTTTGGCTCCCAGACGGAAATTCACCAAGTGTCCGTGAACAACATTTTCATGCGACTTGCAACTCGACATAACTCAGAAACCAGACGTCGGACCGACGAACCGTCAACTCCGTTGGTCTCCTGGCGTGCGATTACCTCTAGGGGGCCCTCTCCCTTGTCTCCCCATGGCCCAGTGGCTTCATTGTGCATTCATCTCGTGAACTAAGGTTTTGCTCAGTTTCACTGCATGCAATCTCGCATTGGTGGGTCAACTCTGCAAAACCCTCCCCCATGCCAGTGTAGGCAATGTTCCCACATCGGCATTGCCCACACACATTTGCATGAGCCAACGACATGCAATCTTGCTACTATGTTTGCTTTTTGGATCCTAGACGGAAATTCACCAAGTGTCCCTGAACGACATTTTCATATGACTTGCAACTCGACATAACTCGAAAATCAGACATCATATCGATGAACCGTTGAATCCATTGGTCTCTTGGCGTGCGATTACCTCTAGCAGGCCCTGTCCCTTGTCTCCCCATGGCTCAATGGCTTCATTGTGCATTTATTTCGTAAACTAGGGTTTTTCTCATCTTCATTGCATGCAATCTCACATTGGTGGGTCAACTCTACAAAACCCTCCCCTGAGCCAATGTTGGTAGTGTTCCCACATCGGCATTTCCCACACACACTTGCAAGAGCCAATGGCATACAATATTCCTTCTCGGTTTGCATTTTGGCTCCCTGACAGAAATTCACCAAGTGTCCCTGAAGGACATTTTCATGCGACTAGCAACTCGACATAACTCGGAAACAGGACGTCAGACTAATGAACCATCAACTCCATTGGCCTCCTGGCGTTCGATTACCTCTAGGGGGCTCTCTCCCTCGTCTCCCCATGGCCTAGTGGCTTCATTGTGCATTCATTTCGTAAACTAGGGTTTTGCTCAATTTCATTGTAGGCAATCTCGCATTGGTGGGTCAACTCTACAAAATCCTCCCCCGAGCCAGTGTTCCCACATCGGCATTTCCCACACACACTTGCAGGAGCCAACGACATGCAATCTTGCTGCTCTGTTTGTTTTTGGTTCTCGGACAGAAATTCACCAAGTGTCCCTGAACAACATTTTCATGCGACTTGCAACTTGAGATAAATCGAAAAATGGACGTCGGACCGACGAACGTTTGACTCTATTGGTCTCCTGGCATGCGATTACCTCTAGGGGGGCCTCTCCCTCGTCTCCCCATGGCCCAGTGGCTTCATTGTGCATTCATTTCGTAAACTAGGGTTTTGCTCAGTGTGGGAGTGTGCAATTTTTGCACACGGTGGTCAACTTTGGAAAATCATCTACCAGGTGAGTATGGCTAGTGTTCCCAGCCCGAACCTTCCTAGACACACCTGCAGGACTCCCCAGAACCCAATTTTGTTGCACAGTTGGAGTTCTATGCCCCCGGTAGGTATCCAATAGGTGTCCTTGAAGGCCTTTTGGAAGCAAGACGGGACAAGCCATAGAATGAAGACTGTGGCTCGAATCGACGAACCGTCGAATCTGTTGGATTCAACACGCCGGGATAGTACCATGGGTGCCCCTCCCTGCCGGCCTGATGGCCCATGTGTCACCTTGCAGGTCCATCTTGGAAACTAGGGTTTTGCTCAATGTGAGAGTGTGTAATTTTTGCACACGGGGGTCAAATTTGGAAAATCATCCACCGGGTGGGTATGGCTAGTGTTCCCAACCTGAACCTTCCTAGACACACCTGCAGGACTCCCTGGAACCCAGTTTTGTTGCACGGTTGGAATTCTATGCCCCCGACAGGTATCCAACAAGTGTCCGTGAAGGCCTTTTGGATGCGAGACGGAACGAGCCATAGAATGATGATCGTGGTTTGGATCGATGAACCATTGACTCTATTGGATTTAGCACACCAGGATAGTGCCAGGGGTGCCCCTCCCCTCTGGCCTGGTGGCCCATGTGTCACCTTGCAGGTCCATCTTGGAAACTAGGGTTTTGCTAAGTGTGGGAGCGCAATTTTTGCACACGGGGGTCAACTTTGGAAAATCATCCACCGAGCGGGTATGGCTAGTGTTCCTAGCCCAAACCTGCCTAGACACACCTGTAGGACTCCTAGGAACCCGGTTTTGTTGCACGGTTGGAGTTCTATGCCCCCGACAGGTATCCAGTAGGTGTCCTTGAAGGCCTTCTGGCAGCGAGACGGGACGAGCCATAGAATGAATACTGTGGCTCGGATCGACGAACCGTCGACTCTGTTGGATTCGACACGCTGGGATAGTGCCAAGGATGCCCCTCCCCTCTGGCCCAGTGGCCCATGCATCACCTTGCGGGTCCATCTTGGAAACTAGGGTTTTGCTCAGTGTGGGAGTGCAATTTTTGCACACGGGGGTCAACTTTGGAAAATCATCCACCGGGCAGGTATGGCTAGTGTTCCCAGCCCGCACTTGCCTAGACACACCTGCAGGACTCCCCGGAACCCGATTTTGTTGAACGGTTGGAGTTCTATGCCCCCGGCAGGTATATAGAAGGTGTCCCTGAAGGCCTTCTAGCAGCGAGACAAGATGAGCCATAGAATGAAGACCGTGGCTCAGATCGACGAACCGTCGATTTCATTGGATTTAGCACGCTGGGATAGTGCCAGGGGTTCCCCTCCCCTCTGGCCTGGTGGCCCATGTGTTACCTTGCAGGTCCATCTTGGAAACTAGGGTTTTCCTCAGTGTGGGAGTGCAATTTTTGCACACGGGGGTCAACTTTGGAAAATCATCCACCGGGTGGGTATGGCTAGTGTTCCCAGCCCGAACTGGCCTAGACACACCTGCAGGACTACCCAGAACTCAATTTTGTTGCACGGTTGGAGTTCTATGCCCCCGACAGGTATCCAGTAGGTGTCCCTGAAGGCCTTTTGGATGCGAGACGAAACGAGCCATAGAATGACGACCGTGGCTTGGATTGATGAACCGTTGACTCCGTTGGATTCAGGACGTCCGAATAGTGCTAGGGGTTCCCCTCGCCTCCGGTCTGGTGGCCTAGGTGCCACCTTGCAGGTCCATCTTGGAAACTAGGGTTTTGCAGGTCCATGATGAATATTTTCATGATGATGATGATGGTGATGATGATGAAGATGTTGATGATGATGGCTTGGTTTAAGGTGGTGCTCTCAAATAGTTAATTCATTATGAAATATTTAACAAGACATGAATTAAATTTAATATAAGTGTATTGTTTAATATAGTGAGCATGAATTTAATTCATTTTGTTGGGTGAAGCCAATAACCAACATGATGAATATAATATAATTTTAGGGTTTACTGATCATATGTAAAAAATGGCATATTCATAAACTTGACATACAAGAGAACTTTCAACATATTTATAAACAACGTAAACATAAATTTGGCATATCAAGAACACAAAATTGACATATTCATATGAAACATACATGTGAAAATTGAGCATATATCAATATTCGATTACAAATAGTATAAATAGTATAGTATTAAAAGTATGTAACATACTTCATCATGCTAGATCCCACCTATTAACATACAACCAAGCCCTCCGGATCATCTCTTATACTGATGGTCTCCATTAGTCTCTTGTGCTCTGTATCCGGTAAGAAGTAGCGTACCTTCGATGTATTTCGGCTAGGAATTGTTCGTACCTGGAGGTTTGTGCCAATGATTAAGTTGGTAAAGTGATACACACTTGCACCTGGTTTGAAATCCCTGTAAACATATCCACCCTTCTTTCTTGCATTGTTGTCCCATAAAGTATTCACCTTTAACAACCATAGACCCAGTTGGGAAGTGGTTGTTTTCATCGTCAGTCATGGACATAATGAGGGTTTGCTTTCCATCTATACAGTGTGCCAACCATTAATCACCATCCCATTCAGTATCTTTTGAGGCAACCACTGCGTATATGTGCCTTGCATTATATGATTGTAGGTATATAATCAAAATATTTTTCGTGCGATAAAATTCCATCAATGTGCATTTGAAGACTACGCAAACAAACAAAAAATGTTAAGGAAATGCATCATACTGGGTTCTACAAGGTCTGAGACATGATCAAAATCTGCAGAAATAGATGATTGGTCTCCTTCCAATGGAGTTAACTCAACAATTGCATGTTGATCAAGTGGAAGTGATATGCGATCCCATCCATCAACCCAATCCAATGATTCACACCCATCCCAATCACCGCCACAACAAGGCGGGCAAAAACAAGCGAGTTTTCTGGTCCAAATTTCAAATACTGGGTTACCAGAGCTTCAAACCGAATGAAAGCCACGAGTCCCAGGCACAATCTTGCATTCCCATGCATGTGAACGATCTATGTCTACCACCTCCCAAAAAAATCTCTCCACATGTCTCTTTCTTGTGGATTCTACTCACATAGTTGATTCCTCTCCCATTACTGATGTGCACCACCTAACTGTAGATTGAGCATTTAGAATAGTAGATTCTGTAGATACTTTCAATTCCTCTCTTCGTAGGGCTGTTTTGACACATGCTCTGGCTCCATCATGCTCTCCTTTACCATGCCCAGTTTCAAAATAGTTCCACATATGTGGCACTTTATAGTTTTTATGCAATGAACATAACCACTCAAATATGCGTGCATTTTTGAATTGACCAACACACCCATCAAACCAAATCCAGTGTCGATCGATCTGTATGTTCCTTCCCTTCAAGTGATCATAGAACATGATGAAGCAATGAAATACATAGTGGAAGTTGTGGCACCTATCATCTCTTATGTAGAAGTGATATTCCTTCAGAATTTCTCTTTGATCTTCAGTGCTATTTGGGCCATGCCTATATGTGATATGAACCATCAAGGAAACCTGCTCAGAGTGATAATACTGACTTTGGATCTCATTTTGAGGTTGCAGAGTGTATTTCTCGGCAAAATCAACAACTGAAAGTAGAGTACCAAGGGGAAATGTATCTCTGCATATTCTAAACTTCTCATCCTGCCATCGTTCCACGTGGACATGCTGAACATATTGATGTGTCTTTTCAATAAATTCCTTGATGAAGTCATTAACTTGTACCTGGTGACACAAAATGATCTCAATGTCAGTTTTTTTTGTAAGTAAGGATTGAAATGTAACCGTTACAACATAATTTTATAGATATAAATGCATACCTGAGATGTCACCAATTGTATTTTTTTGCTTTCTTTCCCTGGGACTATTTCATAGTTGATATATTTGAAACTTTTCATGTCTGTAACTATTTTCTCAAATTCACTATCTCCATTCTCGTGCATACATTTTCTCAATAATGCCATTCCAGCACAGTTGGATCATGTTCCATCCAAACAAGATTTTGCATAGTATGTTTGCCCCTCATTCCTATTGCACATGATGTTATGAATGAATTCTCTTGAGGAAGTCAGTGGTATTGTCGTGGAGCAATCCTGCACATGGTTAGTATGCAACACACGATGAATGTAAAAAAATGTTTCATAGTAATATTCATATTCTACATGGTATCTACAACAACAAGTGTTACGAAGAGTATTTATTCTAACATACCATGGCTTACATTTCTCAAAAGATCTTTGCCCCAAGTTCAAATTTTTATGCTCAATCCTAAATTTCTCGTAAAGTTCTATCTGTGTTTATCAAGAAGATGCTTAGTATGTGGTTCACGATCCTTTGAACCCCTTCTCAGTTTTAGTACATCCTTTCGGTTTGAAGAAGGCCTTGTGTAATCATGCCAAAAACTGTGCACTAGTCCCTTTACTGCATCAACTAGCTTCATGTCACGACGTGGAAACCAACCAACAAAGGCCCAAAAATCTGCCTGATCGGTTGTGTCAAGATGTTCTCTTCTAATAGAATACCTATGGAGGGTTTTTACATTCAAATTAACTAGTTCAGATGTAGGCCTGAGAATATGAAGGGCCCTGGTGTTCTTATTTGCAATTGATTGTGACAACACACGACGAGCAGCATTGCGGTCCTTTGAACGTGTGTTCTTAACAATTTTACCAAATGCATCTACTAGGCTTTTAACTATATGAAAACTTGGTTCAAAATTCTTTATCATATTTATCCCTAACTTTTTCCTAACAACATTCATGCTCCTAGATTTTAACAATGATAAAAATAATCTACATTTATCTCCATCACATTTAGAAACAAAATATTTATCAAGTATCTGTTGAGTTTGATAAGAAATACTACGCTTATATAGCGTACCTTCAATGGAATTGATGAGACTTTCATCAACTTGTATACACTTCGGAGTTCTTCGACGTGTGCTTGCTAATGGAGGTAAGGGGGTTGGAATTCTACCATGTAGCGCATCACCAAGATGCTTTGGCATTTCAGTAGTAGCTTGGTGTCCTTCATTCTCTTCCTGGTAGTTGGATGGTGGAAGTCCAACATCCTCATCGATGGTCTGGATAACATTCTCTTCTTCAATAGTAGGCAAAATGTCCAACACCTCTCTAACTTCATCACTTGTATAACCACATCTGGATAGAAAATTTTGTGTTTCTTCATGAGCTTCATCTTGAGATGGTAACTTATCACTTTGACTTGAAGTGGGAATTGAAACATCCCCTAATGAGCACCTACGTTGAGTGACCCGGTTGAACAAATTCGATATAGCGGTCTCTTGAGCCTTGTTATGTCTTAAATGATTGAGGGAAAATCTAAAGATGTGAATGTCGACAATAATTGATAAATGAATTAAGGAATTAAATTATATGTGTGGAGTGGTATAATTGATTGATTAGTTCTTTCTTAATGATTAGCCTCGATTGATCAAGTCAAAGTGCAGTAGGACAATTACAGTCCAAGCTCTTCGACTTGGGAGGACGCAACTGAGATGCGTCATAGCTTTCCTTTTTTATTCTGAACTTCAGGATGAAGTTCTAAATAAGTAGGGGTGTATGTAGTGCCCCTAGACTACTGTAGACATTGAGGGCACCTGCAGAGTGACCCGACTATTTGAAACATTAATAAAATAACCCTATGATTTTATTTTGAGTATATTTATGATTATGATTGATTGATATATGTGCATTTGAGGAGTTATTGTGAATGGACGATTTCATGTTGTTTAACGATTAATTTTGATCTGAAAACTGTACATATGAATGATGCTTAATGACTAGCTGTGCAATTGATTATGTCATTAGACGAATGAGTAATGATTGAGTAAATTATAGATGCTTAATGAAGCAGCATATTTATAAATCAAATTGTGATTATTGAGGACAGTGCTACTAATTTACGTTTGTGAGAAATGTGTGTAGCAACAAGTGAAACGGTTCACCGATAAACACACAAAGGAATATGAAGGGTCGTAGAGTACGGATAAATCACACACGGGGAGAGCTACGACGATGTCGACTTTCGACGGAATACCACGCATGAGCAGATAAGCACTGATCCGCTTGCTCAAGAGGAATGCATGAGGGCGTATTAGGTGGGACACGACGGAGCTGGTCACGTACGAGTTGGGGGGTGCGCAGTGAGAACGGACTCACTCCTCAGTGCCATTAGTCCCTAATAGCATGTAGACGGAGGATAGAGGTTAACGGCTCCTAAAATTCCTACATGAAGTTCCCGCAAGTCAAAACGAAAGGATGACGACAGAAGGGCCCGACGGTGCGGTACCCTGTCGAGAACGGAAAGAGTGGATGCAAGGATCTAACGATGTGGTACCTTGCTGAGGAATGGAAACTACGGATGACTAGACCTGATGGAGTGGTGCCATGTCGTGGAAATAAAATTTAGGAATGGGGAATCCCAACGATGCGGCACCAGGATCCTAGTGAAAATGATTATTAAACTTAACTGCATAAAAGCATATAAGTTTGCACCTAGAACTTTACTTAGAAATGCATTTGAGTACTTTAGGTATTTGCACATCAATGATTACTTTGACATTTAAATAATATTAAGTGCTATTTAGGCATTTGCACATAAAAGAATATTTTGAGCATTTAAAATAATATAAATGTGTATTTTAGGAGCAAAGTAGAATCCTAAGCATGGACACGTAGTCAACTCCACCTACACCTCAAAACTAGGAGTTAAGTAAAATATCTAGGGGACAAACATGAGCAAACTTAGGAATGTTGGTGCAACTCCTAGAAAAACTGACACATGGATGGGTGAGTATTATTAAATTGGAAATTTAATAAAATATGTATTTATGCATGAAGCGACATGTGTCGCATGGAATTTTCCTTTAAAAGGAAGGTTTTGGGAATGGGTAAGGGACCCAGGGCCTGGATGACTATCGTAGTTTTGAGTTACCTCATGACTTGCTGCTATTGAGGGTTTGGCTGGAAATCTTGGTGGGAGGGAATCCCAAGCTGGGTTTCTTGTTTATTGTGTGTGAGCTCTGCGACCCAAAGCTCGGGGGAGGCCATGCGACTGAAAGCATGAGCTATGGTTGGGTGGTGAAGCTAAAGGTTGCTTCACCTATGATTAAATGAGCTTTGCTAGAGGAATCCTACGGAAGACGCAGATGGCAGTGGACAAGATGGATCGACGGACAGGTTATGGTTTGTTTTAATTTGCTAAGTTATTCATTTATTTAGTTGATTTATCTAGTCATTATGCTTTCTAATCTCTTTTGTATCAAGTGGATGAGTTTCAGGTTAAGTTGGAAGGACCCTACAGGAGGGGCCCTACATTTGGTATCAGAGCCGGTCGAGCCTTGAGGGCACCGGACTCATATTTTTTTTTGGGGGGGGGGGTTTGTCGGCGACGTGATGGTCAAACAGTGGAACTGGAGAAGCGATCTTGGGGAATTTAATTTTCGACCGGAGCAGTATTTCCTACAGGTTCTTATTTGCTAACATGTTTTATATTTATTTTTGTCTTGTTTAAAGATTACGGATCTAGAATTTCTCACGGGAATTTGAATTTGATTCTCTTTTAGGAATAACTTTTGCACTACAGTTTTGATTTAAAAAAAAAAAAAAAAAGAGATCATAGATCTAAGAATTCAGAAAAAAACTTAATTCTGTATATCACCCAACATTTGATATTTTATGTATGGATAGCAGTGTTACATCAAACGAGAGTTTAAAACCTCTGTCTTCAGCTTTAGAAATTATCTAACTATCTCAATCTAGAAGAATATGCGGAACCTGGCTCTCATACCAAATGTAGGGCCCCTCCTGTAGTGTTGATGTATATGTAAATTTAGAATGTATTTCACATATATATGTATATTGTATTCCTATAGAGATGGTATTATTCCTCTATAAGGAAGTGTCGTTATTTATATTGTAAGTGTCGTAACTTATACTTGATGGGTTATTAGACCACCTTGTTTGGGGTCGGCCCTGTATAAGTCATGTGGGTCAAAGGGTTATTAGACCACCCTATTGGGGGTCGGCCATGTGGGTCAAAGGGTTATTAGACCACCCTATTGGGGTTCGACCCAATCAGCATTATGTTATGTGGTTAAGTTCGAGCCTACATGAGTTAGGTAAAAAGGCAAGTCAAGTCAAGTATAAATAGAGTGCGGGAGGCACTCTATTTACTCACTCACTTCTCACACATGCACTCAAGGAGGAGTGGCGCACTTATGGAGGAGGAGGATCTGCTTCTAGGTTATGTCTATCTCTCATGGTTGGTTGTATCATTTCTCTATCTATCTCTGAGGAAGTTATTGGGGTTTTTCACCTTTATGGTTTTCCCCAAGTAAATCTTTGTGTCTCTTGTGTGCTTGCATTATTGTCTCCATGATTGATATGCTTTAGATATGCTGTACATATTGTTCTCTCAATTAAGATCCTAGATCAGATTGAAGTAAATTCAGAAAATTTAACATGGTATCAGAGCTAGCCTGAAAGAAGGCATGATATGGCATGTATGACACTTGTTGCACTTACGATGCTAGGGCTTGATATAGCAAAAACCAGTCATCGTAGCACTTTTGCTATAAATCCGTTTTGGCGAAGTTTTCGGATCTGAAATTGTTACAGGACGAAGCTAAGATCCCCATGTACCTTGTGTCCAAAGGACAACCTATAATTCGTTGTACTTTGTGATTTATGATCTGTACAATATAGGGTTTCTTCCTCTTCCAGATCTGAGTCAAAATCAGGTGACCTTGGGAAAAAGGTCATAAATTGGGCTAGGAAGCTCCAAATGAAATTTCATAAAAATTGACAGGTAGTACACAGACTGTACTATCTCAGAAAACGTTTTTAGAGGCAGAAGTTTCACCAGTGACACGTGGCACACCATACAAGTTCGCTCTCCTGTATTATCCCATAAACAGGTCATGTTGCGACACTTGGCATAACTCTCTCTCAGAAAGTCCAATTGAGGTCAGACCTATCAGGATGGAAAGATAACAGGCCAAGCTATCTTAGGAAACGTTTTCAGAGGCCGAAGTTCAAACAGTGACACGTGGTACACCGTACAAGTTCGCTCTCCTGTTTTATCCCAAAACAGGTCACGTTGCGACATTTGGCATAACTCTCTCTCAGAGAATCCAATTGAGTTCAGACCTGTCAGGATGGAAAGATAACAGGTCAGGCTATCTCAAAAAACGTTTTCAGACCATGTGGATCAAAAAGTTCAGAGTTACATCAGAAACAATCAAGTACATATTTTTGTCAAAACAGAATTATTTTTGAGTACTTCATTCATGGCTTCCGGAATTTAGGGCTTCGGAAAAAGTTGGAATTTATGTAATCGGAGACCACGGCTGAATGATACTCATCAAAATAAAAATTTAGAGACCAAAATCAGAATTTTTGGTTGGGAAGAAGGCCGGGCTTGATCAGACCCTAGTTCGAGACTTTGATCAGAAAAGTGGAAAATTAGGGCTTCTGTAAAAATGGGAATTTTTGAAATCTATGACCACGGCTAGAAGCTCCTCAGAAAAATAGAAGCTTAGAGATTTGGATCAAACCTTTTGATTGGCAGAAGAGTGGGATTCATCAAACCCTAGTTCAGGGTCATGTCCAGTGAATCCAGAAGTTTCAAAGGCAAAATTGAGGAGTGAAACTTTGCAGTTTTCAAATTCTGAATATACTAGTTTGATCAGCTCATCAAGGTGCATATTTCTATCCTTTCGGAAGTTTGAAATTCAAAGTTTTAATTTTTGGTGTTTCTCTGACAAACCCATATCTAGCTCTAGGTCCAGTTCTTGCAAATCAAGTGGATAGGGTTAATCCTAGAAGAAGATGGATTGGTCACCTACATAAGTGAAGGAGTTCCTGTTTCAGAGGGAGATGAGGCTAAGGCCTTACATAAGAATATTACAAGCGATCTCGATAGGTATGACTCATCGAGGTATCTTTCGATATTTGTTCATGATTAAGTTTATGATATGTTTGTCTTCATGTTATTACGGTTAGTACAATCTTGATTTTAGATTTTTCATATCACCTTAACAAAATTATGAATGCATAATAGAAGATATTCATTGGTTAGGGTGTTGACACTTATGATTATACTAATGCATTATGGTGTTGTATGAGGTTTATATTGTCTACTAACATGAAAGGTACACCAAGAAAGACAAATCATGTTTTGGTCCAAGAACATATGGTCATGATAACATGAGGACAAAGATTCATCCATTGTCATGGATCTCATAGAAGATCCATTTACGAGGTATGTATAACTTGGTTTTGTAATGGTTAACATATGAGACATGCAGGTTACTAGCACAAGTCACTGAAGAGAACCAAAAGACATTATGCGGGTATGTTAGACATAAACTAGCTAGCATGCTAATCCAGGTATGTTTTTCCTATATCAAGCTAGAATCCTACCTTGGTTTAGGATCTTATACTGTTGTGTTGTTGATAATGATTATTCATGAAGTCATAGGTTTGAATAATCATGGTTGTATGCATATTATGATGATATGCCTAACCAGAAGAATCATGAAGGTATAGGTTTGAATAAACACAGGTTTTATGCATATTATATCTCTTATCTTGATTGATGATTCAACTAACCTGAAGAGTCATAGGTTTGAGTAATTACAGGTTTAGACATGTTATGTTTCTTATGATTTGACTAACCATAAGAATCCTACATAAACCTTGAATGCTAATGCTTATTATTTCAGTTTGAAATGATCATGACTATACATGCTTGAGATTATTGTGTTTTAATAGTATACTAATGAATGTATGATTTTATATGAGATCACAAGGATAACACATTCATGATACTAATAAGCATGCATAGGGACCAAGGATGAATATGAGTTCAAGAACAGGTAATCCAGGAAGCAAAGATCAAGAGGGAGTACACTCTAGTGGTTTATGCAAGGATGCAGATATTCAGAGGGAGTTGTCCATCTCTCTACATTCCACAACAGAAAGGTGTAGAAGAAGCTACTTCAGATTAGGACTCCAGCAGCTCCTGCAAGGAAGCGAAGACTCAGAGGGAGTCCACCCAATGAACAAACAAAGATAAGTATTTTAATTATCATTTCTTACATATTTGTTTGTTTAAATAAAATTGTTCAATGATGTATATGCTCATGGTCTTAGACTTGGGATATGTATTGTGCATATTAGAATAATTACATTAATGAACAGTATACTACTAATATGCATGGGTAAGTAGCATATGGCACTGTACAACATTCCATTGCTACTTATCTAGAATGAAACCTCTTTGCTGACATGTTGGGAGTTGTGCAGACTCTTAACAATGTTCTGGTAGAGATTGGAAGGCATCTAGAAAGTTACGGGCTATGGATAAATGTTGTATTGAAGCATTGGCTAAGACAATTGCATGACTGTATGGCATATTTCTTTATGTGTAAGAATTTGTTCTGAAAACTATGAGATGTTTTCTAATCATGCAATTTAACTTGTTGTGTAGGAAAGATCGTATGCCATCTCCTACAAAAGAAGAACTACAACATTTGTTCAGCAACAAAATTATCTATTGAAGATATTGAAGTTCCCAGGATCTGGGATGAAGAAATGGAATGCCATGATCCGTTGATCATGAAGAGTGATGTTTGGGATGCGGTCCCAAGAGCTGAAGGGAAGTCTGTTGTGACTTCCAAATGGAACTATCAGATCAAGCATGCTGCAGATGACAACATAGATAAATATAAAAGTGATGAAATAGAAGATACACCAGATGGATTTCAACACAGCATGGTGTAGTCATATATGTATGTGCAGAATTTGGTATGGTAGGATAGACAGCTTTCTATCCAGTTTGGGCGTTACCAAGAGTAAAGCAGATTCCAACCTTTTCTATAAGGTTGAAGAAGGAAATCCAGTGATACTACTTTTGTATGTAGATAACCTGTTTGTTACAGGTAAAGATAGATTGATTGCCGACACGCAGCGGAAGCTTTCTGCCAAGTTCGAGATGAAGAACTTGGGGATGATGCACTATTTGTTTTTGGCATGGAGGTGTGGCAGAGTGCAAATGGAATCTTCCTTGGACAAGGGAAGTATGTAGTAGATATCCTGAAGAGGTTCGGGATGATGGAATGCAAGGATATGGCCACACTTATGGCATCGAATCTGAAGCTTCTATGTGATGCTTCATCTGAGCCGGTTGATGTCTCTTTGTATCGTCAGATGATTGGGTCCTTGATGTACCTGACGAACACGAGACCAGACATTTGCTTTGCAGTGAACACATTGAGCCAGTTCCTGACGGATCCGAGGAGTGTTCACCTGGTTGCTGTAAAGCATGTTCTGAGGTACCTGAAGGGTACAGTGGATTATGGGCTCAGGTATGAGGAGAATCAAAAGTTTAACCTGCAGGGTTATGTTGATTCAGATTGGGCTGGCAGTGCTGCAGACAGGAAGAGCACATCTGGGTGTTGCTTCAGTATGGGATCAGGTGTGATCTCTTGGTTTAGCAGGAAGAAGTCCTGTGTAGCACTGAGTACAGCTGGGGCAGAATATGTTGCATCCTGTTCAGCTAGTTGTGAGACAGTATGGCTACGGAAGCTACTGTCTGGGTCATTTGATCTCCCATTGGAGGCTACTGGTATCTTCTGTGATAACCAGAGTTGTGTGAAGCTGTCCGAGAACCCAGTGTTTCATGACTGGTCGAAACACATAGAGATCAAATATCACTATATCAGGGATATGGTGCAGAGAGGAGCTGTGAAGCTCCTGTATGTTGCGACGGACGAGCAGATTGCATATGTGTTGACGAAGCCACTAGCCAGGGTGAAGTTTGAGTACTTCAGAGAGAGGCTTGGCGTGCTTCAGATCGAGGATACTTCGAGGAAGAAGTGATGGACACATTTGTTGAAGCCATTCCAAGCACGTTGGAAGGGGGATCCTTCACATGGCTGTGGATGTAAGTGCTGGATGATGAGCATCAGGATGATGTTCTGGTTTCTGCTTAGATATGATCAGTTGGATCATTATATGTATGTATGAATGCATCATGTTGGATGCTAGATATGATCAGTTGGATCATTTATATGTATGTACGCATCATGTTGGATGCTGGATATGATCGGTTGGATCATGTATATGTATTTTGTATGAACGCATCATGTTGGATACTGATGGATACATTGTGTGGATCATGTATCTTTGTATGATCAGGTAGATCATGGATGCTGATGGATACATTGTGTGGATCATGTATCTTTGTATGATTAGGTAGATCATGTATGTTGATGGGTACATTGTGTGGATCATGTATCCTTGTATGATCAGGTAGATCATGTATGTTGATGGGTACATTGTGTGGATCATGTATCTTTGTATGATCAGGTAGATCATGTATGATTGATGGATACATTGTGTGGATCATGTATCTATGTGTGCATCAGATGGATGCATTGTATGATCAAGATGATCGTGGATGACGAGCTTCTCCAGATGACATGCAACAGGATGTTGCAGTGATGATGATGAGTATCAGATGATACTTTGTGGCCGTGGATCAGGTTGTGCAGGAAAGCATTTAATTTGTGCCCTGGGAGATTTGCAGATGGTCTTTCGAGGTTTTGCCTATGGCATGTAATTCGGTGCCCTGGGACATCTGGCAAATGCTCTTGCGAGGTTTTGCTTGGGAGGACATGTAATTTGTGCCCTGGGAGATCTGGAGATAGTCTTTCGAGGTTTTGCCTATGGCATGTAATTCGGTGCCCTGGGATATCTGGCAGATGCTCTTGCGAGGTTTTGTCCTATGGCATGTAATTTTCTCCTGGGAGATCTGGACAGGATGAAAAAGGCCTCAGATGCTTCAGCCAGGTTTTGCCATGACCACATGTAATTTGCTCCTGGGAGATCTGGACAGGAGAAAAAGGTCTCAGATGCTTCAGCCAGGTTTTGTGGTGAGATCACATGTAATGTGCTCCTGGGAGATCCGACAGGTAGAGCTGCGTGCTCGTAACAGCCTGGTATGCTTCAGCAAGGTTTTGTGATGGGTCACATGTAATGTGCTCCTGGGAGATCCTACAGGTGGAGCTGTGTGCTCGTAATAGCCTCGGATGCTGCAGCCAGGTTTTGTGATGCACGTAATAAGTCCTGAGGATTCCACAGTATGGCCAGTGATGATGAAGACCTGCAGGTGGTGGGCCTACATCCAGTATGAAAAAGGACTGGCTCTGTAGAACTTCCTATGACGAGTAGATTCAGAGATTGATTGAAATAGCAACAGTAGTGATGATGATGATGACGATGATCCAGAGAAGATGACTTGTGCTAGAAGAACTGTGCTGAGAAATACCTTCCTAGTTAAGAGGGAGTGTTGATGTATATGTAACTTCAGAATGTATTTCACATATATATGTATATTGTATTCCTATAGAGATGGTATTATTCCTCTATAAGGAAGTGTCGTTATTTATATTGTAAGTGTCGTAACTTATACTTGATGGGTTATTAGACCACCTTGTTTGGGGTCGGCCCTGTATAAGTCATGTGGGTCAAAGGGTTATTAGACCACCCTATTGGGGGTCGGCCATGTGGGTCAAAGGGTTATTAGACCACCCTATTGGGGGTCGGCCCAGTCAGCATTATGTTATGTGGTTAAGTTCAAGCCTACATGAGTTAGGTAAAAAGGCAAGTCAAGTCAAGTATAAATAGAGTGCGGGAGGCACTCTATTTACTCACTCACTTCTCACACATGCACTCAAGGAGGAGTGGCACACTTATGGAGGAGGAGGATCTGCTGCTAGGTTATGTCTATCTCTCATGGTTGGTTGTATCATTGCTCTATCTATCTCTGAGGAAGTTATTGGGGTTTTTCACCTTTATGGTTTTCCCCAAGTAAATCTTTGTGTCTCTTGTGTGCTTGCATTATTGTCTCCATGATTGATATGCTTTAGATATGCTGTACATGTTGTTCTCTCAGTTAAGATCCTAGATCAGATTGAAGTAAATTCAGAAAATTTAACATGTAGGGTCCTTCCAACTTAACCTAAAACTCATCCACTTGATACAAAAGAGATTAGAAAGCATAATGACTAGATAAATCAACTAAATAAATGAATAACTTAGCAAATTAAAACAAACCATAACCTGTCCGTCGATCCATCTTGTCCACTGCCATCCGCATCTTCCGTAGGATTCCTCTAGTAAAGCTCGTTTAACCATAGGCGAAGCAACCGTTAGCTTCGCCATCCAACCATAGGCTCATGCTTTCAATCGCATGGCCTCCACCGAGCTTTGGGTCATAGAGCTCACACACAATTAACAAGAAACCCAGCTTGGGATTCCCTCCCACCAAGATTTCCATCCAAACCCTCAATAGCAGCAAGTCATGAGGTAACTCAAAATTACGATAGTCATCCAGGGCCTGGGTCCCTTACCCATTCCCAAAGCCTTCCTTTTAAAGGAAAATTCCATGCGACACATGTCGCTTCATGCATAAATACATATTTTATTAAATTTCTAATTTAATAATACTCACCCATCCATGTGTCAGTTTTTCTAGGAGTTGCACCAACATTCCTAAGTTTGCTCATGTTTGTCCCCTAGATATTTTACTTAACTCCTAGTTTTGAGGTGTAGGTGGAGTTGACTAGTTGTCCATGCTTAGGATTCTACTTTGCTCCTAAAATAAACATTTATATTATTTTAAATGCTCAAAATATTCTTTTATGTGCAAATACCTAAAGTACTCAAATGCATTTCTAAGTAAAGTTCTAGGTGCAAACTTATATGTTTTTATGCAGTTAAGTTTAATAATCATTTTCACTAGGATCCTGGTGCCGCATCGTTGGGCTTCCCCATTCCTAAATTTCATTTCCACGACATGGCACCACTCCGTCAGGTCCAGTCATCCGTAGTTTCCATTCCTCGGCAAGGTACCACATCGTTAGATCCTTGCGTCCACTCTTTCCGTTCTTAACAGGGTACCGCACCGTCGGGCCCTTCTGTCGTCATCATTTCGTTTTGACTTGCGGGAACTTCATGTAGGGATTATAGGAGCCGTTAACTTCTATCCTCCGTCTACATGCTATTAGGGACTAATGGTGCTGAGGAGTGAGTTCGTTCTCACTACGCTCCCCCCAACTCGTACGTGACCAGCTTCGTCGTGGCCCACCTCGTACGCCCTCACGCATTCCTCTTGAGCAAGTGGATCAGTGCTTATCTGCTCATGCGTGGTATTCCGTTGGAAGTCGACATCGTCGTCGCTCTCCCCGTGTGTGATTTATCCGTACTCTATGACCCTTCATATTCCTTTGTGTGTTTATTGGTGAACCGTTTCACTTGTCGCTACACACATTTCTCACAAACGTAAATTAGTAGCACTGTCCTCAATAATAACAATTTGATTTATAAATCTGCTGCTTCATTAAGCATCTATAATTTACTCAATCATTACTCATTCGTCTAATCACATAATCAATTGCACAGCTAGTCGTTAAGCATCATTCATATGTACAGTTTTCAGATCAAAGTTAATCGTTAAACAACATGAAATCATCCATTCACAATAACTCCCCAAATGCACATATATCAATTAATTGTAATCATAAATATACTCAAAATAAAATCATAGGGTTATTTTATTAATGTTTCAAATAGTCGGGTCACTCAGCAGGTGCCCTCAATGTCTATAGTAGTCTAGGGGCACTACATACACCCCTACTTATTTAGAACTTCATCCCGAAGTTTAGAATAAAAAAGGAAATCTATGGCGCATCTCAGTTGCATCCTCCCAAGTCGAAGAGCTTGGACTGTAATTGTCCTACTGCACTTTGACTTGATCAATCGAAGCTAATCATTAAGAAAGAACTAATCAATCAATTATACCACTCCACACATATAATTTAATTCCTTAATTCATTTATCAATTAGTGTCGACATTCACATCTTTATATTTTCCCTCAATCATTTAAGACATAACAAGGATCAAGAGACTGCTATATCGAATTTGTTCAACCGGGTCACTCAACAGGTTCCCTTAAGGTCCAAAGCTATTCTAGGGGCATTACACATACAAAACAAATGTTTTTAGTGTTGGGACAAATGTTTTGTATGGTTTAATACCCCCCATCTCTCTCCCAATAATCCCTAGATACCCCCTATCTCTTTCTAAATATCTGTCCCTCATTCTCCCTACATCCCTCCCAACATGTTTCTTTCATGTTTCTTTCTCTCCCTTACTCCAGCCATGTCCCTACCACCCCTCTCCATCTCTCCACCTTCTCTTTATCTTCGTCATCATCCCTCCCTATAGCACTCTCTCCCTTCTTCTCCCTTAATCACTAACCCTCTATGCCTTTATCCCTCCCCCCTGCCCTCTCTGTCTTACCTTGTTCCTAGAGCCCCTCACCCATAAAGGCCTTTAGACCCTCTTCTAAACATTAATCCCTAAGTGCATAAGTGCACAAGATGATGATGAGGAGGAGGGTGATGACAATGAAGATGATCATGATGCAGATGAAGATGATAAAGATGATGATGAGGATGAGGGTGACGACAATGAAGATGATCATGATGCAGATGAAGATGATAAAGATGATGATGTTGATGAAGATGATAGTGATGATGATGAAGATGTTGATGATGATGGTGATCGTGATGTTCGGATGATGATGATGATGATGATGATGATGATGATGGTGACATGATGGAGATGTTGATCTGATGAGGAAGATGATGATGATGGTGATGATGATGATGAATATGTTGATGATGATGATGATGGTGATGAAGATGATGATGATGGAGATGTTGTGTTGGTGGGGAACCTAGAGATGACAATGATGAAGATGTTGATGATGATGATGATGGTGATGAAGATGATGATGATGAAGAAGATGATGATGATGGAGATGTTGTGTTGGTGGGGAACCTAGAGATGACAATGATGATGAAGATGGTGATGGTGATGGTGAGGACGATGAAGATGTTGATGATGATGTTGATGGTGATGATGATGAAGATGATGACGATGATGGTGATGGTGATGTTTAGATGATGATCATGATGATGTTCAGAAGATCATGATGGTGATGATGATGGAGAAGATGACAATGATGGGTATGTTGATGAGGAACCTACAGATGCCAATGCTGATGGCGATAATGATGAAGGTGTCGATGATGATGGTGTTGGTAATGATGATGAAGATGTTGATGTTGATGATGATGGTGATGGTGATGTTCGGATGATGATGATGAAGATGATGGTGGCATGATGGAGATGTTGATCTGATGAGGAAGATGATGAATATGATGGTGATGATGATGAAGATGTTGATGATGATGATGATGGTGATGAAGATGATGATGATGAAGAAGATAATGATGATGGAGATGTTGTGTTGATGGGGAACCTAGAGATGACAATGATCATGAAGATGGTGATGGTGATGATGATGCATTAGAGAAATTTTGAGGTCAAAAAAGGGCCTCCTAAGAGATGTACTACAAAAATATGAGATATATTAAAATATTATGAATTGGGGGTTTTATGGGGTAGGTATATATGACAAGTCACCTCCCACACTATTTTCTATGCACAATATAAATAACCATGGTTGAGTTACTTTTCAAAATTCACTAGAAATAAAATAAATAAAATAAATCTACATTGATGTGACTAAGATTCATTGTAAATTCCCAAAAATGTATTGTCCTTTAACATTTATTTGTCTTGAACTTGCAAATAAAATTAAATAATAAAAAACATTTTTATGAGTTTTTTTTTAAATTTTATGTTGACTTTTTATATTTAGTACTTTTCTCATGAATTTAATAATGTAATTTAATTGAGAATTTATTTACATGTAAAATGTCAATAATATTATTATAATCCACATTGCATTATTATTATTATTATTATTTATTAAATCTATTATTATTATTTATTAGTTTGACATTATGTTATTAAATAGAATGGAGTGAATATATAATTTAAAATTAAAAACATAAAAATGATAATATATTATTTTATAAAAAAATGTGAAAGGACTTTCTTTATGAATTAAGAGTACTTCACTTGAAAATGACAATAATATTATTTTATGTGAAAGTGTGAAAAGACATTCATTATGAATACTTTACTTGAAAATGACAATAATATTATTTTATAAAAAGACTATCATTATGACTACTTTACTTTATGACTTAAAAGTACTTACACCACTACCTTGGTTAACTATGTGTTTTCATCCACCATAGAAAATTTGACAAATAAGCATTCTTAACTCATGCAATGCCACCTCACCAAGGGGGATGATGTCATCTACTAGAATGTGATTGGTTGTATTTTATAGTACATTTTCTTTGTTTTGAGGCCCTTTTTTGACCTCAAAATTTCTCTAATGAAGATTTTGTTGATGATGCTGATGGTGATGATGATGAAGATCTTGACGATGATGGTAATGGTGATGTTTAGATGATGATCATGATTATGTTCAAAAGATCATGATGGTGATGATGGTGGAGAAGATGACAATGATGGATATGTTGATGAGGAACCTAGAGATGCCAATGATGATGATGATGATGGTGATGATGATGATGGTGATGAAGATGATGATGATGGAGATGTTGATGAGGAACCTACAGTTGCCAATGATGATGGCGATGATGATGAAGATGTCGATGATGATGGTGCTAGTAATGATGATGAAGATGTTGATGATGATGGTGATGGTGATGTTCGGATGATGATGATGATGATGATGATGATGAAGATGATGGTGACATGATGGAGATGTTGATCTGATGAGGAAGATAATGAAGATGATGGTGATGATGATGAAGATGTTGTTGATGATGATGATGGTGATGAAGATGATGATGATGAAGAAGATGATGATGATGGAGATGTTGTGTTGATGGGGAACCTAGAGATGACAATGATGATGAAGATGGTGATGGTGATGGTGATGACGATGAAGATTTTGATGATGATGCTAATGGTGATGATGATGAAGATGTTGACGATGATGGTGATGGTGATGTTTAGATGATGATCATGATGATGTTCAGAAGATCATGATGGTGATGATGGTGATGATGGTGATGACGATGGAGAAGATGACAGTGATGGATATGTTGATGAGGAACCTACAGATTCCAATGATGATGATGATGATGGTGATGAGGATGATGATGATGGAGATGTTGATGAGGAACTACAGATGCCAATGATGATGGAGATGACAATGAAGATGTCGATGATGATGGTGCTGGTAATGATGATGAAGATGTTGATGATGATGATGATGGTGATGTTCAGATGATGATGATGATGATGATGATGATGAATATGATGGTGACATGATGGAGATGTTGATCTGATGAGGAAGATGAAGATGTTGAGGGTGATGATGATGAAGATGTTGATGATGATGATGATGGTGATGAAGATGATGATGATGAAGAAGATGATGATGATGGAGATTTTGTGTTGATGGGGAACCTAGAGATGACAATTATGATGAAGATGGTGATGGTGATGGTGATGGTGATGAGGATGAAGATTTTGATGATGATGCTAATGGTGATGATGATGAAGATGTTGACGATGATGGTGATGGTGATGTTTAGATGATGATCATGATTATGTTCAGAAGCTCATGATGGTGATGATGGTGATGATGATGGAGAAGATGAAGATGATGGATATGTTGATGAGGAACCTACAGATGCCAATGATGATGATGATGATGGTGATGAAGATGATGATGATGGAGATGTTGATGAGGAACCTACAGATGCCAATGATGATGGCAATGACGATGAAGATGTCGATGATGATGGTGCTGGTAATGATGATGAAGATGTTGATGATGATGGTGATGGTGATGTTCGGATGATGATGATGATGATGATGAAGATGATGGTGGCATGATGTAGATGTTGATCTGATGAGGAAGATGATGAAGATGATGGTGATGATGATGAAGATGTTGATGATGATGATGATGGTGATGAAGATGATGATGATGATGAAGATGATGATGATCGAGATGTTGTGTTGATGGGGAACCTAGAGATGACAATGATGATGAAGATGGTGATGGTGATGGTGATGGTGATGGTGATGGTGATGGTGATGGTGATGGTGATGACGATGAAGATTTTGATGATGATGCTGATGGTGATGATGATGATGATGTTGACGATGATGGTGATGGTGATGTTTGGATGATGATCATGATGATGTTCAGAAGATCATGATTATGATGATGGTGATGACGATGGAGAAGATGACGATGATGGATATGTTGATGAGGAACCTACAGATGTCAATGATGATGATGATGATGGTGATGAGGATGATGATGATGGAGATGTTGATGAGGAACCTACAGATGCCAATGATGATGGCAATGACGATGAAGATGTCGATGATGATGGTGTTGGTAATGATGATGAAGATGTTGATGATGATGGTGATGGTGATGTTCGGATGATGATCATGATGATCATGATGAAGATGAGGGTGACATGATGGAGATGTTGATCTGATGAGGAAGATGATGATGTTGAGGGTGATGATGATGAATATGTTGATGATGATGATGATGGTGATGAAGATGATGATGATGAAGAAGATGATGATGATGGAGAAGTTCTATTGATGGGGAACCTAGAGATGACAATGATGTTGAAGATGGTGATGGTGATGGTGATGGTGATGACGATGAAGATTTTGATGATGATGCCAATGGTGATGATGATGAGGATGTTGACGATGATGGTGATGGGGATGTTTAGATGATGATCATGATGATGTTGAGAAGATCATGATGGTGATGATGATGGAGAAGATGACGATGATGGATATGTTGATGAGGAACCTACAGATGCCAATGATGATGATGATGATGGTGATTAAGATGAAGATGATGGATATGTTGATGAGGAACCTACAGATGCCAATGATGATGGTGATGACGATGAAGATGTCGATGATGATGGTGCTGGTAATGATGATGAAGATGTTGATGATGATGGTGATGGTGATGGTGATGTTCAGATGATGATGATGATGATGATGATGAAGATGATGGTGACATGATGGAGATGTTGATCTTATGAGGAAGATGATAAAGATGATGGTGATGATGATGATGATGTTGATGATGATGATGATGGTGATGAAGATGATGATGTTGAAGAAGATGATGATGATGGAGATGTTGTGTTGATGGTGAACCTAGAGATGACAATGATGATGAAGATGGTGATGCTGATGGTGATGGTTATGACGATGAATATTTTGATGATGATGCTGATGGTGATGATGATGAAGATCTTGACGATGATGGTGATGGTGATGTTTAGATGATGATCATGATGATGTTCAGAAGATGATGATGATGATGATGATGGAGATGTTGATTTGATGAGGAATATGATGATGATGATGATGATGGTGATGATGATGAAGATGTTGATGATGACGATGATGGTCATGAAGATGATGAAGATGAAGAATATGATGATGATGGAGATGTTGATGGAGAACCTAGAGATGAAAATGATGATGAAGATGTTGATGATGATGATGATGATGGTGATGATGATGAAGATGTTGATGATGATGGTGCCAGTGATGAAGATGATGATGATGATGAAGATGATGATGATGGAGATGTTGATGAGGAAGGGGGAGATGAAAATGATGATGAAGATGTTTATGATGATGAAGATGTTTATGGTGATGAAGATGTTCATGATGATGGTGATGGTGATGAAGATGGTGATGAAGATGATGATGAAGATGATAAGGATGAAGAAGATGATGATGATGGAGATGTTGATGAGGAACCTAGAGATGACAATGATGATGAATATGTTGATGATGAAGATGGTGATGGTGGTGAAGATGATGATGAGGAGGGTATCCACCTTATGTATATATTCGCAAATATCCAAGTCCCTATAGAACTCTCTCCCTTCATTCACCCTTAATCACAAACCCTATGTGCCTTTATCCCTCCCCCCTACCCTCTCTATCTCACCTTGTATCCCTCCCTCCCTATCTATTTCTCTATATCTATCCTTGGTTATGTCCCTCACTCCCTTTACCTCCCTCCCTCTATGTCGCTTTCTCTCCCTTACACCATCTTCGTCCCTGAGACCCCACTAATTCCTCCTTCCCTATCACACACACACACACACACAACCTCCCACTATTTTTGTCTCTCACAACTCCCTCTAGTCTCTCTCTCCCCAACCATCAATATCTCTCTCTCTCTCTCTCTCTCTCTCTCTCTCTCTCTCTCTCTCTCGCAAACACACACACACATTATGTCTCTTTCCATTCTCAAACCCATCCCCCATCCATCCATATATATCTCCACCTTTCTCCCTCCATCCCTCACCCTACCTTATCTCCCTCCCTCTCTCATCACCTGTCTCTCTCTCACCTTCTATCCCTCCCTCATGTTATATTTCCATCAACCTATCACAATCTCTCCATCACTCCCTCTCTCTCACACAGTTTATGTCCCTTCCCCATCCTCTCATATTCTCTCTCTGTCTCTTTCTCTCTCTCTCTCCATCGCCACCACTCCCTACATGTCTCACACCAACACTTTCTGTCCCTCCCTTCCCATCTCTTTATTTCGTTCTATCCCCATGTATCTCTCACTCCCTCTAAATCCATTCCTCCCCATTGTCCCTCTCCCTCCCTCGCTCTATGTCTCCCCCCTCCCTTGTATTCTTTATTTCTCTCTCACATCCCCCTTGCCTCCATCCATTCCCCCTTGTCACTCAAGTCTCACTTTCAACTTCTAACCCTATACCTCTTCAGAACCTATTCTACTCCTAATAGTGCTCTCAAGCTCCACTTCCCTTCACCCCCTATAGCCCATCATGTTCTCATTCCCTTCATCTCTCCCCACTCAAGCTTCCAACATCCTTCTAAGTTCTTGACCCTTTCCCACCCCTATTAAATATTAACCATAGATTCCCTTGACCCTTCCCCACCCCTTCTCAAATATTAAACAAAAATTCCCTTGAGTCTTCCACACCCCCTCTTTCTCAAGTATTAAACATGTATTTTATGATTTACATAACGTGAGCGCATTTTGGAACTATATAACGCATACGCATTCTGTAGTTATATAACGCGTGTGCGTTATGTAATTATATAATGCGGGCGCGTTAAAAAGTGCGGCAATATTTTTGAATTTAAACAGAATGAGCTCATGTTTTGTAGAGCCTAAACCAAGCTGAGTCACTTGCTCGCATGTCAACAATAATCCTTAGTGTATGCTTTGGAGTTTGATTCGATAATTCCAAACCTGTGCTATGTTAATGCAAAACCAAAGCTAATTGGGTATTTCTTCCAGTTTCTGGAGAAGCCTGTTCTTAGCCACTCGTTACAATATGCTACACACAATCATTTTTGACGAAATCTTAGACACAAATAGCATTTTTTCTGCAGATTCCAAATATGTAACTTTTATTTTGAAATATTTTTTTTTCCTATTTTCTTTCAATTTTTTTTTTCTGTCCTACTTCCTTAACTCGTGAAACACACTGTTAGTGTTTCTTCCATAACTTTTTCAATTCTCGATCATTTCAAAAAAAATGTATGGTGCACAAGAGGACACTAACCTCCATGTTCTATGAAAAACCCATTTCAAGATTTTTGCATTAAGACCTTCAAAGGCTCTACCCACAAAAGAGGTACTATTTTCAAGGTTTGATCACTTATACAATTATAAAAAAATTATAAAATTACTAATTTAATTTCTGAAAAATAATGGCACACAAGTGCTATGTGTTCTCTACATGCATGCCGATTTTTGTAGCTTGATTCCATCATTTAGGCCCTCAAAGGCTCAACCCACAAAAACATATACCTTATCATTTGCCTGAAAAATAAAAAGTGTTTGTTAGGAATAATGAAACTTGACATAGCTATGCAAATTTTCAATACATAAAAGTTATATATTCGGAAACATGATTCAATTTCCTACATTTCATCTTTTTTACTCGATGCAAGATATTTTGCGTAAGTAGCTCAAAAAAGCCAAGTAAGTTGAGGGATGCCTTCTTTTTCAATTTTCTATTGCATCTAGTGCGCCAAAAGTGACACTCATTAGCTTGCATTGACCCAATAAAATATTATAAAAAAATAACATGTCTACTCAAATTCAATTTAAAACAAGAAGAGATTTGATGCCTCTCCCCTTTTAAGATGGATATATGCTGGTAATAAATAAAAATAAGCCTACCAGCATGCAAAGTCGCTTTTTCATACCTAGTATTCGATTCCACAACATAACTCCTACATAGTCTTTTATATAGATATCAAGAAAATGTTGAGGGAGTTGGGATTCTCTTCCATAAAAATATATATTCCAAAAATGAGATTTAGATTCAATAATGTCAACAAAATATATATGATTCACCCCTTTGTTCGATGAGAGGATCCACTTTGTGTGTGTGAGGGATGATGTTTGACTTATTAAATTTGGTCCCCCCTATACTCAAAGGGGCCTAACACATTTCTAACAAGACAAATAATTTAAGTGGACCTTAACTATTTGTCAATGTAACTACCAAGTACTACCAAGATGAAATTTTTTCCTCCGAGGAGAGACTTGATAAGTGCAAGCTTGAATGGGTGCAATAACAATATCTTAAACTCTCCTAGATTCATATTACCAAGTTTAAACTATAGATTTTGGATGGGGTACAATGGGAGGCCCTTTCAATTATGTATATTGTATTAATTTCACCTTTATAATTCACACAAACCGTTACCTTAAATTCATTTACTCATTCATTACCTTTTTTTTTATTCACACAAATCTACAATATGATGACAATGTGGAGATTAAATAATGGTGTGACAAATCCATTGATGTCACAAATGATTAGATTATTTTGGAGCGAGGCCCGATAACTTCACATATGGTTTAGATCATAAAAAGTGTGTGTGAAAGAATGAAAAACAAATACTACTAGTAACAATGCCTTATTCATTACATCTATGATTATGTTGCTTCCACCAATGGGCACTTGAATTGGCTTGGAGGATTGAGATATTTCATTACACTACACAATCCTCCATCATAACCAATTAACATGATATGTTCTCAAGTATTCATCTCATTATTTCGTAGTGGGAATGAGTTAGAAAATGTGGGTTGAGAATCCCTTATTCTACTTACATAGGAACAAAATAAGGGGTAAATGGAGAATAAAAGAATAACAAAGACAATCTTCTAAATATAGATTTGTCAATAATAAAGGAAAAATTAAAATAATAACAAGTACACCTAACCCCCATTTAGATATAGTCAAGGTAAAAAACCCAAAATCTAAGAGCCCTATTTCCATCGTAAACAACATTGAATAACACATGGAAATAGAATCGATGAAGTGCATGTTTTTTTTTAATTAAAATATCATAGGCAATCCCAAAAACATAATATTTGACTAAATATGTTTTGGTCATTTCAAGGATGACGAAGACCATAGGCAATCCCAAAACATAGTTTTTTGGGTTTTTTGCACGTGGGATTCACTCAATGACTTCCTACCATAACACGTTCATTCATGACATATGGAACAATACCAGGCTAATTTCAAAAAATATTGGAAAAAACCTCCCAAAATCATTTTTTTAAAACCCCTCGCAATATGCCTTCCCAATTTTAAAAAACCCCTATTTTCCCTATATATTGTATGTATCCATTTTTTCATTTACATTTTTTATACCCCTTTATATATCTACCTAGTATATTGGCATGATACCATGGGATTGACTAAACCTCCCAAGGCCTGTAATAGGAACGAGTGGTTAAGTATTCAAGCCCTCAAGGCATATCGAGGGCCTATAACAGGCCCTAGAGGTGCCATGGAGGCTTAGACCCTCCCAAGGCACCCTGGGGGCTTGGATACCTTCATGGTATACAAACAAGTGAATATGGGATAAGTAAAACACAACAATTTAGATATGTAAAATTGCAAAACTCGGATAATATTGGTGTCAAAGACAAGTTCATATCCCGGAAAATGAGGAAAGGGAGAGCCTTTTGACTACTAGTTTGTTGAGAGTGAAGAGGCACTACCTGGAATGGAAAACAACTCACTAGTGAAAACAAAATAACAACTTCTAAAGATGCTTCAGACCATGGGGAGAGGAGAGATCCCATTTCCAAAATGGATGAAGGAGACAGTCTTCAAGATATGTTGAACCATATAAAGCAAATTCAACACAGTCATCAAGAGATGAAAATTAGAAATCAGCTAAACTAGTAAGAATAGGTTCTGAAATTCTGAAGGCTATGCAAGTAAGAATGAATTTGGGAGGTGATGTTTCAAAACTGGAAACTAGAGTTGGGGCAAGTGTGGTTAATATTAATACAACCAATATCACATCTTCTATAAGTTGATGTCGACTCTCAAATCCCTCCAATTTCATTTCTTTTCAAAAATAGAGAATAAAATAGAAATGCAACTATTCAATGGTATGCTTTAAATCTTGACAAAATAAACGATTCGCAAATTGCCAAAAACATTAAGATTGTATTTTTCTTGTCATGAATTCAATGATATGTAAAGAATCTACCTTATGTAGAAGAATCTTAACATGGCTTAAAGATTATTAGAAATGGACATGAAAGGAACAACAATTGTCTATTGATAGCTTTGAACAAATTCAAACAGATAATGAAGTTCTATCCTCCATGGCATGAGAAGAACCTGTTGATCCAAGTGAAATTTCTGAAACCCAAGCCAAAGCAAAAGGTCCAAAGGCCTAATTGATGAAATCTATTTGTCATCCATAAATCTTAATATGTAAGAGACATTTGCTTGGTTAAATTTAATTACATCAATGGTTTGTATATTAGTAAGGAACAAGAATTGAAATTTTTCACAACTCTTCATATGAAATTTATGGTTTCACCAAAGAGACAGATGAAAAGTAGAGGAAAAAGAACTTAATTCACAACAAATAAACAATCTTTAGCTGTACCACCTAGTGACAAAGGAAAGACACCAATGAAACAAGAATTGATGGACCAAGAAAATAATTTCATGGTTATAGCATGGAGGAAGATCATGGCACACTCTCGAAGAATGTAGAGCTTGGCCAACATGGAAACCATGAAACATGGTTGGTTGTTTCATCCTGAAAAAGTAGCCTAGGGATGCAACAACTATGCATGGAAAAGACCGGGTATTAGGAAACAAGGTTCATACTCTAACCATATTCAAACCAATTCTGCTATGGGCTCATTGTAAAGAGGAGAGGAGCTCAGAAGGAGAAAGAAAACTCTTTGTCAACAATATACTAATCAAAGGAAGATATAGTTAACTGTTATGACAATCTCTGAACTTTGCACCCAAAATTTCAAAGACACTAGTGGATTGTTAAATTTGTAAACCCCTCTACATAAATCACCATACTCGCTGAGATGTCTTCACTAAGAATTAAACAAATCAACAACATCGCAATGTACAGGTTTACAATCTCCTCTTCTTTCATAGATGGGATACATTGCAGAACCAGGTGATATCTGCAATCTCCTTTTCTTCCATTGATAAGAAACTGTGCAAATGAGTGCCATGTAATGTTTGTGGTGATGTCAAAAATCCTTACTCGTGGCATAGGGATGTTGTCTACATATTGTAAACACAGGCTTCATAATACTTTAAGCATAGACATCATAAGTACAAGCCAATAAAGGATTGAATGCTTTTTAATTCATTCCACTCTTCCATACAAAAGTGGTAATGTCACGAACCCAAAATTTACATGGGGAAAAATAGAAAAAATTATCAAAATTAATAACTTGCTTCTATCATAATTTAAACTCATTCCATATAAATTTGCTATACTTACAAAGTAACAATGAATAGATTACAAAGCATACATAATATGTTACATTTATCTTGAGTTACGACCAACAAAGAAAACGTTAGTCGATTGATACCTGTGTCTAAAATACATATGGGTTGACCCTTTCTGTTGTAATTCATTATAACTCTTATAATCCTATTCAATATGAATTTATCCAAATCCAACATGATATTATTTATGAGTAAAATCAAATATGGAAGAGAAAAATATTTATTCTATAACTCTATTCACAATTAACATAAAATTTCATCTATAAGATTCGTCTTCATCGTATAAGAGTACTTACCTAAAACTTTATCCAAAGAACACATAATGTGACTCACAACTTTTTCTTAAGATATGCTAAAGGCAATTTAAGCTGGTTTAAATTCACATTTCTATATGCAGCTATATCTACTTATTATCATTATCCTTTCTCTTTGAAGATATAGCATGAATTGAATAATACATTTATTGAGGTTGTCCTCATAATCGCAAAAGGAGTAATTGAAGCATTAAATCATTTCCCAAAAACATATTCGACAAAATACATAGTTAACAACCATGAAACTATACACAAGTATACAAAAAGAACCACATAATAAAAGGCCAATTTTTTAACATGGTTCACCCACTCTTGGGCTATGTCCACAAAGGTTTTTTTTTATTAATTCAAAGGTGGTTACACTCTGTAACACTAATGTTGTTACATCTACTTTTCCCTTTCTCACGGTCCTTCTCATCAAGAGAGGGAGTTTTCATACAACCAGAAGTATATAAAACATGCCTTATTTGTCACATAAATATATATAAAGCTACTTGAAATAAGGCCCCCTTATTTCCTGAGCAAGCCAATAATATATTTAATTAAACTGATATAAACTATACTAAGAGTTGCGAACTACACCCTTCTTGACTTAATTCATGCATTATACATGTTTGATGTAGACTTCTGAAACTATACAAAGAGAATTCCATTTTTAACTTTATCGGCAAACTAAAAGGACCATGCAACACACATTCAATGTATATACACGAAACTATGCAATATGTATATATACAACAGTATATAAAACTTAAGTTTGTAGTTCTACAAATAAACCTAGATAGAATAAAACCCTTGATGTACATAACATATAAAAAAAAAGATTTAAACCTTAGTTTTCACATGAACCTGAATAGAAATATAATCCACGATAAATCCACCAGGATTCGGAGGTCACACCGTAACGCTCAGTGCAATCAAAGGTAGCAGAGTAATTACAAGGGATAAGCATGAGTATTGACAGGGATCTTGATATGCACACAGTAATTCGACGATGAAATGCAAAGAACAAACTATCAATCCTAAAGTCACTCTCCCGCATATATGCATTTTAAGGAACACACGTAATACTCGTCTCTAACCATATCAGCAGAAGTCGACACATTAGAGATCTTAGTAAAAGCAAAAGGTAGGGTGACTCTATATGCTACCGAGATCGAATACTAGATGGTTGTCTATCACTAAACGGAGATCAACACAATGAAATCAAGAAAATATGATAGAGATTTGTGCTGGTTAAACGATTTTCAACGTAGTTTTGCTAAACATAATTCACAGTTGGATCTGATCACACCAAGATCGTGGAATCATAAACGAAACATCCATATTAGTTGGGTCAATCGTTGGCATAAAAAACAAAGATCTCAAAACATAAGTGTGAAATCTAAGTCTCAACACACTCATACAAAAGATCTCACATAAAAATAAAATGCAAAAGGTGAGTTTAACCGAGTTTATTGCATTCGCACAGAGATCTTCACATTTAAAGCATGAAGGCTGAATTCACCAACATTCACAGAGAGCTACGATTGTAGAGTAATAAAATGAGTATCTAAACCAAATCAAAACAATAACCCAGAAGTTATCCTTTCAAATTGTTTAAACTTCGGGGATCAAGTAATTAATGGATTTAACCTAACAATCAGTCTATTACATAATATGTAGACATTCACATAGTAAAACAGGAGTCTCAGATGTAAAAAATAATACGATTAAGAATATCATTACTTTATAAAACTAATATCTGGAGTCTTTGATAATTATCGTGAAATTGTTGGACTACAGAGATGAACCCCTAATTAGCCTTCAATACTCGCAGAGATCCATATACATGGCCAATCCCCCTGTGCAGTTCATATCAGCTGAGTGCTAAAAGCATCGTGTATCTTCTCCCCTTCCTCCTATTGCCTTCCTCAAAAATCGGGTGGGAAATTTTAATTTTATAAAAATTCTTTCTGGTTATTAATTGTAGTTTTTGATAAATATTTTGATTCTAACCTTTATCCATTAATATGTAATAAATTATAATATGTAATAAATTATTATTATTATAAATTATAATATGTAATAAATTATATGTAAAAGTTAACCACATTTAGTGGGAAATTTTAATTTTATATAAAAATATTATTGTTAAACATAAATTTTGGATTAATATTTTTTTAACGATTTTAAACTTTATCTATTATCATGTAAAAAAATTTATTTGAAAATATGTGAGGAGACAAAATATTATAAAGATGAAAACATGTGAGAAGACAATATTATGAAGATGAAAACATTTTAGAGTCTTTTGATACATAGTACTTCACTCTCTAGATATAGTGTATTAGAAATCATATGTATGCACATTTAAATATTAATCATTAATTTTATATTTATTCAAATAACATATTTGCTAAAAATGGTTCCATGAAAATAATACTTTTTTTCCATAGATAAAATTTGTAATTATTATTTAAGGTGAAAAAAAATACATTATGTAGATGCTTTAAATTAGTTGTAAATTTCTTGAAGAAACTTCTTTGATTGCATGGAAGAGGCACATTCTACATCCTAGTGGGGGATACGTAACTCCTTCCGTGCTCATCATGGAGCTAAAAAATGTCCTTTTTAAAAAAAAAAAATATTATAAAAAAATAACATGTCTACTCAAATTAGATTTAAAACAAGAAGAGATTTGATGCCTCTCGACCCTTTCTAGATCCCCTTTTAAGATGGATCTATGCTCGTAATAAATAAAAATAAACCTACTAGCATGCAAAGTCGCGTTTTCATACCTAGTATTCTATTCCACAACATAACTCCTATATAGTCTTTTATATAGATATCAAGAAAATGTTGAGGGCCTTGGGATTCTCTTCCATAAAAATATATATTACAAAAATGAGATTTAGATTCAATAATGTCAACAAAATATATATGATTCACCCCTTTGTTTGATGAGAGGATCCACTTTAAGCATCAACACTTAGGATAGAGATAAGAATATAAGAGTGTGTAGGGTGTGGAGCCAGTATGTGTGTGTATGAGGGATGATGTTTGACTTATTAAATTTGGTCCCCCCTATACTCAAAGGGGCCTAACACATTTCTAACAAGCCAGATAATTTAAGTGGACCTTAATTATTTGTTAATGTAACTACCTAGTATTCTAAGTAGTTAAGAGTCGCCAAATTTGTTATCAGACAATCTATGAAAAGCGGACTTAAGGCGTGATCTCTCTAGCTTAATGCAAGTCTAGAACAAATGAGACAGAATATGAAACTACTCTCCTAGATCTAGTTAGAGATTGAGTAATTAAGCAGCCTACCTCAGATTCATAAATATTTCTCCTCGTTGTTATTCCGAGTCCCGCGGTTGTCAGATTTGGGGCGGTAAGACCTGTCAAAACACATAGGAACAATACAAGTAGTAAAACATGGCTAAACACTAACTAGTCTAAGTAAACAGTTGAGGAGGTGAACTATAAATATCATTAGCACAATAAAATTTATGGAAATCATTTATATTACTGTATAAAAAGTGGGAAGTACAATAGAAGAGAGGATTAACACTGATGCCTCAACGTCGCAATCTCCATCCGACAAGACAAACCAAAGCTCCTAGAGAGAAGTAGATGCCTCCAAGACTAGGGTGCTGAACTACTGAGCTAATTTCACCAGCATAAGAGTACCATAGACTTCCTCCCCTTGGGATGGAGAGAGCTCTTGCATTTATAGGACCAAGTGGATAGAGTAGGTTGAGGATCATGGGGAGAGGGTTTAGGGATCCTCCCATTAGGATCCCCCTAATCATGTTGCCACGGTGAACATGATCTCCTCCAGGATTTCATCTATCCCCAACTCTCAATGGCTTGTACCTGATGAAGCCACTGCACACCTAATTAGAGACACCATGCCTCTTTCACCCACTGAACTCACTTATGAGGCTATCTAGTCAGCATACAAGGACCACTTAGCTGTGGCCTCCATGTCCTATTCTCGACAGTAGACATCATCCCTACCTGATCCTATGCTCTGAACTTTTCATTATAACGAGTCCATTATGGAAATCATGAGTGTGGATGACCCTCCATGGGAAGACCTCCATCATCGATCATCTTTCCCTCCCCCAATGGATACTGTAGAGAATAGCATCACCACCATATTTACACTGGATTTCCACCCTTGCCCTCAGTCCCCGATACTTACGTGTCAAATAGATTCTGAAGTCAACTTGGCCAACATTGAGCCTACCATTGCGGTCGACAAATCGGTTACTCCTGATGTAGTGGAACACATTCGTTTAGGCCAGAAGTGTTCCCATAAAGAGATTACAACATTCATGGCCTTGTTCAAGCAATTTCGAGACGTGTTTGCTTGGAACTACGAGGACATGCCCAGGATAGACCCTGCTATTGTTTCACACACAATTCAAACTTATCCCGATGCTAAACCAGTCTGGAAAAAGTTGAGATCGATACACCCTCGAAATACTGCGGCAATCAAGGAAGAGATTGAAAAGCTCTTAAAGGTTGGTTTCATCTACCCTATCCCACTCACCAAATGGGTCTCAAACATCATCCCTGTAGCTAAAAAGAAGGGTACCATTCATGTCTGCATCGATTATCGAGATCTCAACAAGGAATGTCCTAAAGACAATTACTTGACTCCCCTTATCGACCAGATCATTGACAATTGTGTTGGAAGTGTCATTTTCTCTTTTATGGATGGATTTTCCGGTTACAACCAGATTGAGATCCACCCGACTGATAAAAAAAAGACAAATTTCATCTGTCCTTGCGGTACATTTTCTTATCACAAGCTCCCTTTTGGTATCAAAAATGTTGGTGCCACATTCCAGTGGGCCATGTCGTATGCCTTTCACGATGTGAAGTACTTTGTGGAACCCTACTTGGATGATCTCCATGCCCATTCACGATAGCGTTAGTACCACATTGATCATCTGACGGGGGTATTCCTCAAAGGTAGGGGATACAACATCTTCTTGAACCATCACAAGTGTATCTTCTGTGTCGAGTGTGGATGCCTCCTCGGTTTCATTGTCTCGAAAGATGGGATCCGCATTGCACCCTTGAAGGTGGAAGCCATTGTCGCTCTCCCACCTCCTACTGACATCAAGGAACTTCAAAGTTTGCAAGGGAAGGCAACTTACTTATGGCGTTTTGTCTATAATTTCGCGCAAAAGACATAGGGTTACATGAGACTACTAAAGAAGGATGTCCCATTCATTTGGGATGATCAACTGCAACAATCCTTCGACAATCTCAAACATGCTATTACGCACGCCCCTATGCTCCAACCGCTCAATTAATACAAGGATTATGTCCTTTATCTTGTCGCTTTTGCCACCATGATCTCCATGGTCTTGGTACAAGAAAACAACAACGCCAAGGAACATGTGATATATTAGTTAAGCAAGGGTCTTATTGACACCAAAACTCGTTACTCACATGTTGAGAAACTCGCTCTCGCGGTAGTCATTGCCTTCCAAAAGTTCTAACATTATATATTACTTCGCACCACCACCATCATCGCTGATTCGAACCCCATGTATCACGTTTTGACACGTCAGGTACTTGGGGGCAAGTATTCACGCTGGATCATGATACTGCAGGAATTCGATCTCCTATTCAAAAAAGCTAAGTCTAAAAAGTCTTTGGTGTTTTTCGAGCTTATCTGTGATCTTCCCCGTGCTAATTTAGAATTTGAGCCTAATGTTTCTCTTCCAGATGAATCATTGTTGCTCATCAGTACATCTGATCCGTGGTATGGAGATATCACTTTATATCTTCAAACCCAACGTTTCAGTCCCCAACTGTCTCATGACGACCGTCGTAGAACACGCCACCTGTAGCTAGGGTTTTCACCCTAGCTTGTGCAAATGAGCACCTACTAAGGAGAAGGGCCTCCTTAGTAGCAGTTCAATAAATAGTAAATAAAAGCAGTAAAACAATATGAAATTTAACCTAGCATGAGCATGAACATAAATAACAAAACATGAAAAATATGGTGAAGATCTCTCTTTTTGTATTAAAAATTACCTCAGATGTAGAGGTTCGTGGAGCCTTTGAAGCAGTCCAAGAGGGTTGCTTCCAAGCTCCAGTGTTGTTCCTTCTCCTTCTTCCAAAGATGTTTTGGAAATGGGGCCAAAAGGGTTCTCAAAAATTAGCTCTAAGTGGAGAGCTAGGGTTTGAAGGGAATTTTCAGCAGCGTAAGGATAGGGATGATTGTGGATAAAAAATGGGGAGCCTCCATCACCTATTTATAGGTTTTTAGTAGTGGAGTGTTGACCCATGGTTTTGGGCACCATATGGTTTAGGTCAGCTGTATAGGGTTTTTGTTTCCTTTTTTCCCTATTTTTCCTCTTTTTTGTATTTTTTATTCTCTTTTTAGAGGGTTTTTGCTATTTTTGCAGGAATTTACATTATTTTGGGGGGAAAAAGGAGGTTTTGGGCCTTTTAGAGGCTTTTTAATGGTTTTTTGGCCTTTTGGAGGCTTTTTAATGGGTTTTTTTTGGCCTTTTGGAGGATTTTTAATGGGTTTTCTTGGCATTTTGGAGGCTTTTTAATGGGTTTTTAAGGTTTTGGAGGCAAATATGGTAGGAAATATGGACAAATGAGTCATGTAATGGGGTAGATGGGGTAGTGAGCACTTTTTGGGTGTTAACACCACCATGCAAAGTATTACCTGATCATCAATGATACCTTGTACCATCGTAGTATCGATTCTCTTCTTTGATGTTGTATCACTCACGAGGAGGCTGAACACATCTTCAATGACTGTCACGCTGGGGCATGTGGCGATCATCTCTCTGGGATGGCTACAGCCCAGAAGATACTTCACACGGGATATTATTGGCCGTCCATCTTTAAATATTGCATCGAGGCTGTAAAAAAATGTCCTCCATGCCAACATTTTCAAACTAAAAAGCACACCCACCTGGCCCCATTACACCCGGTTATTACCGTTGGCCCCTTCGCTAAATGGAGCATTGACTTCATGCACTGTAAGACTACCTACTTCGGGGGGCATGGTTGTGTCATAGTAGCTGTGGATTACTTCACAAAGTGAGCTAAGGCTATGCCTACATACACTGACGACGGAAAAACTGCCGCACTCTTAATGTTCAATCATGTTATAGCGCAGTTCGGAGTTCCTCAATCTATAGTTACCAACCATGGTTCTCACTTTCAGAACCACATGGTTGACGAATTGAGCACTAGATTGGGTTTTCACCATGAAAAATCAACACCTTACTACCCACAGTCCAATGGACAAGTAAAGGCCATAAAAAGGTCTTGAAAACCATGATCCAATGCATGGTGGGTACGCACAATTCCAACTGGCACAACATGCTCTTTTTCGAAGTATGGGATTATCGAACTTCCATTAAGACCGCCACTAGATTTACCCCCTTCCAATTAGTGTATGGATTGGAGGAAGTCCTTCCAATAGAGTGTGAGATTCCATCCCTTAAACTTGTAGTTGAACTTCTCCCTAACATTATGGAGGAAGAACGCTTCCTCTACCTAGAAAAACTCGACAAGACTCGCCGTGATGCTGCTCTTGTCAACTAGGAACATAAGAAATATCAAAGTGGAGTATGATAAAACGGTAGAACCTCGCATCTATAGCAAGGGTGATTTGGTCATCACATACAACCAAAGACACGATAAGCCGGGGGCAGGAAAGTTTGAGTCCATGTGACATGGAGCCTACATAGTAAAGTGCGTTCTGGAGAAGGGAGCCTACAAACTAGAAGACTACGGCGGGATATCTTTAGGTGAACCCCACCATGGGATTTACTTGAAGAGGTACTATGGTCGATTTTTTCATGCATAAGTACGTTGTATATAATATACATGGCGTGTGTGTTTTTGTGTGGTGTGACACTTTTGTTTAGTGTGTCTAGATCTTTTTTTCACTTCTTATACCATGTTTCGTCTGCATGTGAAGATGGAAACTTGCTACGGATTCGCGAACTATGCTAGCTGGCATACCCGTAACCTTGCTTCGGTAGCCTGGGTACTTTATTCCCCGACGGGAGAGCTCATTACTTCAGGAGGAAGTTGTCTAGGTTTCGCAACCAACAATATTCCCCGACGGGCGAGCTCATTACTTCAGGAGGAAGTTGTCTAGGTTTCGCAACCAACAACACCCCAAAATATCAGGTGGTGATTGGAACCCTAACCGGTGTTCTTTCCTTTGGTATGGACCACGTTTTATCTATTTGGATTTGCAACTAGTGGTTTCTCATCTTAACCGGATTTATGCTATCCATGGCCCTACTCTACTCCGTCTCTACAGACGAGTTCGTCTTTTGGAAAGGTCCTTTGAATCTATTCAATACCTGCACATTCCACGAGATATGAATGCAGTTACCAACTTAATGGCCAACTTCATTATGGATTGGTACATTGCACATACATAACATTTGTATAAAGCATAAAAGCAGTCATAACATGTAAATAATCCATTGTATAAGCAAACATGTAAAACAAGATCACATTAATCATCTATTAAAACACATAATGTATAAAGCTGTTGAAATATCTATATATATATAAATCTGTACAAAGTACAAAATGGTAGTGCTAATACAAAAATTTGAAGCATGCTAGCTTTCAGTAAGACTCATCTCTACAAGAGAGGGAGTTTTCATACAACCAAAAGTATGTAAAACACGCCTTATTTGTCGCAGGGACATATATAAAGCTACTTGAAATAAGCCCCCCTTATTTCCTGAGCAAGCCAATAATATATTTAATTAAACTGATATAAACTATACTAAGAGTTGTGAACTACATCCTTGTTGACTTAATTCATGCATTATACATATTTGATGTACGCTTCTGAAACTATACAAACAAAATTCCATTTTTAACTTTATCAGTGAACTGAAAGGACCATGCAACACACATCCAATGTATATACACGAAACTATGTAATATGTATATATACGACACTATATAAAACTTGAATTTTTAGTTCTATAAATAAACCTAGGTAGAATAAAACCCTTGACGTATATAACATATAAAAAAAAATGATTTAAACCTTAGTTTTCACACGAGCTTGGAAAGAAATATAATTCACGATAACTTCGCCAAAATTCAAAGGTCACACTGTAACACTCAGTGCAATCAAAGGTAGCAGAGTATAACCCATTACTAGGGATAAGCATGAGTTGTGACAAGGATCTTGATACGCACACGGTAATTCGATGATTAAATGCAGAGAACAAACTATCAATCCTAAAGTCACCATCCCGCATATATGCATTTTAAGGAACACACGTAATACTCGTTTGTGACCAGATCAGCAAAAGTCGACACTTTAGAGATCTTAATAAAAGCAAAAGCTAGGGTGACTCTGTACGCTACCGATATTGAATACTATCTGGGTGTCTATCACTAAATGGAGATCAATACAACGACATCATGAAAACATGACAGAGATCAATCATTAGTGCCACAATTGTGACAGAGATCTGTGTTGGTTAAACGATTTTCAACACAATTTTGCTAAATAGAGGTCACGGTTGGATCTAATCACACCAAGATCATGGAATCATAAATTAAACATCCATATTAGTTGGGTCGATCGTTGGCATAAAAAACATAGATCTCAAAACATAAGTGTGAAATATAAGTCTCAACACACTCATACAAAATATCTCACATAAAAAGAAAATGCAGAAGCTGAGTTTAACCGAGTTTATTGCATTCGCACAGAGATCTTCACATTTAAAGCATGAAGGATGAATTCACCAGTGTTCACACAGAGCTACAATGGCAGAGTAATAAAATTTGTATCTAAACCAAATCAAAACAATAACCCAAAAGTCATCCTTTAAAATAGTTTAAACTTCGGGAACCAAATAATTAATGGATTTAACATAACAATCAGTCTATTACGTAATATGCAGACATTCACATAGTAAAATAAGAGTCTCAGATGTAAAAACCAATACGATTGAGAATATCATTACTTTATAAAACTGATATCCGGAGTCTTTGATACTTATCATGAAATTGTTGGACTACAATGATGAACCCCTATTTAGCCTTCAATCCTTGCCGAGATCCATATACATCGCCGATCCCCCTACGCAATTCATATCAGCTGAGTGCCAAAAGCACCATGTATCTTCTCCCCTTCCTCCTATCGCCTTCCTCAATTTCATTGATCTCATATTTTCTTTTCCTTTTCCCGAGAGAGAGCGAGAGAGTGGCCATCCCTGTCCTTGAACTCTCCTCCTCCTTATGAAGGAGGTAATCCTCCCTTCAGTTACTACCCTTAGATACTACACTTTACATGGCTCTCAGTCTGGAGGCAGATGGAGGCAGCCTTGGTGAGCAGCGCTCCACTAAGGGGACAAGCTCCCCCTAAACACTCCAGAAGATTAAATAACCTTAAAACTCCATTACTTTCCGAAATGGTGCGCCCAAGAAAAGAGACCTCATACGATTTTTTTAAACATCTACCTTCCCGTGATCCTTGGATGGTGGCTGCCAGCACCGAGTTTTTAAGCAAACTCATGGGGTAACTCCTCCCTACTTTACTTATCCTTTCATATAAGTATATATGTTTCCTCATTAGGTATAATAGTGTGAATAATTTTATTCTTCATACATGTCATGTATTTGTTTTATTATTGGTAGGAATTCTTAATAGTAATGTTATTATATATACCATTTAATATTAAATTACTTATATATATATATATATACCAATATCCTCGTTTTCTAAAAAAGATAATCCTCACTAAATAAAAGCGCTTTATTTGAAAGGTTTATACATTCTTCTATAATACATCAAGGTGGTATTTTACTTATAAAGATTATGGTTAAATTTCTTTCTCCACTACTATGTAACTTAGTACATAGCTTTTGTAGAATATAGGTGGCTTCTAAGCAATAATTTATCTCTAAAGTTCTTTATATATATATATATATATATATATATACCAATACCACAATTGTAAAGGTAATGACTTACACCTCTACTCATATTTATAATATTATTTATCTCTTTTACTTTTCCAAGATATTAGGTGTATATCTTGATATAAAGCAAGATAATAAGAATGAAAACTTATTCTTGACTTAAAATAATAACTAGCCTTGATCATAAAGTATATTAGGAGCTAGAATAATAACTGTGTGATTAATAATCACCATCGTTTACCTATGACGATAAATGCGAATAACTTTGAAAGTTTTTTTTTTTTTACGCCCTCTTAGTAATAATAGTTTAACATTCCTTTTAGGATATCACCTCTATTCCAAATTATTAGGTGATCATCTTTTAATGTATCCTTCTTGTAGTGTTGGAGGCTCTGATGACATTCGTCATCCATTTATGGTTTATTTATTTACCTCTTCCATAGTGGGTTTATTGCATGTCGCTTAGTTGTGCCACTACATTCAGTGACCTAGGTATACAAATTTTAGAATAAAAACCATTACATACAATGTTTACTGGTGGGGCCTTGGCCTTGAGCTCCTCACCAGAAACGATTACAATAATTAATTACATTTATACAAATTATTAGGTCACAAAGGAGGGATGTTACAGGTAATATACAATTTATCTGAACAACTCAAGCTAAGAGGCTTGTAATTGCCTCACAAAAGTTGTGTGAATTATGGTGACACATGGATGGATCAAGTGACAACTCTATATTTGGGTCATTTTATCACCATCCATAATAGCTAGGCTACCATGATCTTGCAGAGCAGTTTGTCCCAGACATGAGCTAGTCCTTAATTTAGATGAGCCTACCTTTTTGGAAGTGATGATCAGTGGTAGAGTACATTTCGAGGCAACCAGAGTTCCAAAGCAGTTTCATCAGCTTTCCCTCTGTCACTTTTGAGCCTTCATGACCCCTGAGAGATACTTGTTATACCATGGTTTCACCACGGTTTCACTTTAGCAGTGTAGCAAAGCAGGTCGTTGATAGATCTTCCTGTGCCCAGAATGAAGGATTGAGGCTGTTGGAGTGCCCAGGTCTGCTCTTCGTGTCCATATACATGCCCATAATTGTTTCTTAATTCCATTTCAACCCTCAAATTCAACCCAGCATTCCTCCAAACCTATTGTTGGTGGTTGTTAATCAGTTTTCATCGGGTTGTTCATGCCCAGAATTGTCTTTTAACCCTCCAATAGATCAAGATATACTAGTTATATACTAGTCTTCCCATGTGTATGGAACTCAATTATGTGTACTAGTTGTGAGTAAGACAAACATAATAGGACATAAATCTTCCTCAACCATTTATCTTTGGGATCACCAAACCAAATATGCAAGAAAACACCTACATTAAACATATTTAGTATCAAGCAATTCAATTCCTAAAGAGGTCAAAAGACTGTTTCTCTTTATGTAAAATATGGTATTCCATAATGTATGTGTAAAAACCAAATTAGTGAAAAAATTCTTACCCTTGCTTTGATTCAATGTCTCTGCTGAAGTCAATGTTGGGATCACAATCCAGCACTAAGGCTAGAACCTGAAGTTGACATGTTGGCATTAGAAGCAGTCAATTAGAATCATAAAGTATATAGCAGCGTTAGAACCCAAACTGGTTATGAATATTACATAGATCAGTATTTGGCCTACCTTCTTAATACTAACATGTACATGTTCTCCTTGCGAAATAAATGTGTGGTCCCTGATCTCAGGGTGTAGAGACCTATCAATATCAAGAGGTAATTGGCTCATAGACAACAACCCATGATTTCCAAATTGAGCAGGGAAGTGCTACAATATAGAAATGAAATACCAAACAAAACAGATTTCAAGATGAAAGCAAACTCATTCGAGTTCTATCAAAGAGAAGGAAATGAAAGTAGGAAAGAAGCGACCCCAAGTAAGAATTCATTTTTAGATATGCTTATCATCCTTTGGAGTACAAGAAAATTGCAGTTTACTTAATCCTATTTAATATATTTGTACAACCACTTAATACCTTCTCCATATCCCATGTTTTGGACAATATTGCACATATACACCTTAATAGGTCGTACATTAGAATATGAAAAATTGACCTTCCCTTTACCATTGGTGTAATTTGCAAGGCCTAGGTATTAACAAAGTTCATCTTCAGATGTTGTTACATATGGTATGTCTATTTTGTTTCCTAATTTTTTTAAAAAAAAGTACATTGGTCAATGAATCATCTATAAGTAGTGCTTCTATCTCCTTCCATGACTCTGCAAAGCGCTCTTTATTAGTGACATCTACAAGGTATACAACATCATTCACCTGTATTAATAAGAAAAACTTGTATCAGAAAACCTACTCATGTCCCTAAGTAGTCAAAGGAGTACATACTGCACCCAATGCTTTCTACAAAATATTTAACATATGACCAAGAAAATGAAAAGGGTTCGATATAAAATTATAAACTAAACAATCATTGCAGTTTAGCTTTGGCAAAATGCAAATATCTTAGGTACATCATATTCAATTACAATTACGCTGATTAAAAAACTTAATGAATGGTTTTCGTAGTTCAAATTCTACTAATGACAGTCCATCAAGAACAATCCATCATTGCAAGAACCATAAACACAAGTAACATATCAAATTAATTTAGTAGGCATTCAATTAATAGGAAAGACAATGATTCAAATATTAGGCAACCCTCCACAGATAGTGCATATTAATTCACTTCTATTGAAACAATCATTAACAATACACCATCTCTCTATCATCTCCAGTAATAAGCACATGGATTTCAATATCCTTAAACCATTGCACTATTTATGAATTTAATAGAAAATTTTCATTTGCATGGAAAGTATTTAAGAATCACTTGGATCGAATAAAAATTGTACTCAGTAAAAAGAGAAATGGTTCTGGAGAATGAGCAATAAATACAAGGGGGGCCTTCAAAATGTGGAAAAAATTGTTTCTCGACAATCTCCAACTACCATATCACAAGAATGTCTTCATTTGCACTTAGAAACATGTAAAAAACATCACTTAGTTAAACACAAATTAATGAGATCATAACCAAATTGTAATTTGGGTCAGCAAAAAAAGTATAAGAACCCTTTGCATTGAAAGACATTAGTGAACTAGGAAGGATTCCTTATAATTAGACAAAAAACTTCCATCTTAGGAACATATATAAAGATTACATATTAGCTATCACAAACATTTTTTATGACTACATAGAAAGTAGAATTTAAGATTTGTCATAAAAGTGAACATTTCTCAAAGCATTGAAAATTGAAAACACATAAATCTCCCGAAAGAATATTGAATAAGTATTTCTACCTGAGTACAAGGACCATCAAACGCGAATTGTGTGATTGGAGTCTACGTACTTTGAAAAATATGGTTTGGTTGTTTACCTGGAGCTTATACTTCCAATGTTTATTTGTCCACTTCCTAGAATTGGGGTTTGGGAATCCTTTGGATATCAGGGGGTAAAATATTTGAGGCCATTTTCAGGGCATCATCAACATGATGAAGTTATGAGGCAGCTTTTCTAGGCACACTTTGAGTTCAAGTACAAAGCAATAGTCTAGGCACTTTGAGCTGATCTAGGACTGCCATGGAGATTTCCGAATGGTTTATGGTCGTATATTTCAAACCTGTGTATAACATGGTTGTGTAAGAAAACATTTCTAAATTTTTTCTTGAGGTCTGGGTATGTTGGGTCTTCAAAGAATATTTATGGGCACATATGACATCTACAACATCATGGAATATACTGTTTTTAGGACATTTGTGTAACACGTGGACTATTTTCTAATTTATTGGCAACTAAAGAGCATATTGTGACAAAATATCATTTATCGAATTTCCAATTACCAGTCCATTATATACAAAGAAACATGAAAATTTTCCCCAAGTAGACAATGTGGCAGGGAAGAGCCAGTTCCCATGCTTTTCATGCAAACATCTCAAATAATCTAGTGACATGCTATTTTCTTCTCACTTTCTTCTACTCTTTTACGCAACTGCAAACATCTATGGCATGTGTCTGGACTGGCCCTCAAGTAAATAAATCCATCAGGAACAAGCCTAAGTAAAACATAAACAACGAGATCAAACCATGAATCATATATGCTAAGCTCCATTTCACTCATCCATTTTGCCTCATGTACAACTCTCACAAACACCTGGTATATTCAAGACCAGTAAATTTGTTTCTAATTTCTTTTTTCCAGTGCTAAAATGTCAACAACTACACTAAAAGCAGACACTAGAACACAAAGTAGAGTGCAAAAACAAAGAATGCAATTAGACTGACTCTTAACAGGGCAGATACTACAACATCAATTTGCTTATACTTTTCATTGTTTATATTGGACAGTACTAAAAATTAGACCTGAACAAAGTATACAATGAAAACATGGCATAATTTAAAAGAGTATGGATGGTAGATTTCCAATCCTCCCAGCCCAAACTGTAATAAACAAACATAATTTTCATCTCTTTCAACTTAATGCTCCATTATTCACTGCGTTAAAGTTGGTCCTCGAGAATCATCAAATGACATGTACAGTAACAACATGATAAAATAATGTACAGTAGATATCAACAGTAAATAATCATAACCAATATTTGAATCAACCATATACTTAGATTTTTTAGATTTGATCTTGTCACTAAAGGGACAAGTCAATCTAGACAAACAATTTATGTACCTTGAGAGAGATCCAGAGAGGGTTAAAGTAGAAGCATACTGACCACATACTGACCCAAAATTCTTAGTCAACAAGCACATTCATACCCAGTACATTCATGCTGACAAAGGACACACAGTCATGCTGGGTAAGGATGCAGTCACATATTGCAGAGACACACAAGAATAATTTGCACAATCATGCATGAAAAAACACATTCCACCAATAAAGTGAAACTCATTGTCATGCTCAGGAAGACCCCATAGTCCACACAAGAAGACGGGCTCATGGTCACCTCATGGTCACGCTAGGTAAGGACCCACAGTCCACCCAAGAAAACTGATAGGGTATTAAATTATTAATAAACATAACCTATGGACCAAGTAAAATACACGATTGTAAACTATTGAATTATACTAAAAAAAGTTCTGACTTTAGCACTCTAGGGGATTCCCTAAACACAACTAAGTTTCAAAGATAATTCTTGGAGTTAATATTTTGATTATGAAACTACACTGGAAAGATTTCAGATTTGGATTATTGCCTCTATTTGTAACATTATTGTAAAATGGCGTGGAAACATATCCTTATCTATGAAGTTTGATTTTGGAAGTTTAATGTTTCTTACATTTGATTAATAAAAGATAAGTTTCTATAGTTTTCTCCTGAAAGGGTTTCCATTGGGTTTTGCTTCCCTAAAGATCAGTAGGGTTTCTACTCGAAACATCTATTTCAAATTCATAACACAATAAAAATCCAAAAGATCATGGAGGATTTAGAGAACTGCGAAATCCTGAATCATCTTAAGGGTTTCCATGTTAAAACACTGTGTTTTGTGGTGATTAATTGTTTAATTGTAAAATGAAAAATTTGTGTAATTAAAAGTCTATGATCACATAAAATGATTTATGTAATTATGTAATTCACATTGAATTAGCACATAAGTTATTCATAATCCTTCATGTTATTGTTTATTAATTGCATGGAAGCATGCCATGATACAGGATAAAGCCTCTGAAATGGGAGAAAACACATTGAAAGTATTATTCTAGATATTTGGGCCACCCTTTTGTTAAGTAGAACAATAGTCTCCAAGTCTTGAATTCAACAAATTAATACATATCCTTACACTAAGGAATGCAAAGTACAACTGGATACTACAGTTTGGTTTCACATATTCTTACCCTAAGGAAAGCACAATACAATTGGATAATGTAGTTGGATTTCAATGTGCAAAAACATTCCTAAGTCTAGAAAACGAAGAGCCATGAAAACTCTTGACTATGATTGCAAATCAGATCGGAATTACAACAACCCCCTGATACAACATGGTACACAAATATTTGTAGTACAAATAATGACCACTTGAATCAACACAAACAGAGGCAAAAAAACCAACCAAATGCTCAAGCATCTCAATGCATCCAAACCAAAAAATTATTGAGTTTAGATCACCCTTGATGTAGAAACAAAACAAAATATTATTTCTACAATACCATTCTTCCTGCACTCTGCCTGTGAGGAGAGAGACCATTTGCATAAGGAACAATGCTCAGTGGTGAAAGCTTTGCACCTTCAACAACAACTTAGATTGTAGTTTTATTAAGAGGCCTTGGTAATTTCATTCTTTGAGTGACAGGTGGGCATATAGGAAAAGGTTCTTATAAATTAGGGCATCACTGCCTCTGTATGTAGTTTCATAGATAAATTGCTAGGTACATCCCAATTCGACTTTTTATATCATAACATGGAGATCAAAAGATACATATAGATGGGAATTGAATTCCTTGAATTTGACATCATGGCTATAGATTTGTTGACTTCTAGGAGGAAATATCCAAAACTTTGTAGAGAATTGTTTGCATTACTGAGGTATGTGGCGGATCCTAATTTGTAAACAAAATATAATCAACATAGCATCCCAGTAATGCATCTAGACACTTACCATTGCAATAAACTGGACCAAAGCCAAATACTAGCAAAAAAATATAGGAACCATATCAAAGATAAGAAAGGAGCGGATCACTAAATTGAGTAAAATCAAAGAACTTGATAAATATGAGATAGTAATGTACCTTGATAGCAAGATTACCCTTATGTAAGCTTTCACCATGTAGTTTTCCTTTATGGAAGGATACACTCCATGACTCCCTCCAACAACAAGAACCATACCAATCTAAAAGTATACCCATGTCCTCTTTTTAGGAGTTTAATTATATAATCTCTTATTTTAAAGCCTTTTACAAATATTACATATGGTATAACTGTAAACTCTTTACTATGGCCTATGTTGACTTTAGTGGGACTCAAACATAAAAGCAGCCACTAGAAAGGGACCCGGATACTACACACATATAAGATAAGATAAGATAATTTAATTAATGTCCATCAAATGACCAAAAAAGTAGGTCAATGGGACTATGTGGCACCATAATGTCAATACAAAGTGGGAGCACAAAGGTGGCTCCTATAAAAGCAAGTGGTATAACCTAAAAATCAAAATAGAAAAGGAGCTAACTGCAAAGATGGATGTCCCTACTATATGGACACAACATTCCCTCTGCTTCAGGCATGGCTTAGCCTTAAAGCATAATATGAGACCAAATAGTATGATCTTTTTTGAGTTGCATTTAACATAGAATGCTTGAACACCCAACCATCCATATATGATTTTTGTTGGTCTTGGATTCTCATAGTATCTTGTTCCACGATGATTTTACCTTTGATTCCCCACATATCCATGGTGTTTCCAATTGCTCTTTTGAACATGCAAGGGTCAATTTATACCACCTTGTTAAAACTTAATATATTCCATGTTGTCTTGATTATAGACTCGCATGATAGTGATGATGTCGATATGGTTCAACCTTAGTAGAGTTTTACTTCATGTCTTATGTGTCTTCAAACTTGTTCTCAACTTGTTATTTTTTAGATTCCTCCTTAATTTATTAAGTAGATGCAGGGTTTGTGCCCTTTTCACATATAAAAATGCCTTCTTTTTTCTCTTCATTTACCTAATGACCCCTTCCTTTTTCTAGTTCTTGAACAATGTGAAATTTTTTCTTGTAACATACCTTAGAAAATTTATTTTCTAGATTAAAATAAAAAGTTCCTACTGATACTATCCATGAGGATCCAAGAATGACATCAAAACTATTCATCCTTATTTTATGGATATGTAGTGAAAAACTCTCATTTTGATTGGTTTCTTGGACTTGCAATATTGGACATTTTAGCTTAAATACAAGATTCCCACATAAGAGTTTCCCTTTCTCATTCACTTTTTTCTCTTCTTAGAAACCCATAACTAATTAGCAGCGTGAACTGAAATTTCTAACCAATGAGCCAAGTTTAAAATGTGTATATCTCCTCCAAGATAAACCCGATATATGTAGTATAATAGCTTTAAAAATTCAAAAGCATGCCTCCTAACTAGAAGAAAAGTAATCAGATCTTTGAAATCCCATTGTTTGACCTTCCTTTTGGCCTCACGGACAATCAGCAAATCAAAATTTTATGAAACTTGGTGGCAGAATTTTCATTGAGAATACAAATGTGACCTACAATTTCTGACCATGAGCCATGCTTAAAACGTGTGTATCTCCTCTAATATAAACCTGAGATATGTATTATAATAGCTTTAAAAACTTAAAAGCATATCTCTTGAATAGGAGGTGTAATCTGGTTGACAACAAAAAATTCACAAGTTGCTTAGCAAAGTAGCCCCCAAGAAGGTTAAAAAATGATTGTTTTCTCCCATAACATGAGAGTCATAGGGATGGCCTCAAAAAAATGATCTTTGAAAAGGTTTCCCTCATAACATTTCCCCTTTGTCATTTTCATTCAAGAGACCATGTGCACTATTGAATCCTAAAAAAACCGTTCCAATCTTTTTGTGTCAATACAGACGGAAAAAGCACTTCATTTGTGTCAATATGTGTAGAGGTGGATATCCCACAGGGAATTCCATATGTGATAATGATCAAAGTACAGAAGCATCACTACATGGAAAACCTAGACTAAAAAAATGTCGTGTTCAGGGGTACACATTTCAAGTCCAATGGACACTTGAAAATCAACTTCCCTAGTACCAATAAATCATATGAATGAGGGGCACACATTTGGTCATGAGCCCTTCTAATTTTGGAACAAAATAACTATCCATTATTCGCAAGATGAAATGAGTGGAGGATCTTTTAAAATCAGAGAAAACAAATATTCATGATTCCCACTCCAAGCTCAACAATGAATTCGAAAGAGTCACCAATTTACTCTCAGAAAAAATTAAGGTATTTGAGGCCAACATCCTATCCTCCTGTGGTTACCCTTTCCCCCCCTAGGATCTTGTTTGCTCAGTAGGGAAGCAATCTAAAGTTGATTTTAGAGAGGAAAGCCAAATATACTCTTCACATGCTATAATTGTTATATCAATTGCTACTGATTCACTGTCCCCCCCATCGGTCTTCACATGCTACACTCGTTATACCAGTTGGTACTGATTCCACACTGATTCATTACCCCCCCCCATGAGAACCATAGGAGGGATATCCCTTAAATATTGGATCAGGGGATGATACATCTAATAGCTCATATTCAATGCCATCAATCTTGAAAAGATACTTAACAAACTCACATACTAAAGGCTCTTTTGAACAAGAAATTGGGATCTCTATTAGGACATGTAATACAATCATGGATACAAGGGTAATAATATCTTTCATGGAGCAAGTGAAGACAAAAGTTGAAAAGGAGGTGTAATCTAGTTGACAACAAGCAATTTACAAGTTGCTTAGCAAAGTAGCCCCAAAAAGGTTAAAAAATGATTGTTTTCTCCCATAACATGAGAGTCATAGGGATGGCCTCAAAGAAATGCTCTGAAAAGGTTTCCCTCCTAACATTTCCCCTTTGTCATTTTCATTCAAGAGACCATGTGCCCTGTTGAATTCTAAAAAAATATTCCAATTTTTTTATGGACTTCTCTCTGGACACTGATGGGAACTTAGGTAGGATGGGGGTAGGTTGGAACTCTTCCCTTCTTTTTCAATCATCGACATGTAACACACACTACATTTTTTTGTCATTTTTTTATATATCCCTCAACTATTCAATGGACCTTTTGAACATTTATGCTCCATCACATGGTCGAAAAGAGTTTTGGGAGGAACTGTTCACCCCACATATTCTTACCCTTCCCCATATTCTCCTTGGATGAGATCTAAATTTTAATATTTATACCTCATAGGTATTCACCTCCTTGATTAGTAAACATTTGATGGTGGATTTATTCTCCCACCACCTTCCCACCTCCTTCCTTGTGGATATCAAACATGACTCTCCAAAGGAACACACAATATTTAATTATAATAAAGTGTCCCTGCTCAACCTAAGCGAGCTATAAAAACTAAACTCAATGTTCATCATCACGTGGTCTGTACTCAACTCAACAGTAGGACCAACATGATTTTGTCTTTGCAATTAGGCATGATGGATACAAACCAACAACACATTAAACTATCACATTTTTATATCACATTATGGTTAGTTAAGTCAGAACTATGCATCGTTAATAAAAATTTAGACATACTTTGTCTCAGCAAGGCCATGTATGGGTTGTTGGAACTGTGAAGGGCTCTATACGTTGTATACGTTTTACATAAACATCACAGGTGGGTAAAGGAGTGGTTCAGATTGACTTGTTTTATTAATTCTGTCTTTAATAAATAGGCTTGTTATGAATAGCTTCTTTGTATATGATGCTTTCTAACTAAGTAGAAGGAAGTGGAAGGTTTCTTTTTATATAAAAAGAAAACAACCTGGCGTGGTGAGTTGGTAGAAGCAGTAGGTAAAGCTAAATTCCTCCCTCTGGCAAAAGAAAATACAAATGGTCTAAGTGCGTACCAAGTAAGCATTATTTCAAGAAGTATTTCTGAGACAAACTCAAAAATAGTCGAGTTGGCTCCTGGGAGAGTTTGTGTTTCACGGCGTCAAAAGCCCTCTGTATTTAAACATAAATCTTTATTGAACACACCAATATTTCATTGCAAAACCCTAAAGATGGATTTGAAACCAAGCTTTGATAATTAAAAACACAAAAAAATTATCTTTTAAGTTCGGAATCAAAACCAAATATAGTTAAAGCTCAGTATTCAGACGAAAGGCGGTTCCTACATCTAATCCTCTAAAATTTCACCTATAAAACCCACATAAAACCTCACTCCTCTAAACTTCCCCTCGTAAAACCCCACTCAAATGAATCTCTACGGATAAAATAGTCAGAAATGAAATCTTCAGACCTTGACAAAATAGAATCTTCAGTAGATATGCAGGATGAAGGATCAAATGAATCATAATAATAACATCAAATGATTCATAATCATAACAAAATACAAATACGCACAAACCCTCGACCAAACTCCAAAAGAATGCATACAAAACACAACCAAATACAAATACAAATAACGTCATAGAAGCCATAATACAACATAATACAAATAAAAGTATAGGGCCGTAGAAGCCAACATATAGCCACAATACAACATAATACAAATAACGCCGCAGAAGCCAAACATTGCTGCTTAATTGAATGAATTAAAAAAACATACCCCTGTTCTCAATCTGCTCGTAGCCCGCTAAAAAAAGAGCCAGATGAACTCCACGCAGCACAATAAATTGATAAAACTTCAAATAACTACTCAAGCAAACCTTCTATTATACACAAGCTCAGGTCAGGATTTTGGTAGGGTTGGTTGCAGACTGTAAATAAGACGAAAGAGGATTTTTTCAAGCTACATTGTGGCTACATTCGTGTGCTCCATATAGGTGAAGGGCTCCAAAGATTCCCTGCAAGTGTGTTGTTCACCGTGTCTTCACCACAAAACCCACACAAAACCATTCACGTGTTGTTCACAAAACCCACACAAAACCCTCCACATGTTGTTCACCATGTCTTCACCACAAAATGTGCACAAAACCCACACAAAACCTTTCACGTGTTGTTCATCGTGGCTTCACCAAAAACCCTTCACCTCCACACGATTTCCTTGCTGCACTTCTGGTAGTGCCCACAAAACATGCACAAAACCCACACAAAACCTTTCACGTGTTGTTCACTATGGCTTCACCACAAAACCTTCGCCTCCATGCGATTTCCCTACTGCAACTCTAGTATTTCCCACAAAACGTGCACAAAACCCTTCACGTGTTGTTCACCATGGCTTCACCACAAAACCTTCGCCTCCACACGGGTGCTATTCACCATGGCTTCATCACAAAACCTTGGCCTCCATGCGATTTTCCTGCTGCAACTCTGGTAGTGCTCTGGTAAGCACATGGTAAGCAGCCCGAGCCTTGCCCACGCCTTGCCTCATTCATGCCTCAATGCCATTTCGGGGGTATTTGGCAGCCTGACCATATAAAATATACCCCAATGTATTAGTGTATTTCTCTATTAAATAAAATAAACCTAATTCCCCTTAATATATAAGCAATATAATATTTGGGAAAACCCTAATATTTAATTACCCCAATATGAACGAACATGGTATGGTATTGGCCCCCCAGTGAAGCCCCCGTGGTTTGTTGACAAAGATTTCATTCTATGAAACCCATAATATGGTGGGTGTGAAATGGATATATTATCATAGGTAATTGTGTGTTTACACTAATTAAGCACTTGAACAATATATTATTATAAAGAATTGTTGAATTTTTTCTTATCCTTCCATTCCCGTGTTAGTAAGAGTTTATATCAATATTTTTAAATTATTCTTAAAATAGTCTTTCAAATGATTCATTATTTGATTGCCATTGTTGCTAATTGTTTGACATGTTTGTTATTTGATAAGGCTTTTCAAGAAATGGCGTGTATCCATTTATTGAGCAAGTAACAACACTCCATAATTTATTTTCTCGGAAGAAAATCCACATGTCCTTAATTTTTATCTCTAATATTTTTACTTTCCATCCTTGGTTGCATGACTCATCCTCTTAAATGTTGTCTGATTGGTCATTCATCCCTCATAATCTCTATGGCTCACTAGATTTGTTTTGCTATACTTGTGAGTTTGAATTGTTTTGAATCCACTTTTTTTTATGTTAAGTGTTCGCTTGTCTTCAATTATGGTCTAATCACTCAATCATGTTACAACTAAGCCTAACTTCCCATTATGTGATGTGTACTTCACAGATAACTATCTCTCTGCAATGTGATGGGTCGCATCCTTGATAGAATTTCCACTTGCAATATACTCTCATATGTCACACCATCCAAAGATTTACCCATGTGACACATCACAAATCCGAAGCTTTTCCAATGTACGACATGTCACATCATCCAATGCATTTTCCCATGTGACATATTGTGACCTTGAACGAATTCATCACCTGCGATGTGTCACGTAGATGAAATACTCTCCCATGTGACATATCACAGCTACAAGTCATGCTTAATTGGGACATGTTGCAACACCAATCCATTTTCTCTTGCGATACATTATCGTAGTTCCAAAACATGTTTAGATGAAATACATAGCATCGCCCAAGAAATTATTTCTCACTATCTACCAAATCCTCCAAATATCTCTTTCTTGTGACATGTCACATACATGAGGGCCTCTTTTCCTGCGACAGGATACGACTAGGAAAATTATGCATGCCCATACAAAATTGCATCATACAAGCCATTCCTACCCACAATGTGTTTCAACTCCAAAGGATTCTCCCACGTGACACATCACAACTTCAAAGCCATGCACTTTAGTGACATGTTGCAACCCCAAATTCCTACCCACTTGCAACAAATTCTTTCTCACCAATGACTTCCCCACTCGTGATACATTATCACAATCCTAAAACACTTCAACTTGAAATACAACGCATCCTTGATACGTATTCTCAATAATGATACTCTCAACATGTTGTGACTCTCTTCGAATTCCTTGCACACGATATGATTGTCAAATCGCATCATGGGAGTGTTTCCCTCTTAGAGATGATCTTGCAAACATATAAAGAAAAGGCCATGGTAATGAACAAATGCATTGTCACAATCTAATGTCAAAAAGTAAATAAAATTTTGAGTATTTCCAATGAGGCCCACATAATTGAATCTTTGACACTTCGCACAATAACTATGGGGAAAATGAGCACTGGGAAGATTAAGGTCGAATCCATCCCATCCCACCTCGACATTTTGACCATAAAACCATAGACATGCCATTTTTTCATTACTTGCTTTTGATTTGGTAATTCATGATAAAGGAAATTAAAACAAAGATGAATCGCGTATGTGCTAACCAAGGGAATACCTAACTAGGATCTACTTGGAAATGAATGGGTACCATGGAAATGTCTCGTTGGTGGGTAATTACACATACCTACCTTCAAGTTTTAAAAACCAAGTGTGATAAAAAATTTCATGATGGTGGAAGCTATACTAGGGTTGTTGTTGTATTCAAGCAGAGAGTATAAGTGCACACAGAGTTATAATAAAGACAAGAGAGATGAGTCGAATGCATCCAACTGGTTATATTCATCTTGATGGTATTATTTATACATCTTTATATGTGGTTGGAGCAGTTGCACCTGCTCCAATTGCTTCTTTAACGATATTATTACATAAGTAACTAATGACAATTAAGGATCCCAAAGGGTCCCCTCCAACATCACCTCAAAATCTTTCTTCGTCTCGAAGAAAACATTAACAACCATGAACTACGTATTCAAGCAGAGAGTATAAGTGCACACAGAGTTATAATAAAGACAAGAGAGATGATTCGAATGCATCCAACTAGTTATATGCATCTTGATGGTATTATTTATACATCTTTATATGTGGTTGGAGCAGTTGCACCTGCTCCAACTGCTTCTTTAACTATACTATTACATAAGTAACTAATGACATCTAAGGATCCCGAAGGGTCCCCTCCAACATCTCCCCCGCATCAAAATATTTCTTCGTCCTGAAGAAAACATTAACAACCATGAACTACGATTCCTTTAGTCTCTGTCAGTAGTCTGGTCATGGCCAATCAAGCTTCTCACCCCTTTCACCTTCCTGCCGGATTCATCTTCCACAGTTCAGGAGCTTATGGGCTTCCACGCTCTGCCATTGCACCAACTCACCATCTGCCTGAAAAACTTTTGAAATGACATTGAATAGATGTTTATGTGTGTCAACACCGGGGGGCTTGATCAATTTAAGTGTTCTTTTGTCATTATTAAATGTGAAGTGCTTTCTCTGTGTGGTATAGATGTCTATTGCTTGAATATGGTCTTTGTGGACAACTTCTGTCATGAAGCTTCTTGCAAGTTTCTGAATGTGTTGCTGCTGCTTGTGGTCGATACCGACTGATATTGGTCGACTTGAATCGACTCGACTTGAGTCGACATGTAGAGTCGGATAGAGACCGACTTTAATAATAGTCGACAAGACGCCAACTTTATTACAATCCGACCTACCATCAACTTCGACCAAAAAAAAGATTACAACTTGTACATGTCAAACTTTGACAAAAAAAACATCAATCAACCGACCATATGAAGAATCGACCAAAATTTAACTTTTCAACTAATAATGCTTCCACCAAAGCTAATCAATGACCAAATAAACAAGTTTACAATACCGACTATCCACCAAATAACTTTTAATATGTCAACCATAAGACATAAAGTATCGACCATATGCTTTGACACTGCCTAGATTTTACAAATAACATCAAACTATTAACCACTTCAATTACATTACAAGGAGATAATTTGACACTATTATAAATAAAGAGAGATAATCTTTTAAATGGTCGTTCAACTTCATTAATTGGCTGGAGATGGCATCGAGCTGAGTGAATGAAAAATAATCCAGTTTTTTGCATTTAGTATTGATAAGAGCCTGTCCGACTACTCCGGTCAATGGCCAAGGTTAATGCCGATTGATTATTGCGACGAATTGCTCTAGTTGATGCCGACGGGATGCAATTTTCCAAACACTGATAGGGTAAAGTTCTACTAAATGTTCTACTTTGTTGGATGATTGTTGCACGACTAAATGTTCTACTTTGCGGTCGATCGGTTCATAAAGTCTCGTTCATATTGGAAAACCAATACCTAATTATAATGTCGACCACTTTTTGTTTCGACAAATTATAAATTCGTCGACATCAAATGCCATCAACTAGTCGGGAGGTCAATCACAACTTCATCCAAAATCCATCCAAAAGAGATATATTCAATGAACTTTTGTAGCCGATGGAGGTAGCGATTTTTCGGACGCAAATTCAAGGCAACGATTTCTCCACAGGGTGACTATTGATTCAACGATTAAAGAATATAAAGCATATAATTTCCAGGTCGGTTCATATATTTGATCTTTGAATTGTTTCATGTATTTTGCACGTTTAAACTAATAATTAATGTCGACAGGTGCAGTTTTCCAAACGCCGGTAGTTACGGCTTGGTCGATCGCTGGATGCGGTTAAATCCTTCATTTTCAATGCTACAACTTCATTCTTGTCTGACATATCTTGGTCATGGGCTGACTGGGATCGCTTGGCTTTCTTGCAGGTCGCTTTACATCTTACACATTCTTCAATTATGAGATTATCAACATGGATCTGTTTGCAAACCCTCAACAGGATATTTCTAGTCGGCAGCCAGTCCAATTAATAGAACGAGGCCATCGACTAACATAACTTTGCGTCCATATTAGTTCATTTGTCGGGTATCTCCAATGGTGAAAACTAGCGAGTCAACTCGTCGATCCACATTCTCTTGAGCAAGAGCATAGGCACAAGCAATCTTTGAATCTTTTATTGCAGGTCTTTTATACGAATATCCTCACGTTCTCGTCCAGATTCGATCCAGTCCTCAGTCCTCCTTCGCTGCTGCATGCTGTCACCCAGCCAAAAGAAAACAGCAACGGCGCCAGATGTTGTATTCAATCAGAGAGTATAAGTGCACACAGAGATATAATCAAGATAAGAGAGATGAGTCAAATGCATCCAACTGGTTATATTCATTTTGATGGTATTATTTATACATCTTTATATGTGGTTGCACCCGCTCCAACTGCTTCTTTAACTATATTATTACATAAGTAACTAATAACAATTAAGGATCCCAAAGGGTCCCCTCCAATAGTTGCTCATGATAGAGATCTCAATAACAGACCCAAGTCTAGGTACTAACCCCACTCTTTCTTTCTTGTTCTCTAGCCCGATAGACACACCATCGATCAACACCCCATTAGTGAATGCGTTTGTTTTCTTGATCCCAACCGAGGGATCATTTCATTGAAATTTCATAAGTGAGTTTGGGGATAAAAGTAGGAAAACAAGGGTGAGGAATGTTGCTAAAAAAAACACAAATCAATGCTTATGGTTGGACATTATTTGGTGAATCTCTCCTTTCTATGTGACAAAAAGAACACATCAACCTCCCTAATATTATATTGCAGCTTGTTGCAAAATACCATGCTTGCATAGAAGCCTCATCATGGAATGAAACCATACAACCCACGGAAGGAATTAACCAATATGTTTTGCTTAGTTTTTGCACATATTGTTTCATGCATATGCGTGTTTTTGAAAATGTAGGTTGACAATAGCACACAAGAGATGACAAAGTCAAAAGGAGGTAGTACTAGAGACAATTCTAGAGAGAGATGAATCTCTTGAGAATGAGATGGAAGAGGGAGTTATACTTTCTGAAGCAATTTATGGGGACAACAAATGCATAATCGACAAAGAGGCCACTTAATAGTGGGTTGAAATATACCAAACATTCAACCAAGAGACCTATCCTAAACTAATTCATACTTCCATGCCATTAGACCTAGATGAGGGAGTATATAATCTCATCATAAGATCATGAATACATAGAGTAGTTTCTAGATCTAAAATCCTGCCATGTACATAAATAATATCTTGGATCATAAAGCATGCAAACATAGATTATAGAATCATTAGAGATGCACAAGGAAAGCTATTAGCTTCTTTCTTGCTTTCAAATATTGAGTTAATGTATAGATCCTTGAATCCTCTATGGGATGTTAGAATTTAGGATCAATTACCATGAGTTATTAAAAAGTTGGTAGGGAAATAAAAGAGACTCAAGAGCGAGGAATACTAGAGAATACTACACCAAGCAATTAAAAGAACCTTACAAAATAAAAGTAGTAATGATTAACATATTATATGGAGAAGCAAATACTACTATTTTTAAAGAAGCACGGGTTCCATTGATTCACTAGATAACCCATGATGGCACAATATCAATTGGGACACTATTCTCTAAAATTTTCTCACACAAGCCATATCCAAACTGAAGCATGCATCTCCATGGAGTCCTCCAACATTTTATATGTTAGCTTACTTGATGGATACCATATTTGCATCCAACAACTTCCCGAGGATGAATTGGCACTAACAACTTAGTGATCGCCATGTACATGTGTAGTTTAAGGTGTTATGGGAACATAGGTATAGAATTCACTATCACAAGATGTATGATTATTTCTTGGAATATGTCTACAAATTGTTAATCCACAAACCCATTCAATGCATGTCAGAGAAGGCTATGCAATCTTTAAGTGACAATAGAGATTGGTATATATGTACCACCTAGTATGCACATGGTGTTCACTAGAAAAAAGACTTCATCCATCCAAGGTCCTTCCAGTCCCCCCATCCAGATGAGACAACCTTCTACCCAGTTGCATGTCCTTTTGCTCTTACTTTGTCATGGTTAAAGGAAGTTGCTTGCAAAATTTTGACATCCATTACATGTGTAAAAGGGCTAGCCTGAGTGAGTCACTCATGTTATGACACTTTGGAGTGATTTTTTAACCTAGATGAACTTAGATCCTAGTGATTGGAGTTCATACTGGTTCTTTCACTCACACATCCAAAGGAAAAGTGTGTTATAACGTAGGCGCCTCAAGTGGGTGTATAAGTCCTTACAATCCAATGTAAAAATTAGATATTGTTACCATGTCCCTAACAACACGCATGACCTATTAGGTCCTTTAGGGATTAACAAAATGGCAATTAACTATGTAAAAGGGGTTAAGGGGTTCAAAAATTGAAAAATGAATATTTTCAGCACCTCCTCCCCTCAAGGGGGGTGCATGAAATTGTCTTCCCTCATCCAAGGGAGAAATGAGGTGCCCTCTCATCGTCCATGAAACATTGGGATATCCTGCCAAAGGTGGAACCCCTCCTCATACGTCATCTCCTAGTGGTGGCATTGGCTATCAATGTATGCATGTTAATATCCACCAAAGGAGGGCACCCTCTACTAATTGTAGATTTAACTCTAGAGGTGACGCATATCTCCCATATTTCATGAGATCCTCCTCTAGATGTGGCACATATCTTCTTTATTTGCTTGATATCTGTCGGTTGTGGAGCTTGATATTCTTAATTCAAAGATGTTTTTGTTTTAGCCATGTTTGTACCCCAGTTTTATATGATATGCACGTGAACTGTACACTCATCCCAGTGGGGGGGTGCAGGGGGTAATCTCCCCCCGACGGAGGTTCGGGGGGAACCATACTTTCTGGCTGGGGAGTCTGGGGGCCAGTATGCCCCCTACAGGGGTTCAAGGGTAGCACCCAACAGTTTATGGGCCCATGGTATTGGGTAGATCGTAGTATTTTCCCATTGTAATTCCATTTAAAAGGAAGAGATTGTAATATGTGTGTCTAATGTATTGTAGCATTGTAAATATCTCTGTGATTGTGTAAGAGAGACTGAGATAGATTGAAGAGGAAGTTGAAGTGGATGTGCTGCAGGTTCTATCTCTTCATTTGTTGGATGGTATAATAATAAAAGGACTGGCAATTTATCTATGGACGTAGCCCAGATTGGATGAACCATGTTATATTGGTGTCTCTCTTGTATTGTGTTTATGTGATTTATATTTTCATATTGTTTATTGTTTATTTTTATTGGTCTGTGATCCTATTTTTCTAACAATTGGTATCAAATCCAAAGGTCTATTTGGCATATAAACTCACAGGAAAGAAGGGTTCCTCGTTCGAGTGGGAGAAATGGCTGAAGAAGGAAGGTTTAAGGTTAAGTAATTTAATGGCCAAAACTACCAGTTATGGAAGATACAAATGGAGGACTATATGTATCAGAAGGATCTATTCCTACCATTGGGAGGAAAAGAAAACAACCTGTGACTATGAAGGACGAATAATGGGAGGTTTTTGACAGAAAGGAACTGGGAACAATACGGTTGTGCCTAGCTTCGTCGGTAGCTTTCAATATTTCAAAAGAAAAGACAATGTAGGGTCTGATGAGCGCATTGAGTAAGCTTGATGAAAAACCTGTAGCCTCCAACAACGTATTTCTAATGAAGCATTTATTTAATATGAAAATGTCAGAAGGTGGATCTGTTGCTGATCATTTAAATGAATTTAATACGATTATAAATCAGATAAGTTCTATAAGAGTGAACTTTGATGATGAGGTTCGAGATCTTGTAATCTCGTGTTCATTACCAGAAAGTTGGAATGGCTTGGTCATGGCTGTAAGTAACTATGTCTCTGGTTCAAACACTTTGAAATTTTATGATGTTGTTGGTGTTATTCTTAACGAGGAAATGCGAAGGAAAATGACAGGTGAGACATTAGATAATGCATTGACCATGGAGAGAAAAGGAATACACAGGGATAGAGGAAATAGCCCAGGTAATCAAAACAAGTCTAGAAAGGGAATATCCAAGTCCATAATAGATAAGATAGAGTTCTGGAACTTTGGAAAGACAGGACATTGGAAGAAAGACTGCAAATCTCTAAAGAAGAAAGGAGATGTACATCAAGAGACTACTCAGGAAGCAAATGCAACAAGTAATGTGTTACAAGATGCCTTGATTGTTGCATTAGATAATACTAGTGATTACTAGGTAGAGATTCAAGGGCTTCATGTCATGCTACACCCCACAGGAAATTTTTTCATGATTATATTCTAGGCGATTTTGGACATGTTTTATTGGGTGATGATGAGCCATGTAAAATTGTTGGAATGGGTAAGGTACAGATAAAATTAATGAATGGAACTGAATCGTTGTTGAAATATGTAAGGCATATTCCTACTATGAAAAGAAATCTGATCTCAATAGGGAAGTTGGGAGATGGTGGTTGTTTATCTACATTTGGAGGAACGTGGTGGAATATTACTAAAGAATCGATAGTGATAGCAAAAGGAGACAGGATAGGTACATTATATTTATGTCCTCATAAGACCTACTGTTCTATCTCTTTAGCTTCCATAGGAAGAGATACAACATTGTGGAATCATAGGCTTGTCGAGATGAGTAAGAAGGGGATGCATATTCTCCTACGATTCTCCACTCAAGGAAGTTGCCCTCAAATCTAAAATAGATAAGTTTGGAATTCTATGAGAACTGTGTTTATGGAAAATAGAAGAGAGTCAGATTTCTCAAGGTTGGGAAATAGAAGAAGAATGAAAAGTTAGAGCTTGTATATATAGATGTATGGGGACCGGATTAGGTACAATCTCTTGGTGGCTCTCATTATTATGTTACATTTATTGATGATGCAACTGGAAAAACTTGGGTTTGTTGCATTAGACAGAAATACTTTTAAGAAATGAAAAAATTTGGTTGACAATGAGACAGAAAAAAGGTTGAAGTGTCTCATATTAGATAATGGATGTGAGTATTGAGGCAAGTAGTTTGATAGTTACTTTTCATACCATGGAATTCGTAAAGAAAAGACAGTCCAAGGAACACCACAATAAAATGGTGTGTCAGAAAGGATGAATAGGACGATTATGGAGCGTGCAAGGTGTATGAGATTGCATGTAGGGTTTCCGTTATAGTTTTGGGTAGATACTGTAGATACCGTTGTTTACTTAATAAACAAAGGGACTCCAAGCGCTTTGGATGGTGGGATTCTAGAGGAGGCATGGATAGGTAAAAGGGTAAACTACTTATTTCTGAGAACTTTTGGTTGTGAAGCATTTGTCCATATTGATAAAGAAAATAGAACAAAGCTTGAGGCTAAATACAAGAAATTTACTTTTATTGGATACAGGGTTGATGATTTTGGTTGTCGCTTATGGGATTACAAAAGTAACAAAATAATTAGGAGTAGAGATGTGGTATTCAATGAAAAGGTTATGTATAAATATCAATTGCAAGGAAAGAAACAGGAAAAGGTAAACACAGAGTACACAGTGCTTGATGAAATAAAAGAAAATGAAGTTCCAAAGGTGCCAGAAAATCAAGAACAACAATAGGTACCTCAAACTCCTGCAAGTGTTAGAATATCTACTAGGTTAAGTAGACCCCCTGAATGATACTCTCCTTCAATGTATTATTTATTTATGACTGATTCTGGTGAACCAAAATGTTATGAAGAAGCAATGTAGGTGGAACCTAGAAAGAAATGGGAGCAAGGCATGAATTGGGAGATGGAATCATTCGTAAGCAACCAGACTTGGGATTTGGTTCAATTGCTTGTAGGTAAAAGAGCATTGCAGAACAAATGGGTTTATAGGTTGAAGGAAGAAGATGGAGGCAAGAGGTCATACAAGTCCAAACTTGTTGTAAAAGGGTTTGCACAGAAGAAAGGTATAGAATTTGATGAAATATTTTCTCTTGTTGTTAAAATGACTTCAATTAGGACTATTTTTAAGTCTAGTTGCGGTAGAAGACTTGCATCTTGAAAAGTTAGATGTAAAAACAACATTTCTCCATGGGGATTTGGAGGAAGAGATTTATATGACGCAACCACAAGGGTATGAGGTCAAAGGGAAGAAGAATTTAGTATGCAGGTTGAAGAAGAGCTTGTATGGCTTGAAGCAAGCTCCAAGGCAGTGGTATTTGAAATTTGACAGGTTTATGAGAGAACAAGTTTATAGTAGATGTCTTTATGACCACTGTGTTTATTTCAAGAGGATAGATAATGGAAGATATATTATCTTGTTAGTGTATGTGGATGACATGCTTATTGTAGGGTCTAACATGCAAGATATTTTTTAAATGTGCTCAAGAGGAAGTTAGCTAATTCATTTGCGATGAAGGATCTCGGTGTTGCAAAGAAAATCCTTGGTATGAGAATAACAAGAGACGGGAAAAATTGCAAATTGACATTGTCTCAGGGTGAGTACATAGAAAAGGTGTTGGAGAGGTTTAGAATGCAGAATGAAAAACTAGTTAGTACACCTTTGGCCAGCCATTTAAAACTAAGTAAGGAGATGTGTCCCAAGACACAGGAAGAGATAGATTACATGTCCAAGGTTCACTATTCATCAGCAGTTGGAAGCTTGATGTATTCCATGGTGTGCACAAGACCAGATATTGCACATGTAGTGGGAGTTGTGAGCAGGTATATGAAAAATTCAGGTAAAGAACATTGGAAGGCAGTACAACGGATTCTCAGGTATTTGAGAGGTACTACCACTCATGAATTATTTTTTGGAGGTTCATACACTATTCTATAGGGATATCCTGATGCAGATATGGAAGGTGATAAATATAGTAGGAGGAGCACCATAGTGTATGTGTTTAGTATAGGTGGAACAATAGTAAGTTGAATTTCGAAGCTGCAAAAGGTTATTGCACTTTCAACAATAGAAGCATAGTATGTTGCTGCTACAAAGTCTTGTAAAGAGATGATTTGGTTGCAGAGGTTTATGGAGGAATTGGGTAATAAGTAAGAGGATATAAGGTTGTATAGGGACAACTAGAGTGCCATTCATATTGCAAAGAACTCAACCTTCCATTCTAAGACTAAACATATACAACTGAAGTACCAATTTGTACGGTCTGTTCTAGAACATGAACTGTTGAAGCTGGAAAAGATACACACTAGCTAGAATCCTGCAGACATGTTGACAAAGGTAGTAACCAGAGAGAAACTAAGTTTATACTTGGTTTCAGTTGGCCTTCTAGCATTAAGGTGAAGATGAGAAATTTTTCAGATCAAAGGTTCAGAGCATAGTCCAGCAAGTGTAGCAGCGGTGGAGTTATTGTGATCAATATCCAAGTGGGAGAATGTTGGTTGTGGAGCCTAATCTTCTTAATTTAGAGATGTTGTTGTTTCAATCCTGTTTTTACACCATTTTTATATGATATGCAAGTGGACTGTACACTCATCCCAGTGGGGGGGTTTGGGGGGGCATCTCCCCCCACGGCTAGGGTGTCTGGGGGCTAGCGGACCCTCGGCGAGGGTTTGGGGGTGAAGCCCCCAAAATAATTTCTATGGGTTGTTTTGTTGGCCAACAATTTATGGGCCCATGGTATTGGGTAGCCCATAGTATTTTCCCCTAGTAATTCCATTTAAAAGGAAGACATTGTAATACAACTATGTAATGTATTGTATCATTGTAAAGATCTCTATGATTGTGTAAGAGATACTGGGAGAGGTTGAAGAGGAAGTTGCACCAGATGTGTTGCAGGTTGTATCCCTTCATTTGTTGGATGGTATAATAATAAAATGACTAGAAATTTCTCCATGGATGTAGCCCAGATTGGGTGAACCATGTTATATTGGTGCCTCTCTTGTATTGTGTTTATGTTATTTATATTTTCATATTGTTTATTGTTTATTTTATTGTTACTGCTCTGCGATCCTATTTTTCTAACAAGATCTACCCCTAGATGTGGCACTTGTTTGCCTAGTTCACTCAACACTTGCTTGAGTGTTAATGCCTAAATTTTGCACACATGCAACATTTTGGCTAATATTGTAATAAGATGTCATCAACATATAGCATGAATCTCATCGAAGACATCATCATCAGATCCAGAAAGCAGTATGAGTCCAAAAATGCCAAAAGATAGAAAAAACAAAGGTAGCATGGTTACTCCCATGATAGATCATGCTACGATACATATTATCAACTTTGTTTTTGTGCTACACTAGCATGGATTTCCCTTTGAAATCCACACAATTGACAAAAACAATGAGACCACAACCACTCCTGGCGCTTTGAAGGATCATCAAGGCTCCATCACCTCTAAGAATTCGAATTTGGTCTCCCTATGCACTTGGGTTCATTGAATGGCCCCCCTTTGTTTACTTTGAAGCCAAATCATGGATTTAATGAGTCCACATTTGGATCTAGTTGTTTCTTGGTCACTTCTTGGCCTATAAAAGGAGGCCATGGGGATGCATCTAGTATAGAGAAATTAGAGAAAGTTTATGCTATTGGAATTGTGTTGGAACTTCTTACACCTCTTCCCATACCTCTAAGAATTCTTCAAGATCTCTTGCCACCTTAGTCTAATGGGACAGTGTTTCTCCCATTGATCCCTCTCTTGTTATTTATCATTTAGAGTGGAAAAAAGGACCTCCCTGAGTGATATTTTTGGCTTCCCTTTGAGTCCCACACCTCCTAGGTGGCACTTCTTGTAACAAGCTTTACCATTGGGAAATCTAAATTGGTTCTTTCACTTTCTCTTTGTCGTGGTTTGCATCTTCTCACCTTTATTTATTTTATTTCAAGTTATTCCAATTTTTTTCTTTTTATTTTGCTTTGATTCACTAACAAGGGATTTAGGATAAATTTGGGTTCAATCACATTTTATTTTTGTACTACGATATTGGGCCTTATTGACAACCTCATAGGATTTATCCAAAGTGGGAAGTGCTGTACTCTTGTGCATATTTTCCCACAACAATATGTATGGTGACTCTATTTTTGTTCATTTCTCTTTAACTAGGTTCTTGATTGTTGAATAGCTAATTTTAGGTGCTTGTCTTATGTAGGTGAAGAGGTCCATATCCTTCAATCCCTGAATTCGACCTCCTTTTGGTCTGTCTTGTTATTTACACAGTCGCACAGATCTTGGTGCCCCGAGGGCTACCTGTGCGGATTTCTCTTCGAAATTCACTGTACCTACGCTTTTTAATAGAACCCCACCCGCATGGTAATCCTCTCTCTACTTGCGAAACATTGCAATGTTGTAATCACGATGTTGCATGCCAATGACTATATTTTCCACACTATGGCACATCTGTTTTCTGTTTTCCATGCTATTGTCTTTTATTTATTTTTTAATAGTTTGCATAAAATCTTGCAGTCCCAATGACTGCTCACTAATGAACCATATTAATATTAAATTGCAATAGTTAGTTTTTGTTTGGTAATTATCCCACTTAGGCCAAGATTAGGGAGTAAAGGGTTCTTCTCTCTTGAAATCTACTTAGGTAACCAACTTTGGGGCTTTCAATGAGCCTCATTCTTGTCACTAGTATTCAAGATATATCATGGTCTTTTTTTACTTTTCATGTTTTTAGGTTAAGTAGTGTAATCCACATTTTCACATAAGCAAGGACCTAAAGACTCTACTCTCCCTAGGTATGCTCTTCCTAGCAATTCCTGTGAACTTGGTGAATTAGAAAAGGGTGAGAAGTGTGAAATACCTCTTGTAGTTAGGGTTTTCACCCTAGCTTGTGCTAAAGAGAACCTACTAAGGATTCAAGAACCCTTAGTAGCGGTTCATGAAAATGGGTAAAAACTAAGAAATAAACAAATTAAACTAATATATGTGAGTGAAACAATGGAAATAAAAAATTAAACAAATTAACTACTATAGTAATAAAATGGATAGGAAGCCATGATGAAAAAATGATTTTATGTATTAATATGTAAAAAATGGTTTACAATATCGTGTTACCTCAAAAGGTGAGGTTGTAGGAGCCCTTGCAGTCGTACGTGAGTAGTGCACCAAATCTCTAGAGTTCCTTGCTCTTCTCCAAATGCTCCATTGGTGGCCAAGACTCAATTGTAATGGTAAACAAAAGCTCAAGCTGTTAGGCTAAAGTTCAATAGGAATTTCGGCAGCATAAGGTTATGAAGAGTGATTATGGATGTGAAAATGGAGGGCCTCCATCACCTTTTATAGATGTTTTGGACAGTGGAGTATTGACCCATGGTTTTAGGAAACCAATAGTATTGGTAAATGGTTTTAGGGTTTTTCCCTATTTTTGAAATTATTTTTTACTTTTTTCCCTTTTTATTTTATTTTTGGGAATGTTGGACCCTATTTTGAAGGTTTTTGACCCTTTTGAAGGAATTTCATTAATTGTGGGAAATAATGGTTTTTTTCTCTTTTGGTCACCATTTGAGGGTTTTTTAGGTTTTGGAGGCCAAAATGGTAGGAAAAGTGGACAAATGGGTTATGTGACTAGGGAGATGAGCTAGTGAACAATTTTTGGGTGTTAACAGATTGCCCTCTTATGTGTGAGGGAAGGAGGTCATCATATGGCCGATAGACATCATAGGTTCTATCATTTTCCAAGGGTATGAACATTGTGACGGAGGAGAGAAAGAACTAGTTGGAGACCGGGTCACGTGCTCCATACAAACTGCAAAGGATAAAACTAAAAATACATGACCTCAACAATGAATGAGGAATAATCTCAATATATGGATGAGGCAAGCATACATATGCTCATATCAAGATATACCAATAATAATGAGGCCCAAAGAAGGGGACCTGAACAATACATAGAGAACTGCGGTGTACATCATAATGGTCCAAAGGGGACACAAATATAGGACATACTCATGGTCCAAACATGAATGATATAAGGGACTGATACATGGAAACAATGGCATCCATACTAAATGCGATACCACAAAAAATTATGCTCTGTTGGATCTGAAGGTGTCCAAAAACTGTATGTATTCAACGACTGAGAGTCGGAATCTCAAAAGGTACACTGGACTGCATTTGAACTAGATACTTTAGGATGCAGATGATTGGATGGATTCCGAACACTGTCGCCAATGCAGCCCGGATATCCACAGGGACATACAACAGGGGGGTTCCAAATTGACTCACCAATGTGCTAGAGTCAGGGGACATCTGGGGTCTTCAACCAATAACTAAAGGGATCAATATCCTATACGAATCTCAACGACATGATGATGTATTTGGAGTTGAGCATGTGAGAAACAACAATTCCAGGAGGCACTAAGGACTCCTCTTAGATGGTCCGTAGGCACTCACCACTGATAGAGATGAGTCCAAGGTATAGGGGCCTCTTGGTCTATCCTATGGAATAGATGGGATGGCGTCGATAGAGGGATACCTACAAATACCAAGAAAATGATGTTTCCTTGATAGGAGCACTAGGTGTACAACCAAGAGGTGATAGTACTGAATGTGAGACTAAAATACTGTGGGGGGGAAATGAGGTCATAGAGTGGGGGGGACTCAAAATTCCTTTTTTCAGAGTATGATGAAAAGGCTGACCTGACAGGTTATGAAACTGAATTCGGGGAAGGGGATCATAGCTTAAGGGACTAGGGACTGTGACTGTAATAAGGGATAATCAGGGGGGAAAAACTGATGAATGATATCAGGAGACTCGAAAGGTGACACATCGCAAAATAATCTAAACAAAGGCGATCATATTGGGGGTTTTGCCATAATGTGGGGATTAGATATGATCTATTGTGGCATCGAGATGCACACTTTTGAACTTCTTCATGGTTTAAGGATCTTGAATAAGTGATCCGGATCTTGGGAGCTGAGAACCGGAAGGCTTGAATGCCGAGAGAGGATGAGATTAAGCATGCAAATCTGTCATAAAATTCACATGAAAACCCTAATATTGCATAAGAATAAGCATGAACAAAAACACATGAAGTGAATGGGAGGTGAGGCTCAAAAATGAGCCCCACCTCTAAAACTAATTACCAATAACTCACTCAGATCTAAATAATCTCACAATGAACAATAGAAAATATGAGAGAAACCAAATGAGTAACTTGATATCATGAGAAGGCTTGCTAGGCCTTTATATAGCATTATTACAATGTGTTTTGAGGCTATACCATGGGCCAAAACTATGTATTACTAAATACCATGGATGAGAGAGGGTGGCCTCTCTATTTAATACTTTTATGGCTTATACATCCAAATTTAGACCATATGCCCCCTAAAATTCGGATCATTCCTCCCCCCTTAGAAAATGATGGTCCCCATCATTTCATGCTAAAAAGAGACCCATGATTACACTGTGCTAGCTACCAATGAAGAGAAGGGTTTTGTGTGGTTGACCCTTAACCGTGGGTTTTGTGAGGTTGACCCATAACCGTGGGTTTTGCAAGGGTGACCCATAACCATGATGGCAATGACAAGCTTGATTCCAATGAAGAGAAGAGTTTTGTGTGGTTGACTCAAAACCATGGGTTTTGTGTGGTTGACCCATAACCATGGGTTTTATGTGGTTGACCCATAACCATGGTGGCAATGACAAGCTTGTTTCCACTGAAGAGAAGGGTTTTGTGTGGTTAACCCATAACCGTGGGTTTTGTGTGGTTGACCCACAACCATGATTACAATACATAACTATGGGTTTTGTGTGGTTGACCCATAACCATAGGTTTTGTGTGGTTAACCCATAAGCATGGTTTTTGTGTGGTTGACCCATACCATGATTACATTAAGATTTTTAAAAAATTGAAAATTCATGATCTTTGGTGCAGTTGATGTCTTGCTGCAAATCTATTCATAGCTTCTGATGCATGTACTTAAATTGAATTCCATTGAAGACTCATTTGAGATCTCGAAGAGACCTTTCCATCCATATAACATACTTGCTACGGGGTGGCACAGAGATTGAGAAAATGTTTGTTGAAGCTCAAGAGATGCGCGCACACTATTTTGCAGACATCTGTTGCTTCAATCGATGATATCTCTCAAACCAGAAAGCCAAATAAAAAACCATGAAATACCCATTTTAGCTGACAGAAATAGCTTTCCAATGAGATATGGTAGAGCCTCTGAAACGTTATATGAAGTCTGTAGCACTTGTTTAAAGTGTTTGTACGTCCGGCCGCATTGTGTACAAACATGTGTTACTTCAAACAAGCATATCTCACAAACCAGGAAACGAAATAAAATTTCGTGAAATACCCATTTTAACAGACGGAAAGAGATTTCTAATGAGCTATGGTAGAGCCTCTAAGACATTTTATGGAGTTAGTAGTACTTGTTTAAAGTTGTTGTACGTCCGGCCGCATTATGCATAAACATATGCTACTTCAAACAAGCATATCTCACAAACCGGGAAGCAAAATGAAATTCCGTGAAATACCCATTCGAGCTGACAGAAATACCTTTCGGATGAGCTATGGTAGAGCCTTTGAAACCTTATGTTCAGTCCATGGAACCTGTTCAAATTTTGTTGAATGTGAGAGTGTTGAGTATAGAGATGCCAAGGGTTTGTAGAGAAGCATGGGTTGTTGTAGAGGTTGTGGAACCTCCGTTGAACCCGCATAATCCTTCAAAATATTGTCTCAATGGAGAGCGTACCCACTCTAATACCACTGATCCAGATCTTGGGAGCTGAGAACCGGAAGGCTTGAATGCCGAGAGAGGAGGAGATTAAGCATGCAAATCTGTCATAAAATTCACATGAAAACCCTAATATTGCATAAGAATAAGCATGAACAAAAACACATGAAGTGAATGGGAGGTGAGGCTCAAAAACGAGCCCCACCTCTAAAACTAATTACCAATAACTCACTCAGATCTAAATAATCTCACAATGAACAATAGAAAATATGAGATAAACCAAATGAGTAACTTGATATCATGAGAAGGCTTGCTAGGCCTTTATATAGCATTATTACAATGTGTTTTGAGGCTATACCATGGGACAAAACTATGTGCTACTAAATAACATGGATGAGAGAGGGTGGCCTCTCTATTTAATACTTTTATGGCTTATACATCCGAATTTAGACCATATGCCCCCTAAAATTCGGATCAATAAGAGATAGAAGTGTGCTCAAAATGGTATTGTCGTGTGGATTTATACGAGCCCAGGATAGTTCATGATCATGGTTGCTTTCAATTTTAAGGACTCTGAAAGCGATAAGAAGACTTTGAAATGGTGGAAAGGTACCATCATATCGATTTATACAAGCCTAGGATGGTGAATGCTCGTGGTGGCATAAAATTTTAGAGAGTATGAAAGCAATAAGAAGACTCCAAGGGGGTTTCTTTTTCGTATGTTAGTCTCCAAGGCATGAAAAAGCATAAAATTATGCAATGAAGAACTCTTCTAGCCGGTGTGACTAGAGTATTCCTTATTCTTAATTAGTCTACCAGGTCTAGAAAATGGTTAAACTTATACCAGATAGATTCCCTTTCAGGGACTTTAACAAGCATGAAAGGAAGCAATATCGCTCGGTGATATTTTCATTTTTTTAGCACTCATAAAAGAGATTAACAGAAACTCCCTAAGTGCCTTTTTCGTAAAGGAATTTCTCGACCGAAAAATGGATAAAATTATACTGAACAAATGTAATAGCCAAGCAAGCAGGAAGTGTTCAATCAAGGGACAATTATGTGAACCAAGAATAGAGGTGAGGGGGGGACACTGATGGGACCTCCTTGTAGGTTGATGAATGGTGTCAAAATAACGTAACAACTGCAGTATGGATGGAGTGGAGGGATCATGGATAGGCAATGATGCAAAAAATGGAAAAAAAAGATGGCAGTCGATGTGGCATGCAAATCGAGGCGGCGAGGGGTATTGAAAAAATGCTTGAAATTTTTTCTAGTGAGAGCGAGAAATTATCTCGAGCATCATCACTGGCTCGCAAATATGAATCCGACGGTGGAAATGATGATAAAAACGGATTTCAAATGACTCTGGAATGGTCAAAACATGAATTGGGACATAATGGTTATAAATAACAAAGGGACCCTCATGCCACATGTCATTTTCACTGTGCAAATTGGGAGAAGTGTGGAGGGGCCCTGAAGAGTAAATTCAGATTTATGTCAATCCGATAGTGAAATCCAGTTCTGCGACTTGCAGGTACGTCTCACAGTGTTTTTTGATATTTTTGATGCATTTTGAGGGGGGTTTGGGCCTTTAGGGAGGCATTCCAAGATAAGCTTGTGCACCACTACGCCGAAGCATGGATTTCGAGGGAAAACATGTGCTTCAGAGGGTGACTCTGGGCCGTACAACTGCGCTTGTGAAGTGTGGTTGTGGGCCATACAACTGTGCTTTGAAGCGTGGCATTTTTTGGGAAATGTGCACTTCAAAGCATGGCTATGGGCCCCACAGCCGTGCCCTGAAGGATGCATTTTCCAATAAATTCTGGGCTTTAGAGCATAGATGTATAGCCCATAGCTGCGCTTTGCAAGCACGACTATACGGCCCAGAGCCACACCCTGAAGCATGTGTCTTCCCTCAAAATTCACGCATCAAATCAGTGGTGCAGGTGCGCTCAAGTAGCACGCTTTTCGAGGAGAAAAGCGCGCTCCAAAGTGTACCTATGAGGAAAACAATTGCGCTATGTAGCGGGTTTTGGCAGGAACCTATTATGGTTGGGGATAAATGTATCTGTCAATGGTTCGACATGAGCTGAACAAGGTGAGTCGGAGAGGAGGGGATTTCTGTTTTCCCTCATTCCTTTGTTCCTTTTCTTTGAGCGAGTGCTGACGCTGCGACCACATACAGCGGTGTGTGACGGAGGGCCCATGGAGCCACAAATGCGGTGATGGGGTGAGATGATGACTTGTGGGGGTGGAGGGATTGTGGGGCAGTTCTTTACTGAGGAGTTGTTCACTCATTGGATGCGGCTCCCAGCTCCCTTAATATAGGATGGACTACAGAGGGGATCCAGAGCTACCACGACCTATCGGTCAGACATGGGGACCATATGATATGTATTTGTTTTATTTACAACATCATGTTGTATCTACTTGATAGCATATATGATAGCTAGATGATTTTATGACATTGATGATCTGTTGTTTCTGTGCAGATGTGGGACCGCAAACTCCAAGAGGATACTGGGCATGGAGGGGTCCTGTAGAGGGAGTATACTCTCTTGGGAGTGGATAGGGTTGGCGACAAAGTACTTCGACGACATTGGAAACATTGTGGGTTGGGATCGACCTCCTTCTGGATGGGGTGATAGAGGACAGATGGCAGCATTTAGATCAGGAGTTTATCGATATATGCTATGATGCTCCACGGGAGTGGAGGTCTATTATGAGGTGTATTGTGATGGTAGCCGAGGTAGTGAGATCCATGGCATAGGGGGATTTCCCCTACTATGGTGAGGACGAGGAGGAGACAGAGTCCGATGAGGAAGAAGAGGAAGAGGAAGAGGAGGAGAAGGAGGAGGAGGAGGATGGTGATGATGACGAGGATGACGATGATGATGACGGAGATGAATCCAATTGACTAGGAAGTTGATGGAACTTCCCCCATGCGATGAGCATGGAGAATTTTTGTATTTAGTTGTATTATATGATGAGGACACTGTTGGGGATCCTCTATGTATAAATGTGTATTTGGTGCTATGGGCACGATGACATTTCTATGATGGTATATATATATATGCACCTGGATGCAGTTTATTATGATGATGATTGTCTTTTTTATTTTTTATGATGTTATATGCCTATATGATGTTTATATGCATGTGAAGGGTATGATGATGCACTTATATAGTTTACTTCATACATGCTGTGATTTATGTGCTAGTCTAGAATATTGTTATCCATTTTATCTGCAACACTGTTTTGATTTCTAGGGACATGAGTGAATGAAATGGATTCAAATTGTCTAATCATTTGTTTAGTGCGCAAGAAATTTCTAAAAAGGAAAAGATGCCATACCTGGTAAAATTTGTTTAGTTGGGCGACAAGGAGCTAGGATTCAAGAAACACACGAAAGTGACATATGCCCATCTAGAGGGCAGCAGTCAAGAGAGCGGTCATGACATCGTACTCATCCTGGTTATTGGTAGAAACACCTATGCACACTCCTTCGAGGTGGATCAACTCATGTGAGGGGGAATATAATACCCAAACTGCGGAGGCGAGGTTTGGATACCAATGACTTTCCCCGTCGACGAAACTGACATAGCATGGTGGAATAGGATCCATCTGTAGGCATGTAGGGAAGCAAAGTGTAAGGTTCTAGATGAAAAAAGTAAAAAAAAAGGAATGCAACTGTACAACATGGATTGATGGTTCCAAAAAGTGCTAAGGGTAAAATCATTTGAGATACAACTCATTTCAGGGGTTGCGCAAGGGGTTTCCTTAAGAATCGGTGAGGATGTATGCCCCGTGCCCACGACAGGTGTGGATAATATATGGGCCTTGCCACATGGATTCAAACTTTCCTTTACTGGTATTTCCATGGGCTTTGTCATAAAAAAGAACTAGATATACTTCTTGGAAGGTACAGGGGTGGGCATGCTTATCATAATTGGCTTTGGAATGGTTTTTCGTGGCCTCAATGGTTTGTAAGGCTGTTCAGTGATCTTCGTTGGCTTGTTCCAAAACGATTAAGAGTTCTCAAGTGGCGAAGTGTATGGGATATTTTCAATAGCAATATGTAACGCTGGGATTTGACACTCGATGGGAAGAATAGACTCAACACCATGAACTAAATGAAAATGGGTGAAACCCGTGGCAGTCTGAGTGGAAGTACGGTAAGCCCAAAGTGTGGGGAAGAGCATATGGTGCCAGTTGGACTTATGTTGGTCAATGATGCATTGAAGGATGGTTTTCAAAATTTTATTAATAGCCTCAACTTTGCCATTCCCTTGAGGGTAATACGAGGAGGCATACTGGTGTTCAAATTTGAGAAAAGTCGACAACTCCTTCTAGACGGAGTCCTCAAAATGTTTGCCATGGTAGGATACGAGTTGCTTGGGGACCCTAATCGAGTGATGACATGGTTAAAAAAGAAATGGGCTTGTTAGAGAAATAGTATACCTTAGTACTTTAATCATTAATTAATTGATGGTTATTAGGTGCTAAACTATTTAATAATTACATCCCTAGGTTGTTAAGAAGTTGTTATAAGTTGGTTAGAACTTGTTGGGTAAAGTGTGAACTAAACCACTATGTATGGGCCAAGGGTGGTCAAATATAGCTTTTGGGAACTCTCTTTGATACCAACACATGCATTTATTACCACCTCCATGCCTAAGGCACCTTCCTTTCCTTGTTTTATGGATCTAGGTTTGACCAAGGGTGCACATACATTGAACCTAGTCTTTTCCCCCTCTTTTCATTATTTTGGCCTACCCTAGCCTACCTAAATTCCAACCAACCACCTTCTCCATATGTGGGAACACTATTTTGGTCTCCCATGCTCACCCAACATTCACATGCACAATTTGGACCTATTTGGGATATTTTGGGAACCATTTGGTCAACCTAAGGGGATTCGGGCTAAATATAAGCTAGCTAAGTGTGGACACTCCAAGTGCATCCTATTTCTTCCTATTTGTATATAAGGATGATCCAAACTCATTGTAACATTGTAAATTTAATAAACTGTGATATTTGATCATTTGTGTTTCCTTGTTTTTTATCATTTGTGTTGTTATTTGATCATTTATGCATAGTTTTTTGTCATTTGTTTTCAAGAAATGTATATGCACTTGTTTCTTGCACAATAAGTTAAATATTTCAATTGTGAGGTATCTATATTAACTAGATCCTACTTTGATAGAGATTTTACATGGTATCAGAGCTCTTGGAGCTCTTATTCGAACCAATGGAGTGTTTTAGTGGTGTGCCAGAAGCAGTGGAGAAACCACAAAAGTCCCTGGAACTATTGCATTGAGTCTATCTAGGGTGTGATGTTATCCCAAATGCACCTACTATCAAGTAGGGTTAAAATATGTTAGTGTAGATCTCCTCCTAAGTGATTGAGATTTTTCTATTCTAGGTACATCAACTTCTACATGGATTCGAAAGTTCCTCTTCTTACTCCATTCAATTATGCAGAATGGAAGACTAAAATGTGTGCATATATCAAGAGCCAAGGTATCTATGACTTTTCAATTGGTGTAGAGAGTGAAATAGAGTCTTAAGAAGAGAAAAATCATTCGCTAAATGTTTGTGATAGAGCATTCGGAGCTATGTGTCTAGCCATGTCTCCATGCCAGGCACTATTGGATTGGTTCTGCAGACTAGCCATTTAAGCTATGGTCCAATTTGGACAAGGATCTTGATAAGCATAAGAATGATGCATTGAGTGAGACTATGGACACCTCATCATGTTCTCTCCCTCCTTATGGTTCTACCTCTACTCTCTTTGATGAAGTTTTTCAAGAAGATCGAATGGAAAAATATTCAACACAAGGTCCTATTATTATATATCTCTTTGATTCAAATGCTTCCTCTGCATGCTATGAAGTAGAATGTAAAGAGACATCATCTATTTCACAAGATGTTGCTGAAAATGATGAATATACAACAAATGGAGCAGCCATTGTTGAAGAAGAACTATTACTACATTCATTGTTCTTCCATCATACTTCTTCTACTGAGGATTCTCTATCAGTTATTGCTCTAGAAGATAAGCATTCTTCATTTGAGTTCATTGATGTGAAAATTTGTGGTTATTTAAATATTTTGTAGTCTAAATCAGATTATGGAGTTCATGCATTTTCTCTCCTTGGTCCCATGCCTCCTCTCACTTCCTACATGGTCACATGCACACTTCCTCAAGCTATTGTTGAAGATATGGCAGAAATTTCAACTCAAGGTAAAAATACTGAAAGTCTCCTTGAAGTGACTCCTTCTCTTATTACTGTAGAAGTTCATGAGAACTCTGATTTCTCATCTTCACATGCAGCTGATACAACATAAGCAATTCAAGATGCCTTTGTTGAATAAGAACACTCCATCCATATTTCATCATTGTTCTCCAATAATCCTTCAAATGCTGATTTTGGGGATGATAAGCTAGTTGTTGAAGATCCTTTGCATACTTCACTAGATGATGGTGTAAAATTTTATGATATTTTTTATTATTTGAAGGCTACTTGAAAGTGTGATATGTATGCAAATTCACTCACCAATTCTGATCCAAAGACTTCTACCTATTCCTCTATGGTGACTAGCACATTTTCTCAAAATTTTATTGAAGAAGGATACATTTCCATTGTATTGGCATGCATTGAACCTTTGTTCCTCTCACTTGGACCTGATAATACCTATCTTGGATCTGTTTTTAGTTCATATTTCAATTCCAAATATCATTTGGAACTATTCTTCATCATTCTTCGAGCTTCCATAATAGTTTTGGGTTCAAATTTTCAAGAAATTTCAATTTTGCTTGATGATGATTTCTCCACCTTTGGTTCAAAGTTTTTGGCACAAGCATCTCAAGACTCATTTGGATCTGATTTCAATCTGAAGTTCAAGTCTAATATGAAGCCACTTCTGTTCTCACATCAGTTTATTGGAGCTGTTCTACATGGCTACATTCTTCATGATACAGTTGTTCATGTTTCTAATCTAGTTGAGCAACAATCTATTCTTCCAAAGAAGAAGGTTCCTCCAGACATATATTCAAGTTCACACCTACTTGAGTTTTCGAGAAGTTTAATTTTGGTGTGCTTCATGTCCATTTTAGAGGGGAGGTTTAATTTCCCATGTGGTTTTCCTTCTTTCCTTGGTTACATGGACAAATAAATTGTATGTTGTAAAAGGTGACTTGAGCCTTAGTTGCCAAGGCCTTATTTTTTATAATACACTAAGTCTAGCTTATGGGGGGTGTTAGGGAAATATTATACCTTAGTACCTTAATCATTAATTAATTGATGCTTATTAGGTGCTAAACTGGTTAATAATTACATCCCTAGGTTGTTAAGAAGTTGTTATAGGTTGTTTAGAACTTGTTGGGGCAAGTTTGAACTAAACCACAATGTATGGGCCAAGGGTGGTCAAATATAGTTGTTGGGCACTCTCCTTGAGACCACCACATGCATTTATTACCACCTCCATTCCTAAGGCGCCTTCCTTTCCCTATTTTATGGATCTAGGTTTGACCAAGGGTGCACATACATTGAACCTAGTCTTTTGCCCCTCTTTTGGCTATTTTGGCCTACCCTAGCCTACCTAACTTCCAACCAACCACCTTCTCCACATGTGGGAACACTATTTTGGTCTCCCATGCTCACCCAATGTTCACATGCACAATTTGGACCTATTTGCGATATTTTGGGAACCGTTTGGTCAACCTAGGGGGATTAGGTCTAAATCTAAGCTATCTAAGTGTGGACACTCCAAGTGCATCCTGTTTCTTCCTCTTCCTATATAAGGATGATCCAAACTCATTGTAACATTGGAAATTTAATAAACTATGATATTTGATCATTTGTGTTTCCTGGTTTTTTATCATTTGTGCTAATATTTGATCATTTATGCATGGTTTTTTATCATTTTTTTTCTAGAAATGTATATGCACTTGTTTATTGCATAATAAGTTAAATATTTCAATTGTGAGGTATCTATAGTAGCTAGATCCTACTGTGATAGAGATTTTACAGGCTTGCAGTATCATCTTTGCAATTAATTGTAGCCACGGCCTCCGCCCATTTGGTGAAATAGTCAACAACCACAACGATGTATTTATGGCCATTCGCCGAGGGAAGGCTACATTCCATAAAATCAATGGCCCACTTACAGAAAGGGCCGATGGTGATAAATGAATGGAGAGGGGAGGGAGGGGTCCTCTCACTGGGGGCAAAGAGATGAAAATTTTGGTAATGTTTGACTGCGGTAATGCAATAAGTAAAAAGGGAGGACCAAAAATACCCAGCGAGGATAACCATTTGAGAGGTGGTCATCCTAGATAAGTGCCCACCGAAGGCTTAACTATGACAATTGTTTAGAACTTGTTTAGCCTCATTGCGTGTGAGGCATCGACGTAAAATGGTGTCGACACCGCGCCTATAAAGGACATCTCCAAGGAAGAGATAACGTGAGGCACGATGGCATATGCGACGATGCTCATCACGACTGATATCGGATTGGAAATTCTGTGTGCGTAGGTACACAAGGATGTCGTTGTACCAATGGTCATCCGATGAAATGATAAAAAAGTGGTCGTCAGGAAAGCTGGTAGTGATTGGTGGTGATGTGGATGAGGATGGTAAATTCGTCATGAGTTGTTCCAATGCGAGGGATTTGGTGCTCTTGGGAGTAGTAAATGTTAGGTCGTATTCTTGAAGTATGATGACCCATTTAGCCACGTGGCGTTGAAGAAGGAGGAGACTCAAGAGATAGACCATGGGGTTGGAGTCTACCAAAAATGTAGTTTGGCTTAATAGGATATAGTGACGAACCTTTTGGACTGAGAAGAAGAAGGAAATGACAACTTCTCTTCATGGGGGTAACGTAGTTGTGGGCCAGATAAGGTCTGACTCACATAATAAATGACATGTTCTTGTTGTGCACTGTTTTCTTGAACCAACACCCCTGAAACGGAAAAGTCGGATGCCGAAACGTAAAGAATAAAATCCTTTGAGAAATAAGGAGGTGAAATAAACGAGGCATAGGTCAAGGCTTGTTTGAGGGATTCAAAATACGCTTCAGCTTGTTCATCCCAAATGAAAGGAACGTGGGTGCAAAGCAAGCGAAGGAAACCATGAACTTTTGTAGCATAGTCCAGAATGAAGCGGTGGAGAAAGTTGGCTTTCCCTTGAAGGCTTTGTAATTTGCGTAATGTACATGGGGATGGGAGGTCCAGGATGGATAGAACCTTCAAAGGCTCTAAGACAATTCCTTTTTGGAAAATGATGAAACCCAACAACTGGATTGCAGGAACACAAAATACACACTTGATGGGGTTCAAGTGGATTCTATACTTGCGACAACGTAGAAAAAATTTCCATAGGTTTTTTAGGTGGTTGGACCATTTCTTGGATCAATCCGTCATGTCATTTAGGTAGACCAGGATGATATGGGTCGAATCGTGAAAAAAAAATGTCATGGCCCGCTGAAATGTGGCACCAGCATTTTTAAGGCCAAAAGGCATGATGCTATAGGAAAAGGTGCCCCATGAGGTGGTGAAAGTAATCTTGTACTGGTCTTCATTGTGAATGTGAATTTGATTATACCAAGAGAAACCATTCATGAAGGACATAATATCTTATCCTACACATACATCAATAAGTTGGTCAATGAAAGGCGTGGGGAAGTTGTCTTTGGGATAGGCTCGGTTCAAATCATGAAAAATCAGTACAGACACAAATGCTGCCCTGTTTTTTTGTTAACTGGCATACGATTGGAAACCTAAGTGGTGTAAGCAATGGGATAAATGAACTCAGCTTTACGAGGTTTCTCAATATCAACTTTAACTATGGGGAGTTTGGATGGATGAATGGGTCATTGCTTTGGAGAACGGGTAGGACATCTTTCCAAGTATCAATATGGTTTTCAACATTGGTGGGTTCAAGACCAAGCATCTCAGAATAGGACCAAGCAAAAACATCGCGAAAATCTTGGAAGAGCTTCTTATAGGAATGTATTTCGTCTTCAGTATAGGAAGCGCCTAATGTAATGATTTTAGGTGCACCAAGTGGGATGGAAATATCAACCTGAATGGTAGGAGAAATGTCAGCCATGTTACCTTCCTCGAAGGAATCAAGAGTTGGGATAGGGTTCTTAAACCAGTTCACCTTATCTAGGAGGAAGTCCTTTGACTCGACTGAAAATTGGTTGGCCGTAGTAGTGGTAGACTCTTCAAGAATGAAGTAGGATCGATGGTGCATATAATACCAAGGGTAGTCAGGTGCGGTTAGTGCCTCGAGGATTTATTCATCACTATGAAAGCACAGTGTTGTCAAATAAGTAGAGAAGAGGCTATATGATGGGGGAGAAATGGGTTCACTATCTGTGGAAATCATGTAAATCGTGTTAATTTCTCCCGAGGAGGAGGATTCAGGGGCATGAATCTCCTCAATAGTAGTGATGGACAACTCTAAAGAAGATTGATTCAACTCCTGGAGGACCAATCTGTACTTGGGAAGATCTAGGAAATGATGTGAATAATGACCGTAGACTCCACATATGGTGCAAGAGTGGTGGGTGCACAGCGATTTGTTGCGTGGTTTAGGGTTGGTATCTAGCTCGATGAGTGGAATATTGGGATCATCATCCAACGTTTTCATGTGCTCTTGAAGGTTTGGAAATTGTAGATAGTTATGGGTAGCATGGCCCAAGTCATCACAAAAAGAGCACTTAGAGGTGCACATAATGGAGGGGGAGGTTTCACGGGTTTGGTTGTCTATGGGGAATTATAAGTTTGCGGGCCTCTTCCCCCAACGTTCTTGGGAAGTGGAGGGGAAGGATTGGCTGCGGATGTGGTCACCACACTAGGAGCTAGGTGGTTAATAGTGTTAATCGGTTGGACTGGTTGGAGAACGACATTCGGTGTTGGGGGAGGATTAGGAGCAGGTAAGTGCCACACAGGTAGTCCCAGTGTTAACCCAGGGAGATTCAGTGTAGCCATAACTGGTTCACTTACTACTCTGAATGGTGGGAACAAGAATGAGATAGTGTGGATTGGTGTAGCTCCAACATGACTAGGAACTGATGGTGGTTGCAATAGGAAAGGTGGTTGCGCGTTAGGTACCGTTTGTTTGGATGAAATAGTGCACAGATCAAATATCTCCACTACTGGCGGAGGGGGTGGGATAGACCGAAAAGTAGAGATCATGGGAGTTTCTGAGTAAATTCCAGGTCCAGCGGTGTAAACCAAAGAGGTGGGTGCACCGAGAACAGGTTTTTCAACCATGGGAGAACGTTTTCTAGTGCGGTGGGAGCGTTCGGGTCTAATACGTAATTGGGTGAATCTTAACAACCCGTCCCTCATGGGGGACCATCATAATGCAGAAGACAGATGAAGCAACAATGTTCAATGACATACATGTAACTGTGTCCAAGAAGGAGGTTATAATCAAGTTGTGCATTGATGACCTCAATGTCGATAAGGATATTTTTACCAGCTAATTGGACTGGAACATTGGCCAGGAGACCTTGCGATTGAGTTGAACGACATCATAAGCTCGTAAGGCAGTCGTGGATGGATGTAGTGTAGGGGATCTGAGCTTCTGCCACATGAATGTAGACATAATGCATGTAGAGGCACCCCTCATCAATGATGCATCGAAGGATAACAAAGATTTCACATTGACAGAGAAAATTGAAATGCTAATGTGGAAGGGTGCATGCATGGTTCATATTGGTCTAAATCGAATGCTATCACCCATGATTCATAAGGGTCTATCACACCTATGGAGGATACAAATGTTTTGCATTGTGCATGATAGTTTCTCAAAACTTCAAGGGCTGACATAACAGTAGGGGATTGGGCTAAGTCCATCCACGATATTATAATTGGGGGCAACATGAGCATTGGGGTTGTTATTTATGTGAAACAAAGAGAAGCGGGGTGCTTTGGGGGCCCCATCGCATGGTTTCATGGGTATGCATAATGACTGATCAATGGGAAGAGCGTTAGAAGCCTTCTCGGCAGGAATGGTTTCGGTGGTGGAACCATACTTATTTTGGCGTGTTTGAAGGTTGATGTCAGTCGATGACATCATGAGAAGGTGATGGGTACCTGAGTCAATGGGTTGACTAGAAGGTACAACATAAGTGATTTGTTGTTGTGGTGTTGTAGCACCTTGAGGTGGAGCCAATGTTTGGGTGTTCACTACTCCTTACGTGGGTAAGGGATTATGTAACACCATGGGTTGTGCATTAGGTTGCGGGGGGTTGGGGAGTGCTGGTAGGGTAGCATGTCCTTGGCATTGGGTATGATCATTCCACAGTTAGTGAGCTTGCTCTAAGTCAGGATAATTGTGCGTATAATGGTCGTATACCCTGCATATAGAACACGGATGGTTCGTACATAGGTTGCATTTTTTTCCTTAATGAGGTGGTCGATCACGGTTCTGGTTAGCTGGGGTGGCATCGTTATTGTTTGGGGGATTGGGTGGTTGGACACCACAATATGGGGGTTGGTTTTTCCCTCGGTTATGTTCTCTTCCCCAATATTGTTGGCCTTGTTGGTTTCTTTGGGTAGGCTGATTTTGTTATTGGTTTTTTTTGGGCATAAAATTTCCCTTGGGGGTAAGAGGATTCTCTGGATAAGCAGGTGCTGGTGCTTCCTACGGTGGATAGTAGGCTTGAGGGGATTGAGGTTGTGCATTTTCTTCCTGCAGGGGATAGTAAGATGGAGGAGCTTGAGGTTGCGTCGGTGCAGGTGCAACCTGTTGATGGTAATAGGAAGGAGGGGAAGTTGGAGGAGTGTATGCTGGAGGTGTTTGACTGTAGCAATGAGTTGGACATGATGGTCCATGGAAATGAGGGGCTTGAGCCATGGGAACATACGATGGTGTAGCTCCAAAATGAGTTGAGGCATGTGAAAGGTCGGGGCCACTCATGGCAGAATCGAGTGTAGGATTATAAGTTGGGCGACTAGCAGGAGGCATAGCATTATAAGGCTGACTATGAGATGCAACGTGTCCAATAATGTCGTCGGCAGCGTGGGATGACCCTGGCGCATCCTGCTTGGAGGAGTCTCCATGGGGAGCATAAGTTAAAATGGAATATAGGTATCCTGATTGAGCATAGATGAGGTCAAATTGGTGGGATTTTAGAATGGCTTCTTCTTCGGATTGGGGTCATTTAGATGCCACATCCTTGGCAATAACCGGTACGAGAGATTTCAAGAACCAATCTAGGAAGATGTAGTCATCTAAATTGATCTTGCATAAACTTCGAAGCTTATGCCACTCATGAATATGGTTAGTGATGTGGGTAGCCTTGTTCTGTCTACAAGACAACAAGATCTCTACACCAGTGTCTCAACAGACTGGTAACTGAAAGAAATGCAGGAAAGTTGAAGCAAGGGATGTAAAGGTGGAATATGTCCCATAAGGTTGTTCAATGTACCGCTTAGCTGTAGAGCCAGTGAGGGTCCATTGTAAAAGGCGAAGGTAGATGAATTCATCCACTATGGATTTGGAGGAATACCACAAGTGGAAGGACATGATGTGGTTTTGGGGGTCCTCTCCTGCCTTCCCTTCAAATTTGGGGATGTCTAAAGGGAGTTTGGTAGGCATGGGAGGCCATGTGGGTTCATGTCGGATAGGGTCATTGGTCAATCTAGCTAGATCGGGGAGGTTGAGGATAGCCATGAATGACAAACTGATAGAAGGATGTGACATGATTACAGGGGCGTGAGTGCTAGTCGGTAGTGTGAATGGTGGGGCCACTACCCCCAATGTGGGGAGAAATGGTATGAGTCATGATGGGGATCGAGGGTCCTCTAGTCAAATGTGGGGAATCATGTAGGAAAGGCTAGTGGCCCAATGCCCCCAAGTGTGCTACTAGTCACCAACTTGATTGTAGTTGTAACATATCCACTACCATAGGTATGGATGTAGTGATGGGGATGTTAGGTGTAGGTCCTATAGATGGTATGGTAGGGATTGATGATGAAGAAGTAGCTGGGATAGTGGTGGATCCACCAACAACAATCCCACTGTAAAAGGGGTTGGAATTCATGCCATCCATGGGGATAAATGGAATTGTGTAAGTGGGGAACTCTGACTCATAAATCAAAAGTAAAATAAGGTTCGTTGGGATATGTATCCGACGACGAATCTGTTCGTCGATGATGTGTGGCGTCAAGTGAACCATACTACGGGGACTGGACCCATAGGCACCGAGAGTGTCTCGGTGAATCAACAGTGACAGGTGTAAAAAGTGCTAAATGGTTGTGGGAGATCAAATTCTCAAAAATCCAAGTGCAACCGTGCATGCAAAAGGAGAGCTCTAAAAAAAATGCGGATCTCAGGCCAAAAACAAGGTCAAAACACTTGCTATAATAGTTGTGCTACAACAAGTGGAGCGGCAATAAAGTGGTAGAATACCAACAAGCAGCACTCGTAAAAATAAAAAGGTAGACTCACTAATCCAATGGGTGTATAGGAGCATGCAAAACACCTATCTAAAATATATGAATGTTCACACAAATTGTATCCCTAACAGGGTTATGAAATCTGGAGTCAAGCAATACGAAATGGAGATCCAAATGGCTAAGGATATCCCTCTACCGAAAGGGACTCAGAGTAAATGAATCCTATAAGAATGGAAACTAGGCTACCCCGTTCATGGCACGTTTGGAAAGGTAAATCCACAACTTCAGTTCTTTCTTTGTTGTATTCCCAATAGGGTAGTGCAACTAGAAAAATGAGTAGGTGTCCTTCAGCATAGAATGGAGTGTGACATTCCACTCAAACCTCCAGAACCAATCATGCTACTTTCCTCTAATGGAGAGGCCTTCCGACAAATTGGTGTCAACCGTACCAATAAGTAATATGGTATTTTGGATCCCTAATGGACAACAACAATGTCTCAAATGTAAATGACAAATGAGGTGTTATTTGAATGCCTATCCCCAATGTCCTACCTAGCTACAAAGTTCTTTTTGTGTTCCCCAAGTGGGGTTAAATTTGGTTGAGTTAGATATATTTTAAGGCTCAATTTGATTATGTTGACCGAGTGTGTGCACAAGTGGTGTATACCCAAGATTGCCAAGCGAGAAAATTGATCAATGAAGCATAAAAAAATATTAACTACTATGTAAAATGAAATGCCTTGCTGAAATATAAATGATAAAGTAAAAATATTTTTAAATGGTACAACAAGTAAATAGAATACAAGTACAACTAGCAAAATGGATGCAAGCAAATAGATAACTGTTAGAGGCAGAAAAAAATGGAAAAAATGGTTGCAGGGTGAGGGAAACTGCAGAAACATCACAGTGGAAATGGCCGACAGTAACAGGAAATAGGCACAACTTTAGGGATGGAAAGAGCATTGCAGGACTGGGACACGCGCTTTCAGGGCGCGGCTCTGGGGCTGAAAGCTGCGCTTTTAGGGAACAACTCTGTTGCGGAAAGCTACACTTTCAGGGTGCGGATTTGTGGCTAAAAGCTATGCTTCCAGGGCATGGCTCTATGGCTGAAATTTGCTCTTTCAGGGCACAACTTTGGGGCTGAAACCCGCGTTTTCAAAGCGTGGTTCCAAGCTGAAAAAGTGTGCTACAAAGGCGTAGCTTTCAGAGCAACAGTTGCGATCCGTGACGCGAAAAACAATTGCAAAAATTGAACGTTGAGCCATAGAAACGAAAATTTTGAGGCTTTAAGCGAAGGCAAGGAATAGATATGCAAATATTGGGGTCCAGGTGTGAACCAAAGTTATAAAAATCAAGTAAAAACTAAAAATAACCAAATATTCTAAGGGAATCGAACTAGTGGAGTCACCAAAACTATATCTAGGGTTTTCACCCTAGCTTGTTCTAAAGAGAACTTCTAAGGATTCAAGAACCCTTAGTAGCAGTTCATGAAAGTGTGTAAAAACTAAGAAATAAATAAATTAAACTAATATATGTGAGTGCAACAATGGAAATAAAAATTAAACAAATTAACTACTGCAGTAAGAAAAATTGATAGGAACCCATGAATGAAAAAATGATTTTCTATATAAATATGTAAAAAATGGTGTTACCTCAAAAGGTGAGGTTATAGGATCCCTTGCAGTCATACGTGAGTAGTGCACCAAGTCTCCATGGTTACTTGCTCTTCTCCAAATGTTCCAATGGTGGCCAAGACTAAACTATAATGGTAAGCAAAATCTCAAGGCGATAGGCTAAAGTTCAATAGGAATTTCAGCAGCATAAGGTTATGAAGAGTGATTTTGGATGTGAAAATGGGGGGCCTCCATCACCTTTTATAGAGGTTTTGGATGGTGGAGTATTGACCCATGGGTTTAGGCAACCAATAGTATTAGTAAATGGTTTTAGGGTTTTTTTCCTCTCTTTGAAATTATTTTTGAATTATTAGTAATGGGGCCCACAACTGCACCTTGAAGCGCGCATTTCCCAATAAATGTCGTGCTTCAGAGTGTAGTTGTACCTCCCATAGACGCGTTTCGCAAGCATGGATGTACGACCCAGAGCCACACCCTGAATCATGTGTTTCCCTCAAAATCCACGCTTCGGCGCAGTGGTTCACAAGCTTAACTTGGAACCACCTCCCTAGAGGCCCAAACCCCCCTCAAAATGCATAAAAAATATCAAAAAACATTGCGACGCCTACCTGGAAGTTGTAGAATTGGATTTCATTGGTCGAATTGACAGAAATCTGAATTTCCTCTTCAGGGCCCCTCCACACTTCTCCCAATTTTCACAGCTGAAAATGACATGTGGCATCAGGGTCCCCTTTGTTATTTATAGCCATTATGTCCCAATTCATGTTTTGACCATTCCAAAGTCATTTGAAATCCGTTTTTTCACACTATTTGCACCGCCATATTCATATTTACGAGCCTGTTATGATGATTGAGATAATTTCTCCGCTTCTCACTGGAAAAAAAATTGGCATTTTTTCAATGCCCCTCGCCTGCCTCGATTTGCATGCCACATCAACAACCGTCATTTTTTTCCATTTTTTGCATCGCTGCCTATCCATGATCCCTTCGCTCCATCCATACTGCAGTTGTTACGTTATTTTTCCACCATTCATCAACTCGAAGGAGGCCCCATCAGTGTTCCCCCCCTCACCTCTATTCTTGGTTCACATAATTGTCCCTTGATTGAACACTTCCTCCTTGCTTGGCTATTACATTTGTTCGGTATAATTTTATCCCTTTTTTGGGCCGAGAAATTCCTTTACAAAAAAGGCACTTAGGGATTTTTTTCAATCTCTTTTCTGACTCCTAAAATAATGAAAAGATCGTCTGACCAATATTGCTTCCTTTCATGCTCGTTAAAGTACCTGAAAGGGCATCTATCCAGTATAATTTTAACCATTTTCTAGACCTGGTAGACTAATCAAGAAACATAATACTCTAGTCAAACCGGCTAGAAGAGTTCTTCATTGCATACTTTTATGCTTTTTCTGGCCTTGCAAACTAACATACGAAAAAGAAACCCCCTTGGAGTCTTCTTATTGCTTTCAGACTCTCTAAAATTGTAAGCCACCACGAGCATTCACCATCTTGGGCTCGTATAAATCCACACGACGCTACCTTTCTCTAAAATTAGTCACAGCAGATCTATTGAATAAGTAAATCAATCACAATGATGCAAGACAAATTGGAGTAAAAACTGTGCAATAGAGATGCATTAGTGCTCTATAATCCAGAATGGTAGAATTACAATACAATACTGTCACAATGAGTGAGAAATTCGAATTAGACAAGGAGTTCATTCGAATATACTGCATGGAATAGCTTGGCTCCAACTAGGAGTCCTCATCATCAATCAGTGGTGGTCATCAATGCACAAGTCACTGTCAGACAGGTGTCAAACTGAGTCTAATAAGTGTAACTGATGGTAAGTGGCACTAAAGTAAGGATGGAGACTCAGTGGAGGGTGCGTGAGGAGTTAAATACACTTAGAATAGGTAGTCAAGGCTCATCGGTGGTCAATCGGAGTGGTAACAAACAATTAGGAGTCAGTCTAGCCTCAAATCAAGGACAGACACTAACTAACTGAAGTGAACTGGACTGGTAGGTGAGAAAAGGTGCCCTTCTGTAGTGGAAGGTGTGAAGTGGGTGCCTCCCTGACTAGGAGGGCTAAATATGAGTGGAAAGTAGCTCCTGAGTGCTGGAAGACTAGGGACTAGGTGTTGGAGGCATCAAACTGGTGACTGGGAAACATGCGGATGCATGCAGATGCATGCAAAGTACATACTGAATGATGAGATATCCTAAAAACCCCCCTCAAGCTATACTATGATGTAAAAAATCAAATGTGGGGCCCTAGTTACTGAGACCAAAGGTCACCCCAATACAATAATAATCCAATGTAAAGAACAATCCATGAACCAAGGAAATGGAGAAAACCTCATGGGAAAACCCCCCCTCAAAATGGACTGTAACACACCAAAATATTTAACTGCCCCAAAATCAAGTAGATATGTCTGGAGGTATCTTACTCTTGGGAGTAAATGGATCATTCTCCAAAAAAATGTGCTCGAATTCTCCATCAATGGATGCAAGCGAATGTGGAGACTTTATAAACTTTCTCTTCATACCCAAAATGGTGAGAACAAATCTGAAATTATGAGGATGATCCTGGAACCTGTGATTCAAACCAACTGAGGTAGAAATAGCTCCAATCGGATCAAATAGATCTTGAAACTTTAACTTCTTATCAGTGGAAGTTAAATTAGGTCCAAGATTTTCCAAATGGTTTCTTGAGATCTCCTTTGAACCAACAGGAGTGAGATCAAAACAAAAATCAGCAAAAAGTGCATGAGAATTGAACTCAAGCGAATGGTAGTGCTCTTCATCTTCAGTAAAAATCTGAGAAACTGTGCAAATGATAGAACAAAAGTTTATAGGATGCATGCAATCAAGGAGGATGAATGCTTCACCTCCAGAATCATATTTTAACTCCAAAACATCAAGTAGATAATTATTCTGCATGCCGACAAACTCATGTGAAAGAGAGGATTCAAGAACCTCTTTGGAATCTAGAGTATGAGTTGGTTTATCTTGCTCAGAATTCGAATTAGAATACTTTGAGAGAATTAGTGTTGAATCTATAGTTTCTTCTTCATCTTGAACAATGGATGAGGCCAAGACATAATCAGAGAGATCACATAAGGAGATCTCACTCGGCTTGTTCTCCAAAAGGATAGCATGATCCTCTTCTTCCTACTTTCCAAATTATCTATTGAGTTGGGCCCATAGATCTCTTGGATTTCCAACAGTAGTACTGAGGTAGCGCATACAAGGAGACATAGCAAGACACATTGTCCCAAAAGCTATGTCACAATTAATAAGCCAATCATTCTCCTCTTCATCGAAATCAAAATCTCTTGTATTACCAATGCACATATCAAAAATACATTGTCTCTTAAAGAATGCAATCATCTTTGGTTTCCATTCATCAGAGTTGAATGGAGTAAGAATATTTTGTGAAGAAGAAGTCTCCATCTCTGCATTAGCGAATGCAAATGGAGGAAGTAAGAAACCTACAAATCACACACAAAACAAGAACCGTAAGGTCGAACAATCCACCCTTTTAGAGTTGCATCACACCTGGCATAGGAGATCAAGCAAGCTTGAAGATCCAATGATTCATGTCCAGGAATTCTATGGAAAACTCAAGGCTTCTGGAGTGGATTGGAGAGAAATTTCAGTCTTGCATGCACATGAGATTTTGCATGCCGCTGCTGAAATATCTTTGAGCAAATTCATTCAAATATTCATGTAGAACACCTGTAGAAGAGAAATCTTGTCCCTGCCATGGATCTGATACCATGTAAAATTAGTCACAGCAGATCTATTGAATAAGTATATCAATCACAATGATGTAAGACAAATTGGAGTAAAAACTGTGCAAGAGAGATGCATCCATGCTCTATAATCCAGAATGGTAGAATTACAATACAATACTGTCACAATGAGTGTGAAATTCGAATTAGCCAAGGAGTTCATTCGAATATACTACATGGCATAGCTTGGATCCAACTAGGAGTCCTCATCATCAATCAGTGGTGGTCATTAATGCACAAGTCACTGTTAGACATGTGTCAAACTGAGCCTAACTGAGTGTAATAAGTGTAATTGATGGTAAGTGGCGCTAATGTAGGGATGATGGCTCAATGGAGGGAACATGAGGATTTAACTTCACTCAGAATAGGTAGTCAAGGCTCATCGGAGGTCAATCGGAGTGGTAGCAACAATTAGGAGTCAGTCTAGCCTCAAATCAAGAAAAGACACTAACTAAGTGAAGTGAACTGGACTGGTAGGTGAGAAAAGATGCCCTTCTGCAGTGGAAGGTGAGAAGTGGGTGCCTCCCTGACTAGGAGGGATAAATATGAGTGGAAAGTAGCTCTCGAGTACTGGATGACTAGGGACTAGGTGCTGGAGGCATCAAACTGGTGACTGGGCAACATGCGGATGCATGCAATGCATGCAGATGCATGCATGCAAAGTACATACTGAATGATGAGATATCCTAACTCTTTCCACCATTTCAAAGTCTTCTTATAGCTTTTAGACTCCTTAAAAGTGAAAGCAACCATGATCATTAATTGTCCCGGGCTCATATAAATCCACACGATAATACCATTTTGAGCACACTTCTATCTCTTCTTGTTGGCTTGGTTTTGCAACCAAGCTTTGTGCAATGGGAACCTATCAACAATGTGATAGCAGTTTCAATATTGAAAGAAAAAACGATTATGAATTAAATCTAAATCTAAACTAACATGTGCATATAACAAATAAATTTAAAAACAATTCATGGAAATAACAAGAAATAAAAGAATGGGTGTTTTGTATTAAGATACCTCAAATGGTGAGGATTTGTGTTGAGCAACTCCAAGGGTGAGTAGCTCCAAGCTCCAATGGTCTCTTCTCCAAGATTCTGAAAATGGCCAAAAGTCTCATGAGAGATTTTGACAGTGTGAGGATAGGATGATGGATGGATGGAAAGTGAGGAGCCCCTACCAACTTTTTATAGTTTTTGGTGGTGGGGAATACCATTATGGTTTTGAGGAAACCAATGGTATTGACCAACATGGTTTAGGTACCTTTTCCCTCCTTTTTTTCCTTTTTTGAATATTTTGAATATTTTTATTCCCTTTTTAATATTTTTGGGAATTTTGGACCCTTTTTGAGTGTTTTTTATGCTTTTTGAGGAAAAATATTCATTTTGAGGGGAAAAAGGGGTGCATTATGGTCTTTTGGTGACCTTTTGATGGCTTTAGAGGCTCAAATGGTGGAAAAGTGGACAAATGGGTCATGTGAATAAGGAAATGAGCTAGTGAGCACTTTTTGGGTGTTAACAGATTACCCCCTGATGTGTGAGGGCAGGAGCTCATTGTCTGGCCGATAGACATCATAGTTCTTTTGTATTTTTCCTGGGGTTTGGGGAAGAGAAGAGACCGGTTGGAGACTGGATCCACGGCCCTTGGAAGCTGCAAAGAAGAAAAAATATTACATGGCCTCAATTTGAATGAGGAATAATCTCTGATAATGGACGAGGTGGGCATACCCATGCTCGTATCAAGACATATACATAACAATTAGTCCCAAGAAGGGGGACTTGAATAATACATAAAAAATCTGCTGGTATATCATAATGGTCCAAAGGGGACACTATTCTGAGATGTACTCATGATCATAACATGACTGATATCAATAACTGATACACTGGAATAAAGCGACAACCATTTTGAACAAGATCTCAGAAGGGTTGATGAACTGCTGAATCTGAAGGTGTCCAACATCTGTAGGGACTCAATGACTCTGAGTCAACTCTGAGGAGTATATGTAACTGTATACTCGAGGGAGTATAAAACTGGGGTACATCTGAATATTGTCGCCATGCGCAACCTGGATATCTAAAAGAAAAATGTAACTGGTTGTTTCCATGAGTAGACTCTCAAATGTGGAAGAGTCAGGTGGTATCCAGGATCTTCAACAAATAACTGAAGGGACCAATACCCTGTGTGAGTCTCAACGATGTGATCAAGGTGTTGAAGTCGAGCATGTGAGAAGCAGCCATTTGGAGAGGCACTGAGGACTCTTCTCGAAATGATGCATAGGCACTCATCATAAATGGTAATGAGTCCAAGACACAACGACCTCTAGGTATATCCTCTGGAATAAATTTGGTTGTCGTCGACAGAGGGAGACTAGCAGCTAACAAGGCAATGATGTTTCCTTGATAGGAGCGCGAGGTGTAGAACTGAAGTGTGGTAGTACTGATGGTAGGACTGACATACTTGTGGGGATGGAAAGTAACTGGGGTAATAGACTGGGTGGACTCAAACTTCCTTTGTTCAGAGCATGATGACATGGTTGACCTGGAAACGTAGGGAACTGACTTGTAGGTGTGGGGATCATAGCGTTTAAGGACTGAAGGGTATGTATTGATTAGGGGGGGTCAAGCTGATGGGTGCTCTTGAGGGATTCTCAGGGTGGCATACTGCAGAATACTCTAAACAAAGGTGACCAAAATGGGGAAGATGCCATATGAGTAGACGTGATCTGTTGTGGCACCGAGAAGCACCATTGGGTCCTTCTTTGTAGTTTTAATGAGCTCCAAGAAGGGATAAAAGTGTGCTATGAAATGGTACTATCCTGTGGATTTTGTGAGCCCAGGACTGTTCGTGCTCATGGGTGCTTTCGTTTTTAAGGAGTCTGAAAACGATAAGAAGACTCTGCAGTGGTTGTGAGAACTGTCCTGTGGGTTTTTACGAGCCCAGGATGGTGATTGCTCATGGTCGCTTTCATGTTTAGAGATTCTGAAAGCGGTAAGTGGGCCCCATTGGTGTTCTTTTTCGTAAGTTAGTCTCCAAGGCCCGAAAAAGCATAAAATGATGCAAATGGAGAACGCTTCTAGCCGATGTGACTAGAGTATTCCTTTTTCATAATTAGTCTACAAGGTCTTGAAAAGGGGTAAACTTATACCAGGTAGACGCGCTTTTAGATACGTTTAGCAAGCATGAAAGGAAGCAAGGTTGCTTGGCAATATTTTCATTTTTTTAGGAGTCATAAAAGAGCTTAAAAGAAACTCCCTAAGTTGCTTTTTCGTAAAAGGGATTGCTTGGCCCGAAAAAGGGGTAAAACTATACCAAACAAAAAGGTATTGATGATAGTGAGAAAAGCTCTGAAGCATCGTCATGAGTGAAGAATACTGAATCCGGTGACATAAAGATTGTAAAAAACAAGCAACGGCCAATGTGGCACGCAAACCGAGGTGATGAGTGGCATTTTGAAAAAATGCCCAAAAATTATGGGGTGAGAGCGAGAAATGATCTCAAGCATCATCATGACCCAAAAAAACTAAATCCAATGATATCAAACTTGTCAAAAAATGGACGACGACCGATGTGGCACGCAAATCGAGGCAACGAGGGGGCATGGGAAAAATGCCCAAAAAATTTGGAGGTGAGAGCGAGAAATGATCTCAAGCGCCATCATGAGCGTGTAAATCTGAATCCAGCGATATAAGACTCGTAAAAGATGGAGGATGGCCGATGTGGCATGCAAATCGAGGCAACGAGGGGGGCATGGAAAAAATGCCCAAAAAATCTGGGCGTGAGAGAGAGAAATGATCTCAAGTGTCATCACGAGCGCGGAAAACTGAATCCGGCAATATAAGACTCGTAAAAAATGGAGGATGGTCAATGTGGCATGCAAACTGAGGCAACGAGGGGTGCATGGAAAAAATGCCTGAAAAATCTGGGCATGAGAGCGAGAAATGATCTCAAGCGTCATCACGAGCACAGAAAACTGAATCTGACAGTATAAGACTCGTAAAAAATGGAGGATAGTCGATGTGGCATGCAAACCAAGCCAACGAGGACATAAAAAAATGGTCAAAAAATGGACCCAGTGAAAACAAGAAAAGGAAAGGACTATCATGAAGTTCTCACTCTGCTGATTCCAACACTACCAACGGTTTGAGGAACGGACGTCATATGATACCATAATGGTTGTTTGAAAAATGGTCAAATCTCTATAAATAGGGTGTGGGGCCCATATGATGTGTCATTGTTACGTGTCAGTTTGGCAGAGCAATCAGAGCTCTTTCTTGATTTCTGGGAGATTCGACCATTGGTTTTCGATTTCGCGAGTTTCAGGTAACCCTATTTCCCTTAGCCTTTTTAATTATGTATTTTTTGGTTAGCAGCGGGCCCCCGAAGGATGCAAAATTCCATGTTGGCCTTCCAAAGTGGAATATCGCAGGTTTCACATCCTTTTCCCCAATGAACATCACGGGTTTGGGGCCAACAGTCACGATGTTCATCGTGGCTGTCGAGCTGAAAGTCGTGATGTTCATCACAACTATGGGGCTGATAGTCGCGATGTTCATCGTGACTGTGGGGTCAATACCCGCGATGTTCATCGTGGGTTCATGGATGAAAGCCACGATGATCATTACGGCTTTTGATGGAAAAGCCGCGATGGAATTTTTTTGAAAAAAATTTCTGGTTCTAAAAAATTTTCTTTGTTTTTTGGTAGGATGTTGAGGAGAACATTGGTGTCATGGCGAGAGCGGGAGATGGAGGAGGACTTGATGATTTGGATTCAGACCGATCAGGGGGTCCGATAGGCTCTGGCTGTGAGCGAACTCCTGAAGTTCACTCAGATTCCACCGATGCATTTAGTAGGACCACTACTGAACAAATTGGTGAGTCTCTGGGTCCCTGCAGAGGGTGCGTTTATTGTTGGGGGTGAGAGGTTAGAGATCACCCTTACTGATGTATACTTTCTTACCAGGTTGCCTCGCTTAGGGGAGGTAGGGGATCTTCTGCCAAGGATCCCGGTAGGTTTGGATATCGAGGATCTGCTGGAGACCTTCTGTATTGCTGGGGCGATTGTGCAGAACAACGCTTTGAGCCTGAGATCTCTGCAAGAGTGGGACATGCGGGCTATTGGAGCTTGTGTTCTGCGGGTGTTGGGTGCCATGACGCCACATCGTTTGTTGGGGGGACAAACGATGATGGTGGATTCTGTGCTGAGGGGGACCTACTACGCATGGGGTCAAATGTTTTTGGCTGGTGTTCGGAGAGATCTGGACAAGGTCAATCAGGAGGGGGGAGAGTTCTGCTATGCCTCCTTCCTGTGTTGTTTCTTCTTTGAGTGGGTACCAACTTTGCAGCCACAGGTGCCGGTTCGAGACAAGTTGGTGAGTGAGTCGCGCATGGTGCAGTGGGGGCAGATGATTCTCCGCGATGGTGGTGGTATCCGGGGGTTCTTTTCACAAGATATGTATGAGCAGTGGGAGCAGATCCCCCTACTGATTGATGACTATCCATATGCCGGTATGGATTATCGAGGAGATCTGGAGATGCCTCGAGCCTAAGGACAGGATAGAGGTTTAGATGGTATGTTTTTATGTTTTGTTCTCTACTATATCATGTGTTTTTTAGATGTTTTTGTTATGATTATAGTTAGAGATATTTATATGGTGGTTCACTTACGTGATTGTGCAGATGTTGGTACTGTACCACCGGCTCACCATGTGGTTTGTAGGGGACGGGCGATGGTGGTCATTCCGCCTCCTGTAGCAGTACCGACTCCTCATGCTCGAGGAGTTGGGCCTCGTAGTCGAGGATCTGGGCCTCGAGATGATGCCGTGGAGGGTGTTCGAGAGACACTAGACATGATCCTGGAAGGATTGCTAGAGGATGGGTGGAGGGATTTGGATCGGGACATCTTCGAGCGTTGTTTCGATGCTCCTCGTGAGTGGTACATATCCTGCTCATAGTAGCATTGTTGGCAGCTGAGTGGAGGGATGGGGCTCGACATGATCTGGCAGGGCTGGTGGAGGGGAGGATTCGGGTGCGGGATGATCCAACGGAGCCGACGGAGACGAGAGTTCGAGCTCGACATGATCCGGCGGGGCCAGCGGAAGTGGCGCCTGAGGAGCCCGGAGACCATGATGATTAGATGATCTTGTTATCTGCCCCCAGATGCTGATGAGCATATGGGGAAGTACCTTTGTGTGCGGCTTATGTATTTTTGTATATTGGGTGCTGAGGGCACCTATGACATGTTGACTATATGATGATATATACATGGATATGTTTTGGTATATAGTCGTGCATGCACATGGATGCATTTATTGTCTATTTGTTTGCCCATGGAGGCATGTTTGATTTTCTGTATGCCCATGGAGGTACATGTTATGCACGTGGATGCAACATTTTAATTTTTGTATATGCCTATGGAGGCACATGTTATGCACGTGGATGCACTTTTGTTTATGCCTGTGGAGGCAAATTTTGTATTTACTACATGGTTTGGTTGGTGTGCCAATCCAGAATGTTGTTGGCCATATGGTCTGCTATACTGTTGAGATTCCTTGGGACATGTGTGAATGTAATGGATTCAAACTGTAGAACCATTTGTTTAGTGCGTAGGAATTTTTTGAAAAGACAGGGATCATGTACTTGGTAATCATTGTTGAGCTGGGAAACAAGTAGTTGTGAGTCCAAGAAAATGTTAAGGTGGCTTATGCTCATTTGGAGAGTTGTGGCCAGGAGACCGGTCACGGCATCATATTCAGCTTGGTTGTTGGTGGCGGTGCCTATGCACACTCCGTTAATGTGGATCAACTCATGTGAAGGGGAATATATTACCCAAGCTGTGGAGGTGATATTGGGGGACCAACGGCTTGAACCATCAGCGAAACCAATGTAGCAGAGTGGAACAGGATCCATCTATGGTCATGTAGAAAAAGCAAATTTTTAGGTTTTTGTATTTTTGTAAAAAACAAAATAAGACTGTACAATTATGGATGGTGGTGTCCATCATATTTTCTATGGGTAAAATAGTTTGAGGTACAACCCATTGCGTGGGTTGCGTAGGGGTTTGCCTTCTGAATCAGTCAGAATGTATGCCCCTTGTCCGAGGTAGGTATGTATAATGTATGGGCCTTGCCAGATGGACACAAACTTTCCTTTTCCGGTTTTGTCATGAGCTTGATCATAGGCGAGGACAAGGTCCCCTTCAGTAAAATTTCTTGGGTGGACATGCTTGTTGTAACTCAGTTTGGATCAGTTCTTGGCTGCTTCCATGGTTTGGAGGGCTGTGCGCCGATCTTCATCGGCTTCCTCCAAGAGTAGTAAGCGTTGCTCAATTGGGGAAGTGTCCGGTAGGAGTTCAACAACCATATGTAGGGCTGGAATATGGCACTCGATGGGGAGGACGGATTCGACACCGTGAACTAGATGGAAGGGTTAAAACTGGTGGTGGTTTTGGTTGATGTGCGGTATGCCCATAGTGCTCGGAAGAGCATGTGATGCCAATTTGATTTGTGTTTGTCAACAGTGCACTGGAGGATGGTCTTCAAGATTTTGTTAATCGCTTCGACTTGGCCGTTCCCTTGGGGGTAATAGGAAGAGGAGAAATGGTGTTCAAATTTCAGTAGGGTTGATAATTCTCTCTAGACGACATCTTCAAAGTGAGAGTCGTGGTCTGAGACGAGTTGCTTTGGCACTCCAAAATGAGCGATAACATGGTTAAGGAAAAAACATGTTGCGGTGTCAATTTTTGCAATTGTAAGTTGGCATGGCTTCTGCCCATTTGGTGAAATAATTTATGGCCACAATGATTTGTTTATGACCGCCGACTGACGTGGGATTGCAATCTAGGAAGTCAATGGCCCATTTGCAGAATGGTCCGACAGTGATGACTGGATGAAGGGGGGCGGGTGGGGTTCTTTCCTTGGGGGAAAAAATTTGGCAGTTTTGACAATGTTTGACTGTGGTGATGCAATCAGTAAATAGTGAGGGCCAATAGTAACCTGCGCGGATGTTCTTTTGGGAAGTGGCCATGCCGGTGAAATGGCCTCCGCAGGCACTGCTATGGCAGTCATTAAGGACTTGTTCTGCATTGTCATGAGATACGCAACATCGTAACATGGTATCGACGTCGTGTCGATAAAGTACATTGCCTAATAGGAGATATCGGGGGGCATGGTGTCGTATACAACAGCATCCGTCACGATCGATGTTGGGTCGAAATTTTTGTGTGCAGAGATAGATGAAGATGTCGCCGTACCATGGGTTGTCATAGGAAATGATGAAAATGTGATTGTTAATGAGGTCTTTTTGGATAGCAGGTGATGACGAAGAGGATGGGAGATCTGTGATGAGTTGAGCGAGTGCTAGGGCCTTGGTGCTCTTTGGGGTTTTGAAGGTTAGGTCGTATTCTTGCAGGATAATCACCCATTTAGCTACGCGGCCTTGAAGGAGGCGACGTGTCAAGAGGTAAACCATTAGATTGGAATTGGCTACAACCGTGGTATGGCTGAGGAGAATGTAATGTCGTAGGTTTTGTACGGAAAATATGACAATGAGGGCCATCTTCTCTTCATGTGGGTACCGGAGGGTTGGGCCTAATAAGGTCTGGCTCACATAGTAGATGACATGCTCTTGGCGAGCAGTATCTTCTTGGACAAGAACTCCAAATACGGCATATTCGGATGCTGAAACATAGAGGGTGAAATATTTGGTGAAATATGGAGGAGAGATCAACGAGGCATTCATGAGTGCTTTCTTTAAGTCGGTGAAAGCTAATTCTGCATGTTGGTCCCATATGAAATGAGTATGCAGACGTAGTAATCGAAGGAAACTGTGGACCGTTGTGGCATAGTCAGGGACAAAGCGGTGGAGGAAGTTGGAACTCCCTTGAAGGCTTTGAAGTTGTCTTAATGTACGGGGTGACAGTAAGTCTACAATGGCTTGGAATTTCAAAGGGTCTGTAGTGATGCCTTTTTATGAAATGACAAACCCCAGCAGGCGACCTGCTATAACGCAAAAGACACAATTGAGTGGGTTCAAGCGGATGTTGTATTTTCGACAATGCAAGAAAACTTATCAAAGGTCGTTTAAATGGTCAGATCGTTTCTTGGATCGAGCGATGAGGTCATCGAGATAAACTTTTATGATTCTGTGTAGATCATGGAAGCAATAAGTCATCCCGCATTGGAAAGTGGCTCCAGCATTCTTGAGACCGAAAGGCATGACACGATAGGCGAAGGTGCCCCATGGGGTAGTGAAAGTTGTCTTGTATTGATCTTCTTTACGGATTTTGATTTGGTTATATCCGGAGAAACCATCCATAAAATAAAGGACCTCATGTCCCGCACATTCATCGATTAGTTGGTCAATGAAAGGTGTGGGGAATTTGTCTTTGGGACAAGCGAGGTTGAGGTCTTGGAAATCAGTACAAACACGTATGGTGCCCACTTTCTTGTTTACTGGCACTCGGTTTGAAACCCAGGTGGTGTAGGCAATAGGATATATAAATCCTAATTTTTGGAGTTTCTCAATCTCAGCCTTAACAGCTGGGAGCTTGGATGGGTAAATTGGTCGTTGTTTCTGTCAGACAGGAGGCACATTGGGCCAAGTGTCGATGAGATGTTCCACAATGTTGGGATCGAGGCTAGGCATCTCGGTGTAAGACCAGGCAAAGACATCATGAAACTCTTGGAAGATTTTTTTATATGCCTGAGTTTCCACTTGAGTGCATGATGCGCTTAGCGAGATGAGCTCAGGTTTTCCAGGTGTGGTGTAAATGTCGATTTGTATAATAGGGGAAATGTTGGACATGTTTCCCTCTTCGAAGGCATCTGGTGTTGGGATGGGATCTTTGAACCAATCAACCGTAGTTGGTAGAAAATCTTTCGATTCGACTGATAGTTGATTTTCTGCTGTGGATGTAGATGCCTCAGGGAGGAATTACGAGCGATGATGCATATCGTCCCAAGGGTAGTCCGGTGCAGTGATTGTTTCTAGAATTTTCTCATCACTACGAAAGTAATCAGACCATAAATCAACGGGTTCTGGTTTGTATGTGGTTGAAATCATATAGATGGTATTGATTTCTTCCAAAGAGGATAATTTCGGAGGGTAGATCTCCTCGATGAGGGGAGGAGATATCTCTAAGTCGGCATTGTTCATCTCATATAAGGCTGCTCTATAATCTGGGAGATTAGGGAAGTGGTGTGAATAATGGCCATAAATGCCGCATATTGCAAAAGGGTGGTTAGTGCGGAGCGTTTTGTCGTGAGGTTGAGGAGGTGACTCAAGTCTTATAACCAGAATTCTGGTGTCATCATCCAACATATTCATGTGGTCTTGAAGTGCTGGTAACTGTGGACATGGATGAGTGACATGGCCTACGTCGTCACACAACGAGCACTTAGGGGGAATGCGAATAGTTGGGGGGTTCTTAGCTACCTTGGGGGTTGCTGGGGGGTACAAGTTATGGGTCCAATGTTATAAGTTTGTGGGCCTATGCCCCCTGTGTTTGGTAACAGAGGTGGGGCGTTTCTAGACGTTGATGTCGTAGTCACTATTGGGGGGTGTTCTGGTTTGTAGATGAGTGACGGGAGGGGGTGGGTGGTTGGTGGTAGGTATAGGTTGTACTAGTTGTAAAATAACAGTCGGAGTCGGTGGGGTGCTCGGAGCAGGTACCATACAGGTATCCCTAATGTTAAACCAGGAAGGTTGAGTGTAGCCATTACTGGTGAACTGACAACTCCGAAAAATGGGAACAAGAACGAGATAGTATGAATTGGCGTTGTGTCAATATGAGTAGGTATTGTGGGTGTTTGTGGCAGTGACGAAGGCTACTGAGTGGTGTGCAACAGGGTGCACAAATCCGATGTTTTTTTTTTGGTAAAGGTGGTGGGATCGATGGAAATGTGGAAGTCATAGGTGACTCTTTGTAGATTCCAGGACCAATTGACGACACAAATGATGTTGGTGCAGTTTGAACAGTTTGTTCAATCATTGGTAGCACATTTTGAGGGGCTGCGGCGGCATTAGGATCATAATATGTGAGTTGATCAATATTGATAATGCGTCCTTCATGTGGGAACATCATGAGGTGAAAAACAGATGAATCCACTGCTTTCATTTTGTACATATAGCTACATCCAAGAAGGAGGTTGTAGTCGAGCTGGGCATTGATCACTTCGATGTCGATGAGAACTAATTTTCCGCCTAGTTATAGGGGTATGTTCGCTAAGAGGCCTTATGGTTGAGCTGAGCGCTCGTCGTAAGCTCGTAATGCCATGGTAGATGGTTGTAAAGCGGGGGAGCCAAGTTTCTTCCACACAAGGGTAGACATAACGCAAGTTGAAACTCCTTCATCGATGATGCATTGATGCACAACAAGGTTTCGAATGTTTACTGATACTTGGAAGGCCAAATTTGATGGCAATCGAGGTTCGGCTTGGTCTAAGTCAAAAGCCATCATGTGTGTATCGTCAGGGTCTACTCCTCCGATGGTGGATAGTAGTAGTTTTCGTTGTGCAGGGCATGTTTTCCGTACCTCTAAAGCAGACATAGCAGCGAGGGAGTGTGTTAGGTCTTCCACGATGTTATAATTGGATGTTGCGCGAGCATTAGGATTGTTGTTAATCCTTCGCAAAGGGATGCGAGGGATTTTAGGTCCTCCATCCAACGGCATATTTGGTATGCATAGTGGTTGATCTGGTGGAAGAGAGCTGGATGCGTCAGCGGGAGGATTTTCTAGGGGTGGGCCGTATTGATTCCTATGAGTTTGGAGGTTAACGTCATTGGATGACATCATTAATAAATGGTGTGTGCTTGGATCCGTATGCTGATAATCAGTTGCGGCATAGGTGATCTGCTGCTGGGGTGCAGCAGATCCTTGTGGGGGATCCATAGGGCGAGCATTTACTACTCCCTGGTTTGGAAATGGGTTTTGTAATATCATGGGTTGTGGTTGATTAAGTGGAGCTGGCTGTCCAGCGTGGCCCTGGCGTTGGGCATCGTCAGCCCAAAGCTGACGTGCTTTCTCTAAATGGGGGCAGTTGTGAGTGTAGTGTCCATAGACTCCACATATAAAACATGGATGGTTTGTTCTCAGGTTATTTTTTTTTGGTTGCTTGGTATGACGATCAGGATTCTGGTTTAGGGGAGTAGCGTTGTTATTATTTGGAGGATTGGGAGGTGGTGGACCTTGATTATGTTGTTGGTTGTTTCCGCGGTTACGCCCTCTTTCACGGTTTTGTTGTCCACCTTGATTGCGTTGGTTGTTTTGATGTTGGGGCTGATTGTGTTGTGTGTACACTTGCCTTTGAGTAGTGGGAGGATTTTGGGGTGCCGCAGGTGCAGGAGCAGGTTGCGGTGGATAATAAGCTGGTGGGGTTGGAGGTGGTCTAGTTGCCTGCTGGGGTTGTTGGTAACCCTAAGCTATTGGAAGTGTTGGGTTAGCTGGTGTAGCTTGCTGTGGGAAATACATTGGTTGGACCGGTAAATGAATTGGGTTCTGGGTGGCCGGTTGGTTATAGTATGTGGGTGGTATATATGTCGATGGCGCTTTCCCATAGCAATGTTGTGGACAAGAGGGTCCATGAGTGTGATGAGTTTGATTCGTTGGAGCATACGAAGTTGTCGCTCCATAATTAGATGTAGCCCTAGAGAGGTCTAGGGAATTTATAGTGCTTACCATGCTAAAAGGTTTATTTTGTGCTGTGACTTGGCCAATAATACCATCAACGACATGTGATGCCCCCAGAGCGTCACTGCGTGAAGAATCACCTCGTGGGGCGTCTAGTATGATGGTGTAGAGATATCCTGACTGGGCATAAATTAGGTCGAATTGTTGAGCTTTCAATATAGCTTCCTCTTCTGACTAGGGTCATTCGGAGGCTACATCTTTGGCTATGAGGGGTAGGAGTGATTTAAGAAACCAGTCCAAAAATATACGGTCATCCAGTTTTATCTTGTAAAGGCTACGACGCTTGCGCCACTCATGGATATGGTCGGTGATGTGGGTAGCTGTGTTTTGTCTGCAAGACAACAATATTTCAACTCCTGCATCATAGCGTATAGGTAGCTGAAAAAACTGAAGGAAAGTGGAGGCGAGGGACGTAAATGTATCATGGGTCCCATGTGTTTGTTCGATGTACCACTTGGCTGTAGAGCCAGTGAACGTTCGTTGCAACAGTCTTAGTCTAATGGAGTCATCCATGGTGGATTTAGATGAACACCATAGTTGAAATGACATTATGTGGTTTTGGGGATCCTCCCCAGGTTTTCCTTCAAGCTTGGGGATGTCTGAGGGGAGCTTTGTAGGCATGGGTGTCCATGTAGGGTTGTGCCTGATAGGATCGTTGGTTAACCTAGCTAGGTCTGGTAAGTTTAGACTAGCCATGTATGGTAGACGAGCGGATGGGTGTGGCGTAGTGACTGGGACATAACTATTATGTAGTGGTCCAGTAGCCCCTAAAGGTATGCTAGGTATTGAAGGTATGTGTCATCTAACCGTTGTGGTGTGGGATGGGCCAACGCTCCCAAGTGCAACATGGGTTGTAGAGGGGGATGGGCCAACGCTCCCAAGTGCAACATGGGTTGTAGAGGGGCTGGGAATAGTGCCAGGAATTCCTGAGATCTGGGTTGTGGTAATGAGAGGGGGTGTGATTCCTATGTTGGGCATACCCATAATAGGAGGTAGTTCTATGTTGGGCATACCTAAAGGTGGAGTGGCCCCTATATTAGGCATGCCTACAGGGGTTGTTGTTACCATGGGTGGCACAGTAGTAGAAGGGTTTGTGGATGTATATCCAATAGTACTGGTGCAAATAGGGTCGTATTTTGATCCAGCCATGGAGTTGGTTAGTGATATTTCAGTAGGGTTTTTGGATTCAACCTCAGAATTAGATGTGAAGTGAGGCATGTCAAAATCAGATGATTGTGTGTTTGGCCAATGACGTGTCGCGTCAAGGGATAAGGTTCTACATCTATGATGTGTAGAGCCAAGTATACTGAACTGAGGAGGTTTACCCTGAAGACGACGAGATCGTCTTAAATTCTCAATGGTGAGAAATATTTAAAAATTTCAGTGTAAGGTGGTGATGTAAAAAACTCGAAAACCTAATGCAATAATTAGCGCAAAAGGGGAGTGAAAAAATAAAGGCTCTCAGGCCAACAAACAACCTCAAAAAGCACTTTTTATAGCAGATGTGCTATAATAAGTGGAGGGATGCAACAAAATTGGTTAGAATACCAAAAGTCAAAGAGTTCCTAGCAAAAAAGTGGTGTTACTAGACCAAAGTTGGGTATTGTATCATGCAAACATCTAACTAGAAGTATTGTGAGTCAACAATCGATATTCTCTGCAAGGTGATGAAATCCAAGTTAGACAATATAGAGTGTTGCATCAACGGCTAGATATCCCCCTACCAGGAGGGACACCGGGTAGTCAATCCTAAAGAGTGGCAACTAGGATACCCCGTTCATGACACATTCGGTTGGGTGAATCTGTAGTTTGGTTCTATCACCGCTGTACACCCTCTTGGGTGTACACCGAGAACTTCGAGAGGTATCCTTCGGTTACTGAATGAATTTTTGTATTCCACTCAGACTTCCGGAACCAGTCTGACTACTTCAACCCTCCTAAGGGAGAGGCCTTCCTGATAAATTGTTTGATAACCGTGTCAAAATTATAAGGGATTTTTGGACCCTAAAGACAACCACTATGTCTCAAATTTAAATAATTGATAGGTGTTATAGGTTCACCTATCCTCTCAATTCTACCTAACTACAAGATTCTTTTAAGTGCTCCCCAAGTGGGGTTAAAAGTTTGTTGAGTTAAGGTAAATTTTAAGGCTTAGTTTAAATTATGTGGCAGAGTGGGTGCAAGTGTGGTATTTAAACTGAAATTGATTTGCCTCGCTTGGGCGATTGATTACAAATGAAAGAAAAGATGCTTCCAGTTTTGCGAAAAATAAAGGTGTTTTTGAAATGTAAATGCTTGAAAAAACTATTCAAAAATAATGGATCTTTGAAATAATTTAAAGGGAAGCAAATAACATAAATATTTCAAGAAATAAATGGACCTCTTAGAAAATTGCTTGGGCAAACTGTTGAGCATAAAACAGTAAAACCTTGATCTAAATAAAATGCAGAAAATCTTTCTTTCAATTACTGAAATTTTTTAAAAAGACTTTTAATGGAGCATATATAAATAGAAAAAGATTTAGTATGGCTGTAAAATGCAGAAAAACTAATGCTGTAAAATATGCTAAATGTGCAAAAAATACATCAAAAATTATTTTCAAAAAATCGGTCGAATTCAAAATAACTGCATCGCGGCTTTTGGGGAAACAGCCGCGATGGGGAGCGCGGGTTTCGGCCACGCAGTCGTGATGTGCAGCGCGGGTTTTGGCCGCAAAGCCACGATGTGCAGCGCGGTTTTTGGGAACACAGTCGCGATGTGCAGCGCGGTAAATGGCCGCGAAGCCCTGATATGCAACACGTAAAATGGTCACGAAGCTGCGGCATGCTGCGCAGAAAAAAGCTGCAAGGTCGTGATTAGCCGTGCGATTGTCGGGCGAAAAGCCACGAGGCGAAAGCCGAAAAATAGACGCCAAAAAAGAACCCGAAAATGGAAATTTCGGGTAGTTAATGTCAATAGAAAGGGTCAAGATCTAGAACAGCAATGGATCTGCTATCTAGGATGGCAGATCTATGAATTAAAATGATTAAAACTAACAAAAACTAAGATCTAAAGCAAAAAACCAAGATCTAAGAATTCGAAGCCAGCGGAGTCGCCAAAAACTGTTGGCTTGGTTTTGCAACCAAGCTTTGTGCAATGGGAACCTATCAACAATGTGATAGCAGTTTTGATATTGAAAGCAAAACAATTATGAATCAATTCTAAATCTAAACTAACATGTGCATATAACAAATAAATTTAAAAACGATTCATGGAAATAACAAGAAATAAAAGAATGGATGTTTTGTATTAAGATACCTCAAATGGTGAGGATTTGTGTTGAGAAACTCCAAGGGTGAGTAGCTCCAAGCTCCAATGGTCTCTTCTCCAAGATGCTAAAAATGGCCAAAAGTCTCATGAGAGATTTTGACAGTGTGAGGATAGGATGATGGGTGGATGGAAAGTGAGGAGCCCCTACCACCTTTTTATAGTTTTTTGTGGTGGAAAATAACATTATGGTTTTGAGAAAACCAATGGTATTGACCAACATGGTTTAGGTACCTTTTTCCTCCTTTTTCCTTTTTTGAATATTTTGAATATTTTTATTCCCTTTTTAATATTTTTGGGAATTCTAGACCCTTTTTTAGGGTTTTTTATGCTTTTTGAGGAAAAATATTCATTTTGAGGGGGAAAAGGGGTGTATTATGGTCTTTTGGTGACCTTTTGATGGCTTTAGAGGCTCAAATGGTGGAAAAGTGGACAAATGGGTCATGTGAATAAGGAAATGAGCTATTGAGCACTTTTTGGGTGTTAACACTTCTTCAAGCTCCCTAAATCATGAAGAAGGTCAAAAGGGTGCCTTTCGGTGCCACGACAGAGCATATCCAGTCCCCACATTATGGCACAACCCCCGGTATGATCGCCTTTGTTCAGAGTATTCCGCGATGTGTCACCTTTCGAGTCTCTTGATATCATTCATCACTTCCCCCCCCCTAAATCTCCCCATTGCAGTCACAGTCCCTGGTCCCTTAAGCTATGATCCCCTTCCCTGAAGTCAGTTTCATATGTTGTCAGGTAAGACTTTCCATCATACTCTGAACAAAGGAATTTTGAGTCCCCCCCCCCACTCTACAACCTCATTTCCCCCCACCAAAGTATTCCAGTCTCACATTCAATACTATCACCTCTTGGTTGTACACCTAGTGCTCCTATGAAGGAAATATCATTTTATTGGTAGTTGCAGGTCTCCCTCCATCAATTCCATCCCATCTATTCCAGAGGATAAACCGAGAGGCCCCTTTACCTTGGACTCATCTCCATCAGTGGTGATTTCCTATGGACCATCTGAGAGGCGTTCTTAGTGCCTCTTGGAATGGTTGTTTCTCACATGCTCGACTCCAAATCCATCATTGCATCATTGAGATTCATACAGGGTATTGATCCCTTCAGTTATTGGCTGAAGACCCCAGATTTCCCCTGAATCTAGCACATTGGTGAGTCAATTTGGAACCCCCTTGTTGTATTTTCCTGTGGATATACGGGATGCATTGGCGATAGTGTTTGGAATCCATCTAGCCATCTACATCCTAGAGTATCCAGTTCAGATGCAGTCCAGTGTACCTTTTGAGATTCCGACTCTCAGTCGTTGAATCCATACAATTTTTGGACACCTTTAGATCCAGCAGAGCATCCTTTTTTGTGGTACCGCATCTAGTATGGATGCCATTGTTTCCATGTATTAGTCCCTCAAATCAGTCATGGTTGGACCATGAGTATGTCCTATATTTTTGTCCCCTTTGGACCATTATGATGTACACCGCAGTTCTCTATGTATTGTTCAAGTCCCCTTTTTTGGGCCTCATTATTATTGGTATATCTTGATATGAGCATGGGTATGCCCACCTTGTCCATGTGAAAATAATCACAACAGATCTAAGAGATGATCTATACCTCATAAGAAATATTTAAGCAGGCAAATAGAAGAAGAGTGTAGAATGGAGCAGTAGAACATAGATACAATAGTACTCAGATCGAAGCAGAATAACAATTCATTAATCATAATATGAATAACAAATAATACAATGGAGAGGATTCGAATGCTAAGGTGGCAATTCGAATTAGCCTGCATGAACTCATCATCAGATCAATAGAGTGTCATCAATGCACAAGTAACTATCAACCATGTGTCAAAATGAGTCTGACTAAGTGTAGTAGGTGTAATTGATGCATGTGTTGGAATATTCACACCATCATTTTTATATTTTGCATGTGTCTCACAAGCACCTAGAGCTTGCTTCTAGCTCTCTAAAGTCTATCTACAGCTCCCATTTTGCCTCCTACCTACCTGATGCACCCTTCTTCACTGTTCTGCATGGAAATTGTGCCTTTCTCACCTACCACACTCAGTTAGTGCGCCTTTACTCACCTACCTTCAGTTATCACTCAGTTAGGGTGCCTTATCTCACCTACTGGGAGTTATTATTCAGTTAGTGCATTGATTGGGTAGTTTTTCCACTGATTTCTCATGTTGACTACTTGTAGCTTCTAGTTAGCTAGTTCTGGAGTTCCACTTGACTATTTGATAGCCTCATGCACCCCCATTTAGAGTCTCCATTCCCTTATTTATGCCTAGATGGTTCTGTTAGACTCGTTAGACACACTTGACTGACTATTACCATTTATGTCTGATACTATTAACTAGATGATGTATCCATTGTTATCCAAGCTAGACTTTGAGCTAGACAGCCTCATGTGCCCCCCTTTGAGTCTCCATTCCTTGATTTATGCCTAGATGGTTATGTTAGACTCAGTTGGACACACTTGACTGACTCTTACCATTTATTCCTGATACTACTGACTAGATGATGTCTCCATAGTTATCCAAGCTAGACTTTGAGCTCATATTCGAATGCCCTACTTGGATAATTCGAATCCTATATGATGCTACATCACAGTTATTGTAATTACATTATTTAGGAGTTGTCTAAATGGTCTATGATTTCGCCCGGACGACAAAATAAATCCGGTCTCCATGGACCCCTTTGACACCTCTCCCGGCACCTCTCTTGGACCCTCCCCTTCCATCACTAACACCGCCACCACTTCCCGTGGGCCTACCAATTTTAATGAACCCTATTGGATCTCACTCCTATATGCGATTGGACGTGATAGGATGGATGATACCGGACGTGATTGGATGTGGGCCCTCTCCTCCCTCCTTCATTGACGTCCGATTCAGCATGGGAGTAAATGCTCCTAGCTTGGGTTGGTGAACTTGAATGATTCCTGAATACCCCCTCCCCTTGTGCAAAACCACACCCCCACCCCCATAGCTCTAAGTATACTCTGTAACTCTAGTCATAGTGTCTTGGCTCTATACATTGTTGATGTATATGTAACTTCGGAATGTATTTCATTTATATATTTATTGTACTCCTATAGAGATGTATTATTCCTCTATACCGAAGTGTCGTCATTTGTATTGACAAGTGTCGCAAGTGTGTTAACTTGCCGATGGGTTATTAGACTACCTTGTAAGGGGTCGGCCCGGATTAACGTAATATGAGGTTATTGTGCTAAGCTAGACAAGTCGGCCCCATAAGTTTATTGGGCAGTCAGGACAATTATAAATAGAGATCTCCCGATCTCTATTTAGATCACTTTAGAACTCACACTTCCATCACTCGGAAAGTGGTGCACATGTGAGGAGGAGGATCAACTGCTAAGAGGATTCTATCTCTGTGTACTTTGGTTGTACTATTTCTCTATCTATCTTTGAGGAAGTTGTGGGGTTTTTCCCCTTAGGGTTTTCCCCACGGAAACTCTGTGTGTCTATTGTCTCTTATGTTGTGCTTCTTGTGATGATTGACATACTTGCTATGATTGATATGCATTGATATACTGTACATGTTATTCTCTCAGTAAAAATCCTAGAGTATATTGAATTAATGCTCAAAAATTAACATGGTATCAGAGCTAACCTGAGAAGAAGACATTGTGCAGTGGTGGAAACCAAGGTTTCTTGTTTATTGGGTTTCTCTCCATAGATTTTGGAAAATTAGTATAGTAGATTGACTCTACTCATCAAGGATAATCTATCTGTCGAATCAGAATTCAATTCTGAGCACTTTCAGTTTTGGCCTTAAAACTTAGGGTTTCCTAAAAAATAGGAATTTCTAGAATCTGAAGACTCATATGGAAGATCCTTGGAAAAATCAAAGTTTAGAGCTTTGGATCGAGATTTTTGGCTGGATAGAACTCCAGGAAACTCAAACCCTAATTCAAGGTCCTCTTGAGTGAATCCGAAAAGACTCAAAGGCATTTCTGAAGGGTGAAACTTTGCAGAACTCAAATTCTAAGTATACCAGGCTGATCAACTCATCAAGGTGCATCTTTCTATCCTTTTAGAAATTTGAAATTCACATTTTGAAGTTTTGGGTTTTCTCTGACAAACCCTAATCCGGGACTAGATCTAGTTTTCAACAAATCAAGTGGTAAGACATAAATCTTCTCTATTTCCATTTGAATTAATTTTTAAGATGTCTCACCACACCAAGCTTGAGGATAAGCTTGAAGGGGATGATAACTTCCAAGCCTAGAAGTATAGGATTGGGTTAATCCTAGAAGAGAAAGAGTTAGACTCATACATAAAAGAAGAGGTCCCTATGCCAGAGGATGAAGAGGCTAAGATATTGCATAAGAAGAACTTGGTCAAGGCAAAGAGAATCATTGATGATTCTATCAAAGACCACCTCATTCCACATGTGTCATCTATAAAGACACCCAAGGCTATGTTTGAATCCCTGAACAAGCTATTTGAAGGGAAGAACATAAATTGGAAGATGACTCTGCGGAATCAATTGAAAGGGGTCAAGATGTTGAATGGAGAAACCATTCAACTTATTTCTCCAAAGTCTCTTAGATCAAGGAACAACTTGAAGCTGTAGATGAAATGGTGGAGAATGGAGAAATTGTGATAACCACTCTGAATGGCCTACCTAGGTCATGGGATTCCTTTATTCAAGGGATCTGTGCAAGAAGGATGTTAATCTCCTTCAGTAAATTGTGGGAGGAATTCTCTCAAGAAGAAGTAAGGCTTGTAGCATGAGAAGAAAAGATGGTAAGTGAAGATCAAGCTCTCGCATCTCACACCAAAAGAAGCAAGCCTAAAAGGGAGCACTCTCAGCAGAAGAGATCCACTCACTATCACGAAAAGAATAAGGATCTAAGGTGCTTCACATGCAATGAGAAGGGTCACTTTGCTTCAGAATGTCCCAAGAACAAAAGGGACAACAACAACTTCAACAAAAAGAAGAAGGGCGGCAAAAGAAGGAACCATGCTCATGCTGCTAAAGATGATGAACCTCCAAAGAAGAAAGCTAAAGCAGAAAGTGATGATGATTCATCAAGAGAAGAAGAGTATGTTCTAATATCTGCTCTCACAAGCACTATTTCTCATGGTTGTAATGATTGGCTTATTGACAGTGGGACTTCCAAGCACATGACTGGGTTTAAAGAATCTTTTGTAAATATATCTGAACATGAATCACCCCATAAAGTGAAATTGGGGATGACTATCAATACCCCATCAAAGGAAGTGGTGAAGCCTCCTACAACCTAGATTCTGGAAAGTCTTTGAAGATGAAAGAAGTGCTTTATGTGCCTGGGCTCAAGAAGAACCTACTCTCCATCTCTGCATTGGATGAAAAAGGCATGAGGGTTTCATTTGTGGATAGCCAAGTCCTAACGTGGCCAAAGGGAAAGACCATAGATGATGCAATGGTGATTGGAGAGCAAGAGGGAGGTTTGGGACAACCTGAACATGCCATGGTGCATGATTCCATGGAGCCAAGTGAAATTTGGCATAGAAGACTTGCACATATGCACTACAGAGCATTACCAATTGCGAGTAAAGCTGTAGAAGGTCTTCCTGAAATCAAGACCAAGCATGAAGGTGTTTACAAAGGATGTGCAAAAGGAAAGAACATAAAGAAGGAATTTCCAAGCAGTGAAAGCAAGGCTAAAAATATCTTGGAAATCATCCACTCTGAGGTATGTGGTCCGATGTCATCCAGTTCTCTGAGTGGGTATATTTACTATGTCTCCTTCATTGATGACTTTTCCAGGAAGACTTGGGTTTACTTCTTGAAGAATGAAGATGAAGTATTTGATAAGTTCAAGGAATTCAAAACCTTGATGGAGAACCAAACTGATAAGAGAATCAATACTTTCAGATCTGACAATGGTGGGGAATTCACTTCAGGTGACTTCAAGAAGCTATGCAATGATTCAGGAATTAAGAGGGAGTTGACTGCTCCTTAGAATCCACAACAGAATGGAGTTGCAGAAAGAAAGAATAGAACAATCATGGAAGCAGCAAGGGCAATGCTGCATGACTAGGATCTACCTATGCATCTATGGGATGAAGCAGCGAGGACAGTTGTATATGTGCAGAACAGATCACCCCACAAGATATTGGAAAACGAGACACCAGAAGAGGTCTTCTCTGGTAAGAAACCTAAGGTCAGCCATCTCAAAATATTTGGTTGTCTATAATATACACATGTCCCAAAGGAAAAGAGGACCAAGATGGATCCTTCAGGAAAGAAGGGTATCTTTGTGGGTTACAGTGAAAGCTTGAAGGCTTACCGAATATAGTTTCTAGGGTTTAAGAAGATTGATGTCATCAAGAATGTAACATTTGATGAAAACTCAGCATTCATCAAATCAAGGAAGACACCTGTTGAAAATTATGAAGAACCTAAGGAAACTAGATTTCAAGACACTACCATGACTGAAGCAATTCCAAATGTTGATCGTGAAATTGAAGATCCGCACGAACCTGTAGATCCACCTCGTGAGAAGGACTCTCACAAGAGGAAACCTGCATGGGCTAGAGAGCTCATTCAATATGTAGAAAGATATGGCATTACAGAAGAAGAACATAGAGCAAAGAAGAGAACAAGATCACATACCAGCTATGTTGCTTTACTCTGTGATATCATGAACAAAGAACCTTCCAGTTATGAAGAAGCATCGGAAAAGAAAGAATGGAAGGATGCCACGGTCGAGGAACACCAATAAATAATGAAGAATGATGTTTGGGATGTTGTCCCAAGACCTGAAGGGAAGTCTGTTGTGACTTCCAAATGGATTTACAAGATCAAGCATGCTGCAAATGACAGCATAGAAAAATACAAGGCAAGATTCATAGCTCGTGGCTTCTCTTAGAAAGAGGGAATAGATTATAAAGAAACTTTTGCTCCTGTAGCTAGGTACACTTCCATCAGATCAGTACTTGCTCTGGCTGTAGTGATGAAATGGAAGATACACCAAATGGATGTCAAGACTGTTTTCTTGAATGGTGTACTTGAAGAGGAAGTGTATGTGGAACAACCACTCGGTTTTGAAACACATGATAGGGAGTCATATGTGTGCAGATTGAAGAAAGCCTTGTATGGCTTAAAACAAGCTCCTAGAACTTAGTATGGTAGGATGGACAATTTCCTATCTAGTTTGGGCTTTACCAAGAGTAAAGCAGATTCCAACCTTTACTACAAGGTTGAGGAAGGCAATCCTGTGATACTACTTCTATATGTGGATGACCTGTTTGTAATAGGAGATGATAGATTGATTGTCTATACAAAGCGGAAGCTCGCTGCCGAGTTCGAGATGAAGGACTTGGGGATGATGCACTACTTTCTAGGCATGGAGGTGTGGCAGAGTGCAGATGGAATCTTCCTTGGACAAGGGAAGTATGCAGTAGAAATCCTGAATAGGTTTGGGATGATGGACTGCAAGGCCATGACCACACCTATGGCATCAAACCTGAAGCTTCTGTGTGATGCTTCATCTGAGCTGGTTGATGTCACTATGTATCGTCAGATGATTGGGTCCTTGATGTACCTGATGAAAACAAGACCAGATATTTTCTTTGCGGTGAACACATTGAGCCAATTCCTGACGGATCCGAGGAGTGTTCACCTGGTTACTGTAAAGCATATTCTGAGGTACCTGAAGGGTATAGTTGACTATGGGCTCAAGTATGATGCAAATCAAAAGTTTAACCTATAGGGTTATGTTGATTCAGATTGGGCAGGTAGTGCTGCAGATAGGAAGAGCACTTCTGGGTGCTGCTTCAGTATGGGATCAGGTGTGATCTCTTGGTTTAGCAAGAAGAAGTCTTGCGTAGGACTGAGTATAGCCGAGGCAGAGTATGTTGCATCCTGTTCGGCTAGTTATGAGGCAGTATGTCTTCGGAAGCTACTATCTGAATTATTTGATCTACCGCTGGAGGCTACTGGTATCTTTTGTGACAAACAGAGTTGTGTGAAGCTGTCTGAGAACCCGGTGTTCCACGATAGGTCGAAACATATAGAGATCAAATACCACTATATAAGGGATATGGTGCAGAGAGGAGCAGTGAAGCTCATGTATGTTGCGATGGATGAGCAGATTGCAGATGTGCTGACGAAGCCATTAGCCAAAGTGAAGTTCAAGTACTTCATAGAGAGGCTTGGTGTTCTTCAGATTGATGACACTTCGAGGAAGAAGTGATGGAGACATTTGCTGAAGCCATTCCAAGCATGTTGGAAGGAGGATCCTTCACATGGCTGTGGATGTAGGCACTGGATGATGAGCATCAGGACGATGCTCCAGTTACTGCTCTGTATTTGTATGCATCATGTTGGATGCTGGATATGATCAATTGGAACATTTATATGTATGTATGTATGCATCATGTTGGATGCTGGATATGATCAGTTGGATCATTTATATGTATGTATGTATGCATCATGTTGGATGCTGGATATGATCAGTTGGATCATGTATATGTATATGCATCATGTTGGATGCTTGGACTATGTATCTGTGTATGTATCAGGTGGATACATTGTATGATCAGGTAGATCATGTATGTTGATATGTATCAGGTATGATCAGGTGGATCATGTATTTGTAGATGTACCAGGTGGATACATTGTATGATCAGGTAGATCATGGATTATGATATGTATCAAGCAGATACTGTGTATGCATCAGGTGGATGCATTGGATGATCAGGATGATCATGGATGATGAGCTTCAGGATGTTGCTCTAGATGACATGCATCAGGACGATGCAGTGTTAATGATTAGGATGATCATGTGTACATTAGGATGATGTATGGTGAGTATCAGGATGATACTCTGTGGCCATGGAATAGGTTGTGCAGATGAGCATGTTTGGGAGATCCTATAGGTCGAAGTTGTGAACTCATAACATCCTGGGATGCTCTTTCGAGGTTTTGTCCTATGGCATATAATAGCACCCTGGGAGATCCTTCAGGTTGGAGTTGTGTACCCATAACATCCTGGGATTCTCTTTCAAGGTTTTTCCATGACCACATGTAATTTGTGCCCTGGGAGATCCTTCAGGTCGGAGTTGTGTACCCGTAACATCCTGGGATGCTCTTGCGAGGTTTTGTGGTGACCACATGTAATTTGTGCCCTAGGAGATCCTATAGGTCAGAGTTGTGTGCCCATAACATCTTGGGATTCTCTTGCGAGGTTTTGTGGTAAGGGTCACATGTAGTAAGTCCTGGAGATCTGGACAGGATGAAAAAGGCCTCAGATGCTCTTTAGGGTTCTTGCTAGTCAAGAGACGCTTTTAAGGTTTTGTGACAGTCACATGTAATTTGTGCCCTGAGAGATCCGACAGGTTGGAGTTGTGTACCCGTACCATCCTGGGATGCTCTTTTGAGGTTTTGTGACGCACATAATAAGTCCTGAGGATTCCACAGTATGGCCAATGATGATGACGACCTGTAGGTGGTGGGCCTACATCCAGTATGAAAAAGGATTGGCTTTGTAGATCTTCCTATAACGAGTAGATTCAGAGATTGTTTGAGATAGCAGCAGCAGTGACGATGACAACAATTCGAGGACGATGCATCGATGACGATGATCCAGAGAAGAAGACTTGTGCTATCAGATCTGTGTTGAGAAATACCTTCCTAGTTAAGAGGGAGTGTTGATGTATATGTAACTTCAGAATGTATTTCATTTATATATTTATTGTACTCCTATAGAGATGTATTATTCCTCTATACAGAAGTGTCATCATTTGTATTGACAAGTGTCGCAAGTGTGTTAACTTGCCGATGGGTTATTAGACCACCTTGTAAGGGGTTATCCCAGATTAATGTAATATGAGGTTATTGTGCTAAGCTAGACAAGCCGTCCCCATAAGTTTATTGGGCAGTCAAGACAAGTATAAATAGAGATCTCCCGATCTCTATTTGGATCACTTTAGAACTCATACTTCCATCACTCGGAAAGTGGCGCACATGTGAGGAGGAGGATCAACTGCTAAGAGGGGTCTATCTCTATGTACTTTGGTTGTACTATTGCTCTATCTATCTCTAAGGAAGTTGTGGGTTTTTTCACCTTAGGGTTTTCCCCACGGAAACTCTGTGTGTCTATTGTCTCTTATGTTGTGCTTCTTGTGATGATTGACATACTTGATATGATTGATATGCATTGATATACTATACATGTTATTCTCTTAGTAAATATCCTAGAGTATATTGAATTAATGCTCGAAAATTAACATACTTTTCCGAACTCGGCCCCGCCACCTACATAGAAGCTTTAGAGGAAAGCCCTCACGCAGAGCTCCAGAACCAAGTGTTAAAGCATTGGTAAGTGGCTTCGGAACCATGACTTTTGTTTGATCATCCTCACCTGCTGAACCTCGAATGCTAAAACTACCTCACTATTTGTTAAATGTGTATATGATGATGGTGGGACAAACCTGGATGGCCACTAATAAACGTTTGATCTCCAAATATGAAATCCTCCAAAACCTACCACATGACAAAATCACCGATCATTTCCTTTGACTCAAATTAATGATTATTTCCTTTTAATCTTGAATGGTTTCCATGCGATCCCATATTAATATTAAAATGAATCGTTATTTGCACTTTCTTGGCCATTTTTGTCTGAATCCAAGGACGAATTATTGTTGAAATCGCTAATGGTCATTGCTAAAAACAAATGATTAGACATTGCACCATAGACAAGAGATTCTCTGAGGCTCGTTCAAAATTATCTTTAGTGGATCCTATACTAACTTGCTAATATTATATTGAGTTTTATTGGGTGTTAATTTCACATAAATTTCTCCATTGTCTTGTGTTTGGGTGTTAATTTCTCCATTGTTGTACGTTAATTTCACATCCCTGATCTTTTGCTTCTTACTCATTGCGAAGCTACATTGTTGACATTTCTGTGGTATAAACATGGACATCCAAATTCGGTCATCTCCATATGGTGTTATATTTGTCAAGTGGACAAACAATGAGATACTTTCGCTGAGTATCATTGAGGCAATGACTGCTTCAGTTAACAATGTACATTACCAAAAATTGAAATGCTAAAAGTTGAGTTTCTTTTCTACAATAAAGACTCAAACTTATTTCACCTAATTTCCTGGAAAATTTGTGCACAAGAAGTTAGCAATTATTTACCATGCTAATATATTCAGCAATGAGCCATCATATTAGAAGTTAGAAACTTAGAACTGGATTCTTTATGCAAGAAAACTGTTGAAAACAACCTTCAGTAGAAAAAAAATTCTTATAAAAACAACCTATTTCATGAACAATGTGAAACTTGATATTTGTAACCAGAAGATAGACATGAGATTACAAACCGAAAGAAATTTCTATCTGATAAGAGTGGTGAAGTAACTTATTGCATTGGCTTGCACAGATGGTAGCATCTTTGGACTCTACCTGTTGCTTCTTGTTGCAAACTGGCACATCACTTTTCATTTGTCATGGTAATTCTACAACAATCGAGCAGCAAAAATCAGCTACAAGATTCACATAGTTCTTAAAAGTGAGTTTTCCTTCAGCCCAAAACTTGAAGTTTGCTCCTTGTTTCCCTTACCAATGACTTCTCAAATGCATTTACAACTGAATAGTATTTAAGTTGTTCCAAAGTACTATATGAGATGATTAGTATTTGTCCACTCAACTATTTTGTAATAACTGGAGCAAATTTTAGCACATACCATATATTGAAGCTTAAAATAATATTTGGGTTTTTATCTTTTGGTGATAATATTGTACTTCATGTCCATTTCAGCCTAGCATTAGTTTAAAAGATGTGAAGGAAGGGACATAGTCAGCAACATTTTGGAATGTATTAGGCGAGAAGCAAAGCTATGTGAGCCAGAGGGGAGCCCAAGAATTTGTGGGAGCCTCACTTGTATGCTTGTGCATTTGAGAAAGGTTAGTTTTTTAAGTGCCTATACTGAAATGTTACTTTTAAAGATCTCTGTTTTAGTTAGTATATTGTTTCCCTTCTGATTTTTCTGTTTTAGTTAGGAACAAGTTTCATTTATTTGTTTGATTTTCTTTGAATCACTTTTGAGTTTGAATACATACACAATGTAATGCAAGATAAACTAATTCACTCCTAACATAATTGATTGGACTTAGTAGTTAAGTTATCTCAAATGCAGTGTTTTGGCCATGTTCAGATTTAATTTAATAATATGTAGTTTTGGACCATTGATCTATTTTCTTAAATGATGAGATTGAGATTTGCATGGAATCCATCTAATATATATATATAGTTTTGGATCTTTGATCCGTTTTCTTAATTGAACTGTTTTATTAATGATGAGATTGAGATTTGAATGGAATCCATCTAATTAATTTATATATATATATGAGGTTATTGAATATTATATTTGATTTTTAATAAATAAAAACCCTATTAAAATAACTTTTATTTTGTTGTATATAATTTAAAATTTTAATATAGTATATTATTTTGTTTTAAAAATATAATATATTATAATGTTTCATTTGATTAAAAGGATGGGCTAAGGTTTTTGAAGAGGGCAATGGACTAGGAGCTAGGGAGGGGAATTTTTGGACAATTTGTTAAAAGGATGTTTCGTTTTTTCATGGGAATTTTGTGTTAAGTTTTTAAAGAAGGTTAATGTTATTGAACATTGTAGGGGTTTGGGAGGGTCAAACAAAATATTTTCCATCAACTTACAGTTACACCATTGATTAGTTGAAGGGGGAAGGATAATCAATATTTGTGGCCTTGACAATGTAAATGATCTTACATGAGTGAGTAATTGAAGAGGGAAGGACAGTAGATATTTGTGGCCTTGACAATGTAGATGATCTAGATTAAAGTTAGTAAATTTGTAGCTAGCTAGGTGAGATATGGATGTTGATGGTGAATTTATTAATTCTCTACTTGGGTTGGAAAATACTCTTCAATCATCCTCAGTAGGCTGGAGTAGATGTAAAATCGACTCTACTTCTCATTGGTTGGAGGACATATCATTCCTAGAATCTAGTAATCAATTTGGAGAGGAGCAAGATGGGTGTCCTAATTTAGATGTGTTCTACTTGAGTGAGTTGGGTGGGTGGAAGGGCTCAAGTAGATACCTAGGTTGCTAATAGGTCAGTAGGGGTGAATGGAAATTTGAAAATGTAGGGACAACTAATGTAACTGGGGCAACAAGAGGCCAAGGATGTGTTAAAAGTAGAAAAAATAAAATATTTGTTGTGTCCTAGAGTAGGATATTAAAATGTACCAAGTTGTTGATATGGCGAATATAGCTTTGAGAAGGAGTTTTCATGGTCATTATGTATCAAAGAGTACTATAGTGGATTGGATGAATGACTGGTGAGAGGATCACTCACATTTATCTTTCAAACATAAGAGGGATTTGCGAAGGTGCTTGGTACGCATTGGTTGTAGGGTCATACCCTCTTACCTCTAAAACAATGAAGTCCTTATTTTCATTCACGCATGGAAAAATCCTCTTCATCCAATTTGGTTGATGCTCGTTGGATTGCCTCTGAAATTATGGTCAATGGACGTTTTTAGAACAATAAAAAATAACACTTGTACCTTCTTGAAAGTTGATGATGGTTACCAACATTCTAACTCGTGCATGATTGCATACATCCTTGTTGAGGTGAATATAGAGGATGAATTAGGAGAAGAAATTAGAGATTCATAATAAAGCAATATTGTCATGTTGTTTATTTTGTTGTTGTTCCTTTTAAATGCTCTTGTTGTCACCCCTATGGGAACCTAGTTAGCAATTGTGCTCTCAAATTCACTAAGAAGTTATGGAGGCAAAAAGACTCTGCAACTAGGGGTCTATGAAGGATTTGACACTTGCTATGTGAAAAGGAAGAACCTTCAAGTTGATTAAAGGTGAGGAACCTATCATTTTAAAGTTGATTTTGAGCATGGAAGGGAGGGTTGATTGCACTCTACACGTTGGCCCATCGAAGAACAAGAGTTGATCGAGTAAGGATAAAGGTCAAAGGCGCCATTGGTGAAATCACCTCTCTTGAATCCTAGGAATAATTTAAATTTACCTTCAAACTTCACGAATTTCACAAAGGATATTAAGCCTCTAGATGATTTTCACTAGCAAGATTTGGGAGTTTATAAGGGTTTGTGTTTGGTAGAAAAAAGGGTCTAAAGGTAAGCGGGGAGTTGTAATGCTAGTCATGGGTCAAAGAAATATAAAGGGTTAGTAGAGGATGGGAGGTTGTTAAAAAATATACATATCCTAAATTTATGCTATCGAGCCTACTTTTGTTAATTCAATAGCACCTTGTCTGGGCCTCAAAGAATATCAATGTTGGTTAGGATGCTTTGAACTCTCTCTAGATAATGATGGGTGTAACGTCCCCTCCTATCATACTAGCATGATAGAGAGGACATGGTGCTAAAACTGGGCATCTAGCCCCATGACTTTTAACTAAGAATTCACATAATATAAAAGACATATGGGATGTATGATCATAAGAAAAACACAACGGAATTAATTTCAATAACACATCCATCATACATTCAAGATATTCATCAAATAACAATTGCAAAGTTAACACAAGAGAATACTTATCTTGACAAAGTAGTCCCAAGCAACTGGCTATGCAACTGCAACGTTCCACCCAACCATAGGCCAGTTGTGCTTATAAACCTCTTGATACAACTGCCACCCTCGAGCTAGGCATGATCTCTACAAGGAACCAGGAAACAATAGACTCACACATAGCCAAGCATACACCAAGATGAGCCAAGCCAATCTACAACTTGGGTTTATCAGGCTGCTAGGAAATGGAAAGGAAGAATTGCTAAGTTAGTTTTCTCGACCACAGAGCTATGGATATGTCACGTCCCCTCCCATTATACTAGTGCAATGGAGAGGATCGTGATACCAAACCGGGCATCTATCCCCATGTACTTATGAAGTAAGCATGCAAGACATATGAGGATGCATAAGTGAAGTTTATACACAGCAGAAGTAATTTCAATTACTCATTCATTTTTGCATTCAAGATATTCATCCATTAAAAAATTGAAAGATAGCACAAGAGGATACTTATCTTAATGAAGTAGTCCCAAGAAACCAGATGCGCTTCTGCAACGTTCCACCCAGCCGTAGGCCAGTGTGCTCCTTAATCTCTCAGCACCACTGCCACCCCCCGAGCTGAGCATGATCTCCACAAGGAACTAGGGAACAACAGGGTCTCACATAACCATAAATACACTAGAATCAGCCATACCAACCCGCAGTTGGGTTTTTGAGGCTGCTAGGAGAGGGATGCATATAACAGCAAAAGTGTAAGTGCTCGGCATGAGAAAAACGTTTCAACAGTGGAATGCACGAGATGGGGTTTCTTGAGCTTCGGAAAAACGTGGGTAGACTCAAAACGAATTAGCAAACTGGGTAAATTCGACTGGGAGAGCAACCCATTCTAGAAAAACGCCCCAAGGGAAAAAATGACCTCTCCCTTAGCCCAAAATCGCGTCCCTCCTTTCCCAGCTACTACACAATACCAAAAACGAGTTCCTGGACATGGAAAAACACAGGGTTATAGTGAAAAACGTGAGGATCAACTCCAGTAAGCTCAGTCTGCGTGAGAGGAAGAATGGCCATGGGTAAAAAAATGGCTTTGGGCCAATTTCGTGGGGGTTTTCTTGCCCAGCCAACCCAAACTCGATTTCCCAGGTTGCTGTCTTGCCCATACACGAAAATTGACAGCCATACCTCTCCCATCCCAAGGAATTAATTGTCTCAACCAATTATTGGAAGAATTAAATGATTGGGTGCATGAGGCCAAATGGGTAGTTGAGAGTTCATGGGTTTTCTCAATGAAATGGCTTAACACCATGGCTCAAGGGTTTGGTTATTGTCCCTCCCTATTCCTAGTAAAGATCATGCCCCCATCTCTTTGTTGCATCGCGTAGCTGGTTGTGGGTTTTTCATTAAAAATTGCATATTTACATGATGTCCGATCTTACGTTGTGCACCGCTAGCACAAGAACTCTATGCATCTATTCTAATTGCTGATACATAGAACGATAAATCAATGGCGGGGCCTTGGCCTTGAGCTCCTCACCATGACTAAATAACAATATTTACTTCATTTACAATATTAATGCAATAGGGTCAAGTCGGGGACATTACATTCCCCTCCCCTTGGAATAACACCGTCCTCGGTGTTCCAACACTTCGGAAATAAAATACCCACTTTACATATGTCCAAAATTCACAAAATGTGGTAGGCTTGTCCTGCAATTCACCGTTTACTTGGGTCTTTCAGGACTGAGTCCTTTGGTCTTTACAAACTGCTCTTGCTGGCTGGGACCTTCTAGCTCTGCATGAGGACATCGTTCCAAAACAATTCCTCCCTTTTCTTTTCCTTCCAACTGGCCCACGAACCTAGGGAATTTACGGTTTCTACCGTCTTGATATTCTCTTGTTGGGCAGTCATGGAGGCAATGATTTCCTCCACATCCCCAACATTTCATTGGCGGCTTTACCTTTCCCCAGTCCATTTCCTTTGACTCTTCCCACCTGGGACGTTTCTTAATCAGACAATTGGATGAATGCTTCTTCATTGACCCACTTTCCTTTCCCTTGCTGATCGCTCCCAGAATGCTTTATACCTCTTTTTGCAGACGAATAGAGTCCTGCAAAGCCTCATGGTTTATCTCATTCTGTTGCCTCTGTAGCTTGAGCATCTCCCCGAGATTCTCTTGGGTCCTGGCAATTGTTTGAAGAAGACTTTCAGCCAACTCTAATAGCCCTCGGTCTGCTGCCATGGTCAATGGGCACAACGGAACACACCTTGGTTACTAGCAACACTTTCTTGTGCCGGCTGCAACCAATTGTTTCACTTTCTTACCTGTGAAATTCATCATGGAAATTCTTTGTTAGGACAAGCATAACATAAACTTTAAGATTAGTCAATTATTTTCCCAATTGACATGGAATGTCCATGCTTTATTCGTGGAACTTCCACACTTTTCATGCTTTCCCAACATACACATGAACTCATTCATGTTCATCCTTTCATAGGAAATTTATTATTTCAACATTCACGATTCATCTCAAGCAATTAAACACAATCTATTTTCAGCCCTGATATGCACTCAACAATCTTTTGTTTTGTAAATGCATCAATCAAAAGGAAAGAGAAGAGTAGGGGTTTCTCCCTCTTAGTCTTGTTCTATTATGGAGCTACACCATCGCTGTGGTTTCATGCTCCTTAGTCTCTTTCACTTCAATGTGAATGCTTGGACTTTCCTTTCTTGGCTATGACACTTAGTGTCTAAGGTCTGCATATGGATTTTCGGCTAGGGCACCCTTCCCATTATTGCCTACAGAACCTTGGGTTGCTAGGATCCACTTGTATCCACTAGCACCATCTTTCATTACTGCTCATACTGAGCTCTTTAGGACGGTCACATGTCCACATGCATCTCTAGGATGCCTTCATAATCCTTGCTTCCAGCAATACCTACATTCAAACATTGAATCAATTCACATGTTTAGTTCATTTTCATAGGGTTTTTTTCTCTAAACAAGAGTTTAGGAAATCATAACCAAATCATATACACACGTATATCCATAAGCAAGAAGCTGCAAGGTAACTGAATACTTATCTGTATTGGATGCCTTCACTTTATTCCACGGGATCTTTCTTTGCTTTACGAGCCTTGGATTTCCCGTGAACACAACAATGAATGTTGGGCCAGCACGCAGGCTACTCCACAACCATTCGAATAGGCAATGCCAGGCTAGTACGCTAACTGGTTTCATCAATTGTTTAAGGGAATGTTTGGCCAGCACGCCGGCTGCTCCACAACATCAAGTAGTTAATGCCCAACTAGTCACTCTTTGGACTTATCAAGAGCTTTATAGCATTCAACCAGCTACTCCCTGGATTTCTTAATAGTTTATATCGCCCACTCATTTACTCTCTGGATTTACCAATAATTTATATCGCCCACTCATTTACTCTCTGGATTTACTAGTAATTTATAGTCTTTCAAGGTCTTGCCTTCCTGCAATGACCAAGGTTTCCAACAAAGAAACAATAGTGTATCAGCTTATCTGTTAAAATATTTATACCTGTAATCTTCATTATTCCAAACAAGTCATAAATGAAAACGAATACTTATCTGTATTGTGCGTTTCCCTTCTGGTCCACAGGATCCTGCTTCGCTTTGCAAGCCTTGGGATCGCCTATGGACTTGGATATAGTTAATTCTTAACCAGTATACCTCCCCATCGGCTGGATTTACCAAGCATTTGGTGGTGCCCAACCAGTCCCATACCTGGTTGGCCCTCTCCAGTGCCGAGCCAGCACATTCGTCTGGGTCATCGACCAATGGAAGGAAACTGCGCCACCGACCATCATAGGTCAAGGCTCTACTATGGAGCCATAGGTATCTCAGGGTTTCCAGTCAGTCATCGGCGCCCGCCCTCCCATTGCTGTCTCAATAGAGATTTCAAGGTTTTCAGTCAGTCATCGGCGCCCTCCCTCCCACTGCTGACCCAATAGAGATTTCATGCCTTTACCAATGCCACCACACCTTCTTGCACCGAAACCCTTCACACACATCAGCTCTTCATTTATACAAGGACGCCACTCCTTCTTTTGTGCAATTCGGTGGTTCCTTTTAAGAACTTTATAGGCGACTTTCTTGACTGCAGGTTAACATGACCCCTACTCACACAAGGATGATACCTTCTCTTATTACACAGCTCTTCGGCCTGTCCATCCCTTCTGGTAATATTTCACGTGAGCATAAATAGGTTGCTAATTCCCATACAGTCTCTTTGCGTATCCTTCTTCACTCTGCCCGTTAATGTGCAGTATCAATCTGCATCTGTGTAGGCTGACAACACAAGAAGGATAAGCAAGCTCATCAGTATGGTTGTTCAATTCTTAACCATATTCCATATCATTCACTACCAAGTATTGAAACACCAGGAATGCGTCCATTCCCTTAGGGTGTAGTCAATATTGAAAACCCTATCATGACCGAGCACCAGAAAAGGTGTGCACCCCCTTTTCGATGTGCGCCATGTAGGCCCTAATCATACTCAAGCAGTCTGCAATGATATAAATAAGATAGAGCATGCTCTGCAAATTAACCCTAATAATTTAGACATGAATGTTCTTGTCTAGGGTTATAGAATACTCATTCATTTTTGCAGATGTGTCTCACATGCCTTCTGGACATAGCTTTACCATCTCACTTTCATGGTTTACCAACATGCAGTTTGGCTGAGACATTATCAATGGCGTTTCACCCGAAACCCATTTCCTAAGCATGGGATCCTTCCCATCTAGTTTGGCTTCTGCAGGCCATCACACCTGGTCTTCCTGCAATGTGTCATCCTGGCACACTTCATCAAATAGCCAAACAGTCAGCAACATTTAGCAATCAGCTTCAAATGTGATTGTTTCATAACCAATCAATAACATTAATAATTAAATTCAACATGAATTTTACAATTCTGTCTCCTACAGAAATTGATTTGCTTAGCAATGAGGCTTATCTCATATTGTTTGGCTCTTGTTCACGGTGGATTCCAATCTTCATCATGGACTTATCCATATTTTCCATGCCCAAAGCAATCCACCTGAAATCTAAAACTTCAATTAGCCAAATGCTTTGTAAGTATCTACGCACATAATCCTTCATTGCCATAACAATTACTGAAGTGATCTCAGAATTATAATACTCAATAATTCAAACACCTTCAGCTGTTTAACGTTTGAAATGCAATGAAATATATATATACATTTCTATTTATGCATCATTATCACAATAGAATTTCAAGACATAGTCACACTATCCATGCAACTTAAATAAATCATGAATACTCATTATTTCACAGTCATATCATTCATACGACTCTGTCCTTCCACAGAGCATTCTAGCAGCCCATCGATCATGATTTATCTCTTCATGCACTTACTATTCTGCATTACCATAATCAGGACCACTAGTCCTCACTTGCTTTGGTTATTAGGCACATAACCAACATACACATGGCATGATATAAATTCATATGAATGCATTGAGATTTCTAAATAGTCATAGGGTGTAAGGATCATTTCCTTCACTTACCCACACCTTACCAAGCTTGGTAGGTTAACAGTCCCAATTGGTATTCAATATCACAGGCAAACTAACTCAACACAGCTCAAACATAGTTGAAGAGATCTTACCAAATCCTCTTTCAACATTCATGCAATTTGGCACCAATAATCATTACCTGCATGGTTACCATTAACATTGCCTGATGTTACCTGATCAATTGGCCTCTTACCAAGGCTGCTCAGTCCTTTTGCCAACTTTGTGATCATAGATTTGTTGCACCATCCTTTCTGCACAAGGTTGTTAGCTTCATGCAACAACATCCTCAGCACATTTAGCCATGCTCTTTGTTATCTTTGGTCCTACAACCAATACCAACATCAATAGTAATTATCAGCCACAATATTCTCCATTAGTGGTTCATTGCATATGCAGACTTCATTATTCTACCAATATGCAATATCCCATTTATGCACAATCATTTCCATATGCACTACGCAATGTTTGTTAAGATGCCATCTAGTGCATATACATCTATGTAATCCCTTATATTTCTAACATTTTTATGCCATATGACAATTTCATAATTATAAGTACGATAACAAACAGGGGTTTAAGGAATTCTTCCCTTTTCGATCCCTCATAGTAACATGGAGTTCCTCTTCCATATCATGCAATTGTAGAAATTTCCCATATTGGCAACAAAATTTGTTGGTCAAAACAGCCGCTGGCACTCTTCTGCACTAAATATCTATGATATATGCAGAACTCATTCAAACTCTGGTCATGCATCATTGTTCCCTGCTGGACAAGATTTCCAATGCCTGTCTTCATGCTCTATTCCGACATCAGGTGCGGAAACTACATCTCTTCAAAAATGACAACTTTCACTCCAATTCTGCACATTTTACACAGTTGCATTTTGGTCCAGAATGCCAACTTTAGCCACCTGTGGAAGAAAATCTATGAGGAATCACAAAAACTTATCTATCGGGCGAAGTTAGTCCATATAACCAGGATCACTCAGCAATTCACAGATCTCAATTCCGATGCACCATTCATCTTCTATGAATCTCTGGGTTTTACTACTTCTCACTTTTCACATTTTTCCAAAATTCCAAATTTTGGGCCAAAAATGGCTATCTCCCAAATGGTGCATTTCTGGAAAATCTTCGTCTAATGGAAACTGTCCGTCTTAATGAGAATATGAAATTTCTAGTTCAGTAAAATTTCTGATTCCCACATCTAGGGTCACTTTTACTGTCCACCGGCTTTTCAAAATCCCGAAAAAGTGGCTCGGAACAGTGCTTTTTGGCCTTCTTACTCACCCCAACTTCACATCCCTTGGAGTTTGGCTCCAAGATTTGAAACTTAACATTGTGCCTACTTCATGACTGCCTCATATCAATTTCAGCTTAAACCGGCCTTCTGTCAAGCCTCGGGACTCTGTCCTTTAAAAGCCACTATTCCCCATTTTCTGTCAAATCGGCGCGTAAAGGGCTCGGGGTCTTCATTGGTTCTTTCATGGCCTCCGTCAATGGCCTTTGAGCCCCACAGGAATCATCCCATTTTGAGCCCCGCTCGGTGACGGCTTCCGCAATTGCGGAGCAGTTCGTCGAACGCTTCCGCAATTGCGGAGCAGTTCGCCGAACGCTTCCGCAATGGCGGGGCGATTTGCCGAACGCTCCCTCAATTGCGGAGCCATTCGGCGAAGGCTTCTGCAGTTGCGGAGCCATTCGGTGAATTCTCCCGCAATTGCGGAGCCATTTGGCTAAGGCTTCCGCAACTTCGGGAGGCACTCGAAAATTCTTTCCGTTGTTTCAGAACGGTTTGGCGAACTTTTCCGCAAATTTCGGGGAACTCTTCCACGAACTGGTTTGCCGAACTCTTCCGCAGTTGCGGGAATATTCACGGAACTCTTCCGCAATTGCGGGAAGGTTCACCGAACTCTTCCGCAGTTGCGGGGAGGTTCGCGGAACTCTTCCGCAAATTTCGGAAGAGAAATCCTTCCGAAAACTTCACTTAGAAAAATTTTCTGCTTTTTCGGAGCATTTCGCTGAATTTTTCCGCGTTGCGGGACAACTCGCGGAATCCTTCCGCAAATTTCGGAAGAGAATTCCTTCCGAAAATTTCAGAAGGGAACTCCTTCCACAAATTTCGAGGCGACTTCCCGAACTTCGCCACGTTGCGGAAAAACTCGCGGAATGCTTCCGCAGTTTCGGAGCAATTCGTCGAATGCTTCTGCAGTTGCGGAAGACATTCGGGAATTCTTTCCGAAACAGACTTAACAAAAATTTTCGAAAACACTTAAACAATTTTCAAAAACACTTAAACATTGCAATTGGATTTGGCCCATAGAGGACCAATGCTGCAACCAGTAGCTCTGATACCATTCTGTCACGTCCCCTCCCATTATACTAGTGCAATGGAGAGGATCGTGATACCAAACCGGGCATCTAGCCCCATGTACTTATGAAGTAAGCATGCAAGACATATGAGGATGCATAAGTGAAGTTTATACACATCAGAAGTAATTTCAATTACTCATTCATTTTTGCATTCAAGATATTCATCCATTAAACAATTGAAAGATAGCACAAGAGGATACTTATCTTAATGAAGTAGTCCCAAGCAACCAGCTGCGCTTCTACAATGTTCCACCTAGCCGTAGGCCAGTGTGCTCAATCTCTCAGCACCAATGCCACCCCCGAGCTGAGCATGATCTCCACAAGGAACTAGGGAACAACAGGGTCTCACATAACCATAGATACACCAGAATCAGCCATACCAACCCGCAGTTGGGTTTTTGAGGCTGCTAGGAGAGGGATGCATATAACAGCAAAAGTGTAAGTGCTCGGCATGAGAAAAACATTTCAACAGTGGAATGCACGAGATGGGGTTTCTTGAGCTTCAGAAAAACGTGGGTAGACTCAAAACGAATTAGCAAACTGGGTAAATTCGACTGGGAGAGAAACCCATTCCAGAAAAACGCCCCAAGGGAAAAAACGACCTCTCCCTCAGCCCAAAATCGCGTCCCTCCTTTCCCAACTACTACACAATGCCAGAAACGAGTTCCTGGACATGGAAAAACACAGGGTTATGGTGAAAAACATGAGGATCAACTCCAGTAAGCTCAGTTTGCGTGAGAGGAAGAATGGCCATGGGTAAAAAAATGGATTTGGGCCAATTTCGTGGGGGTTTTCTTTCCCAGCCAACCCAAACTCGATTTCCCAGGTTGCTGTCTTGCCCATACACGAAAATTGACAACCATACCTCTCCCATCCCAAGGCATTAATTGTCTCAACCAATTATTGGAAGAATTAAATGATTGGGTGCATGAGGCCAAATGGGTAGTTGAGAGTTCATGGGTTTTCTCAATGAAATGGCTTAACACCATGGCTCAAGGGTTTGGTTATTTTCCCTCCCTATTCCTAGTAAAGATCATGCCCCCATCTCTTTGTTGCATCGCATAGCTGGTTGTGGGTTTTTCATTAAAAATTGCATATTTACATGATGTCCGATCTTACGTTGTGCACCGCTAGCACAAGAACTCTATGCATCTATTCTAATTGCCGATACATAGAACGATAAATCAATGGCGGGGCCTTGGCCTTGAGCTCCTCACCATGACTAAATAATAATATTTACTTCATTTACAATATTAATGCAATAGGGTCAAGCCGGGGACATTACAGGATACCTCTACAAGATCTATTCAGCTTGGCACTCACAATGCCTACACACCCAGCACAAGGAAGTATTCTCTTCACTGCCACACAGTCCCTCAAGCCATACCTTCATTTCTAGTGCTCTCAAGGTGTCCATAGAAAAGTATCCAAAGCCCTCCTGATCTTCTTGAGAGGTTAGTCCCTCCACTAGGTTTATCAAGCCAATTCTGTCCACTACCAGTCCAAGTTTCTTGCTCATAGGTTCAAATCAAAACCGGGATGCACATAACAGTAGAACCACACTTATTGGTCATGATAAAACGTTTTTACAGTGAGATTCCCAAGGATGGGGTTTTCATTAACTTAAGAAAAACGTGGGAAACCCAAAAACAAAACTGGAAGATGGGGGAACAACCCTGGGAAGCCAAATCCATTTTCAGAAAAACGTCCATGGACATTCTGGCGCAAAAACGGCCTCCATAACAGTCCCAAATCGTGGCCCTTCTCTCCCAGCTACTATACAATGCAAAAACGAGCTCCTAGGCATGGGAAAAATGCAGAAAATGGATGAAAAACGTGTAAGGAAAGACCCAGCTAGCTCAAACTGCATGAGAGAGGAAAAAATGACTGTTCATAAATGGCTTTGGGCACCATTTCGTGGGTGTTTTCTTTCCCAAGGAGACAAAACATGATTTTCCAGGTTGATGGCTTGCCCATACACGAAATTGGCTGCCATACCTCTTCATTCCCAAGGCATTAACTACCTCAACCAATTCTTGGAAGAATTAAATGATTGGGTCCATAACCCAAAATGGGTAGTTGGTAGTTTATGGGTTTTCTCATTGACACATGGATTACACCATTGGCTCAAGGGATTGAATAATTTACCTCCCTATTCCTTGTAGAATCATGTCCCCATCTCTTTGTTGCATTTCATAGCTAGTTGTGGGTATTTTCATTAAAATTCGTATTTACATGATGTCTTATTTACATTGTGCCCATCTAGCACAAGAACCATAGGCATCTATTCATTTAATTGCCGATACATCAATGCTAAATCAATGGTGGGGCCTTGGCCTTGAGCTCCTCACCATGATTAAATTACAATATTTACATCATTTACGATTTAATACAAAGGGGGTCAAAATGGGGACATTACAATGGGCACATGATAATTAGTAAGAAAGTCGAGTAAAGCTTAATTTCAATTGAAGCTCAAATATCTAAAAAAAATTTTAGTGAGATTCAAAAGGGTGGTTAGATATGGAGTTTAGGTCACGTCTTAAGGCATTGAAGCAAAATAAAATGAAACTTTTAAGAGAGAAATAATTCCTTTGGAATCTAAAGAGAAAGCCCCATGGTTAGCTAGGGTGATGAAAACACACAAAATTTCCATAATTTTTCCGACCACGGGAAGAATATCAATACCAACAAGGAAATAAGGAGAGAATATGGGTCTAAAGCAAGTTCCTTCAAAGATCTAGCTAAATTAGGTGTGGCTCACTTTGATGGGATTTATTAGGAGAAAGGAGATAATATTGCAAAAATTGTCAAAATGACTACATTCTTCCTAAGTTCCATTGATGAGGCAACCAATGCAATTTTGTTGGAGGAAACCTTTGAAGGAATAATCAATATATTAAAGGCATGCAATGTGGTTGCTTGTTGGGTGCCAAATTTAATTATGCTCCCAAAAAGTGCTTACACTTGAAATTTGAGTAAAAGGACCTCCCATGGGTGAAATCCTTTAATTCAATGTTTTCAATTTTTGTACGAAGGGAATTAAATTATAAAAGTGTCAATAACAAATTTGTTTTTCAAGTTAGTACCATTGGAGTATGTCATGCTAAAGGGTTTTCAATTATGATATGATGGAGGGTTTTCATTTATGTTTGGGATAGAATACCTTTTTTGTACATCTTGTTTTTGGATTTATGAAAGAAATTGTGCTTCACAATTATGTTTTGATCTCCAATTTTTGTGTAGAAATTAGTGACTGGAGCCACCTTCACTTTCAGTTAATGTGAAAACTACTACAAGCCTTTGGCGAATACTTATAAATATAATTCATATCTGGGAACATGGCAATCCATACTGCATATTGCAACTGGAAATCTATAGTGTTAATTTAAAATTATATTTCTACTCACTGTAAAGGAACAACATTATAGAAATTATACAATATATTTTCTATTGCATTAGACAATCTACAGCTAGCAAACAGTGGGTAGTAGAGAATTTAGTAATTGAAAAATCAGTGGGAACTACCAAATTTAGTAATTGAGAAATTATGTGTAATTTTGGTTGGCTGGACAATATTTTTAGTATTTTTGCAAAGACAACTAGTACACAGTAGAAATGCATACTTGAATAATGGTACTATACAAAATTTAAATATTCTTCTTATGTGCATAAGCTGGTTTTTTAGCTAGCAAAGTTTGAGGCGCCCACATAAGTCATTTTTTTGTGGGAAAAGTTGGGTCATTTTTCTAGAACCATACAAAATGAAAACAACCTATTTCCAGGGAAAGAAAATATTGAAAATGATAATGACAGGGCCAGGGAAAGAAAATATTCAAAATGATAATGGCAGGTTTTCCTTGTGAAGATGAAGGGGAATGAATAATGATGACAACTGAGAATGTGATGTCAAAGTTGTTGAAAGGAATGGTTTGGTTAGTTTTTTGGAGAGGATGCACTTCACAGCTTTGGAATGGACAAAAGATGTAATCTTTGTTTTTTGGTTGACACTTATCTCTAAGTCAATATTCAAATTCAAGAGTGATAAATAAGCATCTGTTAATGTTACAGTTGGCTTTTAATTGGTTGTTATAGTTTTCTTTTAATTGGCATTTTGTTCGTTTCATGTCACTTTCTCAGCAGTATATTTGAAATGCCATTCTTGTCACTTTATTAGCAGTATGTTTGAAATGTTATTCATTTCACTAGTTGAATGCCAACTTATCATTTCTATTACCCACTCCTCATATTCAATGTTGTATCTTTCGTTTGAAAATTACAGGAACATTGAAGGTGATTGGAAACCTGCAAAATTTAAACTCTCCGATCCTCCATATTGGGAAAAGAAGAAAACTCACTGATTTCAATTTTTTCTTGTCTATAGTTTTCCCTCATCTTTGGTTATGTTTTGTTCTTGTGATCTATTCTTATTGAACACAAACTATGTTATGTTCAGATCTATCCTACTTTTTAGTTACCGAAAAAATAATAATATAAAGTATCAAAATGCAATTTTTTGTTGAACATATATTTATCCTATTTCAATAAAGGCATATGATGTTTTCCATTTTTATTCAACTTTATTATGAGTTTGAATTATCGCAAGACATCTAATGTTTGCACTATATTGATAGAAATGTGAAGTTGGTATATTGTTCTCCATATTGTTTCTTCTAGCATGCGGCACTTCACACTTCACTTGCACGGTTCTGCGTAGTCTAAATTTTTAATTTGTTTGCATATTGTTTGTAGGAATAGGTACAAAATGGGCAAGCGAAACAAATGTGAGGCTATCATGGATCTTCAGGTACAAGAACTCAAAGACAAGACAACATTTTCTAGTAAAGATTTGGTTTGGTCTAAAATTTATCGAGAAAATGAGAGCATCGATCATGTTCCTTTAGTACTTTCACTTCAAGTTGAGGACTTTATCAAAGGGGAGGAAACAAACCTCGATGCACCATGCACTTTCCTACGGAGACAAAACAAACAACCAGGAAAAAGAGATAGTGTTGCATTACGATATGAATTGTAAGTATTTTGAAAGTGCATTGGATACATATTATTGTTGAGATTGTATTTATCATTGATAGTATTTACAAACATTTCAAAATTTCATGCATAGGTATCAATGTTCATATGGCCCAAGTCACAAAAGAGGAGAGCAATTAACTAAATGAAGGACCTCACATAAGAGGGGCTGCCAATGCCATTTCATTGTGAAGGTTATGGTTCAATTCCTTCATATAGAAATTTTAACTTACAATATGTACGGGCATGAAGATGAGGACAGATGGCCTTCTCATGGAAAACATGACACTTCAGGTAATGCGAGGACATTGCGTAAGCCACAGCTTTCCAAGGACATTGTTTCCTATGTGGAGAGTTGTTACCTTCTGGGAGTTTCCATTGATTCGACTTATAAAATGCACATTGAGAGACATGTTGACATGGACCCCACAGCTCGAGATAGGGATTTCTTCCTACGTAGGAAAGATATTGTAAACATATAAACCCGGTTGATGAAGGGTAAATACCAACTTCACCAAAAGGATGAAACGAGCGTCAACTTATGGTATCAAAATCGACCGGAAGATTTCTTTTTTTACCAAAATCCCAATGGTCGTAGTGTCCCTTTTATCATGGGAATTCAAACAAAATGGATGCTGGAGACCATAGTCAAGCTATCCCACAATAGCATAATAGCCATGGATTCCACTTTTAGTACAAATAAATACGGAGTAAGTCGAGTGTCAATGATTAATTTGATATGCATACTTGAATTGTAGCCATTCAATATGATCGGTCACTTGAATTTGACGTGACATGTTCTTTGAATATCGTAGTATCAGCTTCACACACTCATGGCATTTGATGAACAACAAAGCGAGGTTCCAGTAGCATGGGTTGTGAAAGAGTGAAATACAACAACTGATATTGCACTATGGTTGGAACAGCTCATGCAGAGGTGTTACCAGATTCGTCCTGATTGGAAAGTCAATGCCTTCATGGTCGATGATGCATTGGCTGAAATTTCTTCTTTGAGGTAAATTCAACGTTCTTATGCTACAATATATCTTTCATTTATTCTAAGAATTTCACGCTTAAATGCTCTAAATATGGCAGGATGGTCACAAAGTGTGAGGTGATATTGTGTGTTTGGCATGTACGGAGGGCGTGGAAAAAAATGTGAACTATTATGTTAGCAACAAATAAAAATACGATAAGATGTACAATGATCTAGGTTTCATCATGAAACAAAGTTCCAATGATTATGTGGATGATGCAATCAATGAATTTTTTAGCAAATATGAAGATGAGGTGAATTTCTTAGACTACTTCCGTAAGAACTGGGTTGTCGGTGATAAGCTTCGTAAGTGCACAAAATCTCGATGGTGTTTTTGTTTTTATCTTTCATAAACATGTTATACATGTTCACTAACTTGTTTATTCACATTTAGGGATGTGGGTGAAAGGATGTCGCGATTTCCCTCATGCCAATCAAGAGACCAACAATTCCGTTCAGTCATATCATTGTTACCTAAAGACTAGTTTTCTATGTGATCGAAGGAAGAAATGTGCTCGGAGGATGGATTGACTATTGTACATGCTCCTAAAAAGTGTCGAACCTTGTTACCGGTACAAAGAAATTTTGAAAGAACAAGGATACTTGAACAATTATAAGAAAGAGAACCAATATGAATCATCAGTGGAAAAGGCCAAAATAATTCCATAGAATGATTGTTGTCCTCATGAGAGTATAGCTAATGCTTATTGGGTGAGGAGTCAAAGTAATCCTAATAAGGTATACCTTATCAAGTGGTATAGTGAAAATTTTATAGTGTGTGAATGCCCATGGTCTACGTGGGAATATTTGCAAGCATTGCATAAAGGTCAACTAGTTATATTTCAACTCAGTAAATTCAGAACCATTACTTCATCGGGATGCAATGGCCAACACAGTAAATGAACCTCCCGAAATACTTATTGAGCCCCACAACCTTAGTGTAGATCTCAACACTTATCTTGTGTCCACTGATACTGTTGATGCAAATGTGGAGGAACTTCATCTTTCTAGGGAGGATTTGTTTAGATACACACGGTTGATTCAAAACAGCCCCCCTACTACTATGAGCAAAACCAAACAATTGACTGATATGTTGAAAAATTTGTTGGAAGAGGCCAACAATCAACACATTATGGATTTTGAATTCACGGTTTGGTTGGATGGTCTTGATTTGTATTTGAATAGAAGTAAGAGTTTCCTAAGCCCTACAAAGAAACAAGGAAGAAAAAAGCAAGATAGTGGAGTGGAAATTGATTTGAATGTCCCTGCATGTGAACATGAACCATTTCAATTTCACTACCTCAACAAACGTGGGCGTCCTCTAGCAAAGAAAGCACGACCTATGGTCCCAGGTTAGTGTCATTGATTGATAAGAGGAATGGGTTTAGAATATTAGATTACCCTTTTTAGCCATCACTAGTAATTAACATGTGCTGTCTTTATATCTTGCAGATGTGCAACAACTTACAATGGCGGCCTCAATCCAAAGCCAAATGGAAATGCAAAACCATCCAGGTACATTTCATGGGACTTTTCACATGTTTTGAGAGTGAATTGTTTTTATAATCATATGTTGAATATCCAATCATTTCGTTCATGTTTGCAGAGGTTCAAAAATCCGCAACCCTAGACTCAATTCAAATCCATATGGAGTTGCAACATGCCCACTTGCTTGACAAGTCTCCAATCAGTGATTTGCAAGGTTTTCAAAAGGCTATTTTTCAACTCTGTTGCCAATGCATTCATTTTTTTACAATCTAGTGAGGGGTTGTCAATACGGTCTATAGTGACTATTTACTTTTTTAATTACAGATACAATTAATTTATTGAGGGGTTGTTCTCCTTCCAAACATGCCCAACCAGTTGACAATTATCCTATTGGTTATCTACAAGGTCTGTAAAATGTCAAGGTTTGTACTCATTGTCAAATACCCTTTATGCATCTCCATCCTTTAACATATGATGTGTTGATGTGTGCAGATGTGCAACACTCCCTGACCCTGCCACCAATCCAAGGCCATGGGGATACGCAAGGCCATCCTCCTACCGAACATGCTTGGTTGATTGGAAAAGCTCAATTTGCAAAGAGAAAGCAAAGGGAGCAGAGCAATTCTACAAATGATTTTCCACATGCTAACACACAGTGAAAGAATTCTATATTGTGAAAGAATTATCATAATTATCATAATTATGTATTGTGAAAGAATTATCAGAATTCAGTATTGTGAAAGAATGCAATGGCACATGCTAAATGCAATGCCACATGTAATGTAATTGTGAAAGAATTATCAGAGGACTTGAAGGAAACGCTAGGAACCATTTTAGTGGGAACAATGTTGTACTGGATTCTTGGTCTTTTAACCTTCATTTTGAAAATGAATATGATGATACTGTAACCATTTTCCATCAAGCAAAGAAGGAAAAATCCAATGTTTTGACGTGATTCTGTACCATCCTATTGAAAATTTTGAATCAGGACAGATATCAAATTTCAATGGCCATAAAAGATGTAGAAATTTGAAACCATTCCTCCATTTTCTCTTACATCTTTTATGCTTTGCACCAATTGTTTGCTCCATACAAAGAATACGGGTCTTGTTTATCCATGACTAAAAGTTGGAAATACTATAGATGATGTAGGGCTATTTCGTCCTGGATTTTTTATCTTGCCATTTGTTTGTAGAAAGAACCACTCAGTGTAATGGACCTACAGATATATACTAACACCTGGTTTAGAAACCATATATGAACCAGTGTCCATTTTTATTTGACTATTGTGCTTATTAATTGTGTTAGTAGGTTAAAATAAAATCGATGCTAATGAATTGTCTCTATTTAGATGTTAGGACTAATCAATTTTGAAGCTATGTTAATTAGTAGTTAGAATGTGATGGCTGCCTTTTTATGGTGTGATTGATAGAACCAGTAAACTGCCTATGCAACACAGTATTGTGTCAAACATGAACAATGGGCATTTTTCTTTAAAAAATAAACTAAAAAGTTACAATTATAATTGGTCTTACATGTGAAAAAGTTGTGGAGGTGATCCACTTTATTTCTTTATGAAAATATGTTCAACTAAATGCATGAATCTATGGACAACTTCCCAAAGGCTATAATGTTTCACTGAGTACTCCAACACCTATTAGCTTGGTTCAACAATTTATTTGATTTTGAGACCATTTTTTAGCAGAATTAGGTTGGTGTTGGATCCATTCTTGCAATTTTTGTTGCTTATTTATGACTCTTCAAAACTGAGAATTTCAACTTCTGCATGCATTTAAGTTATTTAAACGAATTATGAAAAACATAAATCTTGAGCATTTCGTGCTAACAATGGTAGAAAATTTTGAAATTCAGGTTTTTCAATTTAATAATCTTTCCTACTTAATTACGTAGGAAGACACTTACATTTAGACATTCCCAAGCATCAATGGTTGCAAACTTTAATATTTAACATCCAAGCACCGAGCAATTCTCCCTCTACTTGATTCCATCAAGTAGGGTAGAGGCGATTTGGTTGTCCAATATACTTCTCAGATCAAATCTTGGTGGATAATAATTCAAAATTAGCATCATTTTGCTACATGTGTGATGAGTTAATCTTAGTTATCAAAGTAAAGCATACAATAAATGCTTTTTATTTTGATATTTGAGTTGGTCAAATAAAGTAATTGTGGATATGGATGTCCTTATTGTCTCCATGGCTTGGAAGATCTATATCAAGGTCCCAATCCCAATGTAATTGTGGACATTTTGGATGCCCTTATTGTCTTCTCTAGGTGAAGTAAAGAGAAGGAAGGACCCACCCTTGGTTCTTTAGTCTCACTCTGTAAGACTCCAAAAGCTTGAAAAAATGTAAGGGCTTATCAATTTTAAATAGAAGTCCTATCTAACCCCACCCAGATTTGAAGTACGCAAGAAAAGAGTTGATAGTTCAAAGGTGAAAACTTCAATATGTACCAATCTTTTGCACACTAACATTTAGACAAAAGTCCATGAAAACCTGGATGATGGACAGGCTGACTGTCAAAATAGTAGCCTACTAGCCTACATTAGGTGGTGACTGTCATGCACTCTATATGCAGATAAATTGTTACCAATACACACAGAGCATATGAGATTTATTGTCAACCCGAGAAAGTCTTTTTATTTCAAAGGATAAGTGCACAATCTATGCTTAAACACCAAACCATTAGAATTGAATACTTTTATCTTCTATCATCCATGTTCATCCCAAAAATCTATGCAATCCCAATTACCTTCTAACTGCTACACTTCAATTCCTCTCTATCATGCATCAATAAGAAATGGTATCAGATCTAATCAACAATTATAGGAAAGAAATCTCATTCATATTCTAGAACAATAACCTGTCTGATCTAATCACTCTGGAAAATCATAAGGCATAAACTGGACATTAATCTAGAAATCCAATTGCAAAGGATTGAGTCAACTGTTCTAAGAAATTGAATTGCAGAATGGAAATCAACAATCATAACAGGAAAGATAAATTGCAAGGGCTCATGGGATCACAACTTAGCTGCAAGATGAACAAGGCTGTGTATAATTGTCACATGAATTGCATAAAGTCTCTACTCAGTCGACTGTCACTCTGTATTACTTGCCAAATTCAAGGGACTCTAATATTAATTGTATTGAAAATCCACACCATAAATGTTGCTGCTGTGTACAAAAGGAAATATCATGAACAAAGCATCACAAAACAATGAATTCAAAATCCTATTTTAACTCAACAATCTCTGTGGAAGATGGGCCCAGCCTTCACACAGAGACACTGGCTGAACAACACGAATTCCTTTAACTCAGAAGTAACCCCTTATATTAACAGTAAAATGATTACACAGTTTTGCTCGGCTGCTAATACAATGAATTAATTGTCTGTCATTCCACCCCCTGGGTCGAGGCAACTCCCCATATTTATACATACAAACCATAACATCCAGTCCTATAATCGGGTAGCCATGAATATCTCTGATCTTCAGGTGCCCTAAAATAACTAGCTGTTACAATACGTGGCAGAACAGAGACATCAAAATATGAGAAAGTTATCAATTGACCCAAGAGTGGCGATCCTTCCAGATCACATCTAGACTCGATCAGCAACATACTCAAGATAGCGCATTCTGTTACAGCTGCCCTGTCACAGTTGTGCCTTAATTTGATGATTCGAGCCCCGAGGACCCCTTTACAAGTAACGAACATCCCTTCTTTCATGACTTGTTTAGCCTCGATCTTCCTGCAGTCCATTTATCTCAACTACCTTCATAAGTTGTAACATGTTAGCACAATTGAGAGATGCACAGCTTTAATTATCACAATCATAAGCATTAATAAGATAAAACAATGATCAGTCATACCTTGGCAACTTGGGGGAATAAAGTAGGGACAACAGGTCTAATTATCATGATAAGTGGTGTAAGACAGGGGCAGGAAAGATGATTAAAGATGATTAAAAAGGGCCAATTCTGGGCTCAACATCTCCCCCCAACTACCCTGTTGCATGTCCTCATGCAACAACCTGCATCATTCAGAATCTGAGTCCTGTACTGAACTCTATCCATGGAGAGAGGAAGAATTGTAGGAAACTTAGGCACCTTATCTGTCTTTTGAAAAATCCTCTGTGAGTAACTCAACATCTTCCTCATCATTGTTCCCCTTCCACTGCTAGTTGCTGGTGTCTGGAAATACAATTGGTGTAGTGGGAGTCTTCCTGTAGTCTCATTATGCTGTGCCTGGGGGCTCGAAAGGAAATCTTTAATCTGAATCTAAATCAATGACATTTCTAGGAGGTAGAAGCACTGGGTCTTGTGGGGCAGTGTCTTCTAGCACATCTAAATTTAATAAGAGAGTTGTTGGTTCTTGTGTAACAGCAACATCCTTTAGACTCTCTTCAGCAGCTACCATCATTGCTTTTAGAGACACTGGTTCTTGTGTAACAGTGTCTTCTTTGTCCTTCTGTTGCTGAGATTGAATATCTTTCTCATTGTGCAACTCCTCCTCCAAGATTTCAGTGTCACCTGAGCATGGTGTCTGTACCTGTTCATCTTCACTCCACTGTGTATCGGGAATGATATCCACTCCAGGGTTATCTTTTAAATGAAATTCAGGAGTTCCTGCTGCAGCTTCCAAGGATGTTGGTTCTTGTGTAGCAACATCCTGGCTTACCTCTTCATCCTCATGTTGTTGCAACTCTTCCCCTATGAGCTCTATGTCATGGGAGTCCTCTGGGGTTACAACCCAGAGTTCATAATTAAACTCCAGAGTGTCCTCTGTCCCAGGTTCTTCTCCCATCTGTTTGGCCGATTGGGAAAGTATATTCAGGTTTGCTGGTTCTTGTGTTACAGCATCCTGTTCCAGTTTATCACTGTCCTGCCTTTGTGTCTCTTCTTCTAGAATTTCTGTGGCCTAGGAGCATTCTGGGGTTACAGTATAGAATTCTTCATTGGCCTCCAGAGTGTCCTTCATTCCAGGTTCTTCTCCCATATGTTCTATAATCTCTGTATCATGGGAACATTCTAGAGTTACAGTATCGTCCTTATTAAGCTCCAGGGTGTCCTCCATCCCTTGTTCTTCTCCTAATTGTTCTCTGTTCTCTGTGTCATGGGAAGTGGCAGCTTCAGCAAGGATATTTAAAGATGCTGGTTCTTGTGTGACAGCACCTTCTTTTTCTGCTGCTCCCTTTATTGTGGCCGCGGGTTGTTGTGCTGAATAAGTGCTAAGTATAATTTTGTGGCCTGCTTCCTTGAATATTTCTCCACAAGTGGGACAGAGTATTCGTTCATCCTCCTGCCCAGCTTCAGCAGAATCTGATCCCTCCAGTTTTTCTGCAGCCTCTATCAATGTATACATTTTTCTTTCACCCTGCTTTCTGCAGGTTTCCTTCCAGATTTCCAACTCCCTTCTAAGTACTTGGAGGTCCTCTTTCAGCATTGCGTTCTCAGCCAGAAGTCCTTCAGTTCTAGGTTCTTCCTCCACTGGCCTTTGTGGAGCATCCATCGGTCTTGGTACAAGGATTGGGGGCTCGACCTGTGCCTCTAGGGTTGCCCATCTTTTCCTGGCTGCCTCTACTGCTGTAGCTGATCGAGTTCTTTTCTTTCTGATTGGTGATATTAGGTTAAATTCATTGGTGGCTCTCTTTCTTTTCTTTTGTGGTGTTTTCTTTTGTGGAGCTGGGACATAGGGAACCAAAGATGAGGTCTAAGGAATGTTTTCTTGCTCCTCATGCTATTCTTCTTCAATTACAGCTCCTCCTCCTACCCACTCAGGTGAAGACTCAATTGTTACCAGCTCAATGTCTTCTTCCATTGCCCTGGCTCTGTCATCTTCAGGTTCCATTGTCGCAGCATTTGATGCTGCTCCAATTTCACCTTCTGCTGTCGGAGCTGCCCTGTTATCTGGGTTTCCCACAAAGGTTTTATCTACACCATCGCCCAATGGCTCTGTTTGTGCCTCCAATTGCTCTTCTTCAAATGTAGTTTCATCCCCCAATGGCTCTGCTTGTGCTGGAGGTTCGTCTCCCCCGAATGGCTCTGATTGTGCCCTTGGTTGTTCTTCCTCTAATATAGTTTCATCCCCCCAAGATGGCCCAGCTTGTGACCCCGGTTGTTGTTCTTCTACTGTGGTTTCACCCACCCCAGATGGTCCTGCTTGTGCCCCCGATTTCTGTTCTTCTTCCATTTCATCCCTCCCCCCAACTTCAATGGAGGAACTCCGGTCCTCCTGTTGTGGTGGAACCTGTAGTTGCTGTAATGGGACGACCCGCAAGGGAACGGGTTGCTGAGGTCGGGTTATGAATTGTTCCCAAGTTATATGATGTTGGGTAAGGGTTCTTACAATGATTAATTTGATAAGGCCATGGTGGGTAAGAGAGGAAAGTGGGTGCTTAGCAGACTGAACAAATGCCGTCATATGATGCAGGTCATGTAGTAAATAAAATGGAATGTTCAATAAAATGCCATGGCAGAGATGAGAAAGAAAAGGAAGTTCAGAGTTATACATAGTTTGATATCTACCTTCACAAGTAATGTACTTCTTGAGAAAGACAACAACTTGGTCCCATGGCCGCGGCAGTGAGTTCATTGCAATCCCTCTTCTGGATGCTTCAACTTGCTCCCCTGCGAGTAAAAATTCTTCTCGTGCAATCGTTGCAGGGACTCGTCGGTTAAACCATGGTTTTCCCACCATCGGGATGGCTGTAATCTCGGATATAATGGTCTTGGAGACTTCTATGCGCAGCCCCCACACCATGGAATGAGTTTTGGTAAGATTCAAAGCAAATTGCAGGGCTGCATCCCGATTGAATCCGTCTAGTTGCTCAAATAATTTGAGCCAGCCGACAGCTTGAAAGATGGCAAGAACTTGAAGATTTCTCTTGAGTTCCCGTGTATTGAAAGGTTCATGACGAACTGGAATCCCCATGATCCTTGCTGCAAGCTGAAGTTGCTATTCCACATATTATAGGATCCCAAAATGGAAGTTGCAGCACAGAGGATGCACGAATCGCTGAGCGGAGACGTTGAAAGAATGGGCAAATTTGGAAAGTTGAGCATAGAAAAACGTTTGAAATTTCCATGCCGAATTGGGGAAGGTGGCAGTTATTAGTGTTTACGTCGTACGAGGGAAAGGTTTAATCAAGTATAATGGTGGTACGAGTGAAGGTACGACTAATATCATTTAAATGATATCAATACTTAGTCATGTGATAAATGAAAGCCATACCTCATAAGACTGTGCATCGAAATCCTGCGAAGAATGGTGGAGCGTGCAGTTGGTGACGTTGTGGAGCCGAACTCGTGCACAGTCAGAAGTGTGATCATGATGACTCGGATAAGGAAATAATTTCTTTCACCGGTGAAACACAAGCCATCGCGTCCTCGGTGTCGGAATGATGAGTTCACCGGCTCGACTGAGGTGAATCATCACCATGATTTAGCAGGTTTGGAGCAATTCTTCCATTAACACAGGAGTTACCACTGCAAGTTGCAAAAAAAAATGATATCACGGCCGACAAAAAAAGATGTTGCAACCGCCAGGAAAGATGTTGCAACTGCCGAGAAAGAGGTTGCAGCCGCCGGGAAAGAGGTTGCAGCCACCAAAAAAGAATTCACGGTAGCCGAAAAAAGAATTTACGGCATCGGGAAAAATTACGGCTGTCACAGAAAAGTTTTACGGCGGTGGGAAAAATTACAGCTGGCGGGAAAAGTTTTACGACGGTGGGAAATATGTTGTAGCTTGTCGGAAAAGTTGTTGCAGCTACGGGAAAATGGTTGCAGCTGCCGGGAAGTAGTTCACGTCCGTTGGAAAAAGTTCACAGCTGTCGGGAAAAATATTTTACCGGTCGACGGAAAATGATAACGCAGCCGTTGGGAAATTATGTTGCAGCCGCTGTGACATGATGTTGTAGCTGCCGGGAAAAAGGGTTTACGGCTACTGGGAAATGATGTGGCAGCTGCTAGGAAATGAGGTGGCAGCCGCTGAGAAATGAGGTGGCAGTGGATGGGACATGATGTTGCAGCTGCCGATGTTGCAACTGCCAGAAAAGATTGACGGCAGCCGGGAAAAAGGATATTACGGCCGCTGGGAAATGAGGTGGCAGCCGCTGGGAAATGAGGTGGCAGTGGCTGGGACATGATGTTGCAGCTGCCGAAAAAGATGTTGCAGCTGATAGAAAAGATTGACGACAGCCAGGAAAAAGGATATTACGGCCACTGGGAAATGAGGTGGCAGCCGCTGGGAAATGAGGTGGCAGCGGCTGGGACATGATGTTGCAGCTGCCGAAAAAGATGTTGCAGCTGCCGATGTTGTAGCTGACAGAAAAGATTGACGACATCCGAGAAAAAGGATATTACGGCCGCTGGGAAATGAGGTGGCAGTCGCTGGGAAATGAGGTGGCAGCAGCTGGGACATGATGTTGTAGCTGCCGAAAAAGATGTTGTAGCTGCCGATGTTGCAGCTGCCAGAAAAAATGTTGCAGCTGTCGGGAAAAAGGATTTGCGGCCATGGGGAAAATGATTTTACGGTTCATGGAAAATGATATCGCGATTGCCGGAAAAGATGTTGCAGCTGCCGGAAAATATGTCGCAGCTGGCGGAAATTTTTTTTTTTTTTTTTTTTTTAAAGGCAAAAGGGAAATACAGCACAGGATGGCACAGGGAGATTCTTGCTTGACGGGCCCAATCTGGTCGTTCTCCTGGCGCTTCCCTCTGAAATTTTTTTTTTTGAAACATAACAGCAAACGAAAAGATCAAATGCAAAGAGAAAGAAAAAAAAACAACAATTATACGCTACAATAGGAAATTATTTATGTACAGCAAATACGATTTTCAGTTTAAGGATTGGCAAAGGTAGAGAGAAATTCCTGCTTTGGTGCCAGCTGATAATCTAGATCGGCAACAATTTGCGAAATGAATGCATCTTTTGAGATGGGCTTACGATACAGTCGCAGTCTGTGGCCATTAGCAAGTAATGGTATACGATTTTCATCAATGGTCACCAGGCGAATAGTGTCGTTGTCAAATACCTTGTCGACCAAATATGGACCCAGCCATCTTGTACGTAATTTACCTTTAAAATCCTTCTTGAATCTGGAGTCGTATAATAGCGCCCAGTCTCCCTCACAGAAAATTTTCTTTTTAATAAATCGGTCATGCTAGTTGGATCTCTGTTGCTGAAGCAAAATAGTCTGATCTACTGCAGCTAGCCGTTTCTCATCTAATTCGTTTAATTGATTTAATCTTCTCTTATGGGCTTCTGTTACATCCAGACTCATTTCTGTGGCTGTTTTCAGGGTTTTGATCTCAAACTCAATTGGAAAGATGGCACTCTTTCCATACACCAGATCATAGGGAGAAAACCCTGTAGTGTTGCGCCAAGTTGTGCGATATGCCCACAGTGCTTCTGGAAGCCTGTCAGCCCAATCCTTTCGATGGCGTTTAACTGTTTTAGTAAGTTTTGCTTCAATAACTTTATTAGTACTTTCCACCTGACCATTGGCCTGGGGGTGGTAAGGTGAAGCTATCCTATGCTGCACATGATACTTCCGGAGCAAGGATTCAAATTGATGTGAGATGAATTGCGGTCCCCCATCGGTAACTACTTCCTTTGGTACCCCAAAACGGGTAAAGATTTCACTGTACAGAAAATCAATCACCGCCTGGTCATTAGCCTTAGCCAAAGCTACAGCTTCTACCCACTTAGTCATGTAATCAGTACAAACTAGAATGTAAACCATCTGTCTGGAAGGAGGGCTGATAGGGCCAACAAAATCCAATGCCCATCTATCAAACGGTTCAAGTACCACTTTCTGCTGTAAAGGCATCTGATCTGTTTTATTAGGTTGGCCCATCCTTTGGCAGCTGTCACAGGACTGAACATATCTTTTAGTGTCCCTAAACAGAGTCGGCCTTTAGTAGCCCATCCGCAGCGCTTTATGCCCTGTTCTTTTGTCTGCAAAGTGTCCTCCACAGGGTTCATCATGACATGCCTTCAGTATATGAAAGATTTCATCTTCCCTTACACATCTCCTAATCTCAAGATCGGGTCCTGTGTAAAAGAGATGACCATTGAGCCAACAATACCTGGCACTTTGCTGGATAATTTTTCTCTTCTCTCGTTTAGACATGTGTGGCAGGAGCTTCCCTGCGACCAAATAATTAGCAACATCTACATACCAGGGGGAATGAGCTGAGAGTGCGAATAAATGTTCATCTGGAAAATAATCCTCAACAGGCGAACTGTCATCACTGTTAGTAAAACGTGATAAAAAATCAGCAACAACATTTTCTTTTCCAGGTTTATCTATAATGGTAATATCAAATTCCTGCAATAATAAGAGCCACCTGGTCACTCTGGAATTGGTGACAGGTTTATTCATTAAATATTTAATGGCGGAGTGATCAGTGTGCACAAACGTAGGATACCTAGTAATGTAATGCCAAAATTTATTAATAGAGTAAACAATAGCAAGGAATTCTTTTTCGGTAACAGTATAATTAAGTTCAGCAGGGGCTAAGTTTTTACTGACGTAATAGATAGCATAAGGTACTTGACCATCCCGCTGTCCTAGTACTGCTCCAATGGCGGTATCAGAAGCATCTGAAGAAATGTGGAAAGGTATGGTCCAATTAGGTCCCCTTAGGATAGGGGCTGTGGACAGCTTCTCTTTAAGCTTATCAAACGCTGTATGGCCTGCTTCACTCCATACAAACTGTATGTACTACATTAACAACGAAAACAAAGGATAAGCGAGTTTGGAGAAGTTTTCTATAAATCTCCTGTAATATCCAGCATGTCCCAAAAAGCTTCGCACCTCTTTCTGAGTTGAAGGGGTTGGTATATTTTTTATCACCTTAATTTTTGAAGGATCCACCTGAATGCCATTGGTGGAGATGAAATGTTTTAATACCACACCCTCACTCATCATCATATGGCATTTTTCAGTGCTTAATGAGAGGCGAGCCTATTCGCAGTGAATTAAAACCTTCTTTAAATTTTCCAATGCCTCCTCAAAATCCTTGCCATAGGGAGTAAAATCATCCATAAAGACTTCCATACTATCATTAACCAATTCAGAAAATATGCCAATTACAACTCTTTGGAATGTTGCTGGTGCATTACATAAACCAAAGGGAAGCACCCTGTAGGCAAACGTTCCCCAGGGGCAAGTGAAGGTGGTCTTATCCTGGTCCTCAGGAGCAATCTGAATTTGGTTGTACCCGCTAAACCCATCTAAGAAGGAGAAGAACTTCTTCCCTGATAGGGTATCAAGTACCTGGTCAATAAAGGGAAGATGAAAATGATCCTTTTGCGTAGCTTTGTTCAGCTCCATATAATCAACACAGACTCTCCATTTACCATTTTTCTTGGGCACAATTACGAGTGGGGAAACCCATTCACTATCTGAAATCGGATATATAAATCCTGCTTCCAAAAGTTTTTGGATTTCCTCCTTCACTATATCCCTCAGATTGGGGTTCATGCGTCGTTGGGGTTGACAGACAGGCCGGGAATCATTTTTAATATAAATATGGTGGGTGCACAGATTAGAAGGGATACCCTTCATGTCTGTATACTCCCAGGCGAATGCCCCCTTACGTTCCTTCAAGAGACTGATTAGGCACATCTGTTCTTCTGAGGAGAGACCAGGGTTGATGTTCAAAGTCCTTCCAGGCTCTACCTCAATAGGAATACTTCTCAAATTTTTCAAAACTGGGATTATGTTTGCGTCACCGACTAGTGTTTCCTCCGTAAGATTTTCTTGTTCTTCCTTACCAAGGGTAAAATTCAGGATTTGATAGACTTCTTTATCCACTGAAGCAGGTTCGCTAATGAAATTACTGATGGCATCGTCTTCTGTTTCATTTTTAAAAGTTAAGGCCTTCCCTGTTGTTAATAATGGCTGAACATCATCCTCCTCTTCCTGCTCTATCCAGAGAGAAATTTCAGCCTTTAAACTTGGCCGAGCTGGAGGATACAGGGTGAGGTTTTTAATCTCTGTACCATCAGATATAGTCATGGACCCAGATCGATAGCTGATGCAAGCATCCGCTGTGGCCAACCAAGGCCTCTCCAGGATCAATGGATGTCCCCCCAGCTGTGATTTTGGTTGCAATATCAAAAAGTCAGCAGGGTATTCCCATGATTCTAATGAGATGACAAGGTCGTCCAGAATCCCTTCGGGTCTAATGGTGGATCTGTCTGCCAATTCTAAAATGGTAGGGGTCGGCCTAAAATTAGTGAGTCTAGGCTTCCTCACAGTCTCAATTGTTATGACATTGATTGCTGCTCCTAAGTCGACTAGCACGTTGGGTATCTGCGTTTGTCCTATATGTACAGTGACAGTAGGATTGCCAGGGTCGTCATACTTGGTCACAGGGGTTTTTCCTGTTATTAAAGCAGATAAATTCCCTATGACGTGAACAGTGGGAGGGTCTCTAGGTTTCCTCCCTGGTTTCTTAGTGCACAAGTCCCGAACGGTTTTAGCATAAATGGGCACGTCTTGAAGGGCTTGCAGAAGGGGGATTTTAACGTAAAGATTCTTCAATTCTCCTAGGAGGTTGAATTGAGGTTGACCCCCTATTTTTGGTAGCATTAGTCTCTCGGGGTATGGTGGTTGCCTTACCAGCTGGGTAGGATGCGTATTATCCGATTTCTCATCTAATGTTTCAGCCGTCCCATCTAAGGGATGCTTAGCACCTTCAGTGATAGGAACCGGATCGGATGGATGCTGTGAACTCTCTCCTTTTTCATGCACAGAAGGTGGAATATCTTCTATAATTACAGGTTCTATTATCTTCCCAGATCGTAGACGAATATCATTACAAGGTACAGGGGAGAGAGAGTAGGCCGGCATATTAATAGTTTCCAATTGATGGACTGTTTTATTATTCAGGTTAGGATTAGGTTGGGCAGGCAGCTGAGGCCGTATTGGTATATTAGGAACAGGATTATTCTGTAGCTGCAGCTGCGGCTGCTGAGGTGGGTATTGAGGATATTGAGGAAACTAAGGAAATTGAGGGTATGGAGGAGAATATGGTAACTGTTGAGGTGGAGGTGGTTGAGGAAACTGGTTCCCAAGATGGAAGTTCCTCCATCCAGGAGACCATGACGTAGGTTGTTGTGGTGGCTATGTCCAAGGACTCCATGAGTTATAATTTTGCATTGCAATTTGAGAAGGATTCCACTGAGCATAATTTGAAGGGAATTGTGTATTCACATTTTGCATGTTATTATTCCAATTGTTCATATTATTCAAAAATGGAAACGAGTCTGGAGGCATACCTTGATTTCGAGGCTGCCAAGGTTTCTTCTGTGCAATGAAATAGGCTGATTCCACTCCTGGAGTTGATTCCTGCAGAACAGCCTTCACTTGGGGAAGTGTGGGACATTCCTTCATGTCATGGTTCAGCTCACACAGCTGACATACTTGTATTTTGTCAAGAGGGCATTCTTTCAGTGGATGATTCTTTCTACATCGGGGACAGAACACACCTAGTGTGAGATCCTCCACTGCCTGTCTTTGTTTGGCCTTCAGGACATCAATCTCCTAAGAGATGGAGCTCATCATTTTTGTTTTAAAATTTTCAAGGAGATTGCCTATCTCTGCACATGTAGCTCCTCCATTGGATGACTTCTGAGTTCTGTCGAAGACATCACATTCCATCTTATCCCGTTTATCCCACTTATTGTTCCTGGAAGATCCCTTGGAGTATCTCTTACATAATTCCACAATCGTCTCAAAAGGCTCTTTGGAGATATCTCCCTTTCCTAACAGATTTAACATGTCTAAACAATCATCCCTGATCCCTCGAAGCAAGATTATCTTGAGCACATCTAGCCCCATGTTCGTCTGCCCGGCTCTTTGCACATTGTACAGCAGCCTTTCTACAAAATCCTCCAGACTTTCATCCTCCTTCTGCACCATCTTGAATAATTCCTCTCTTTTATCCCCGGTGTTGCAATATTCTTGATATTTCTCCAAGAATACTTGCTTCATCTTATTCCAATTAGCAATAGTTCCTCCCCCAAGGCTCATGAACCATCGTAATGCATTGTCCTTCAGGGTGGCGGGAAAAAGTTTCAGCTTTTGGGCATCTGTGACATAATCATACCTACGACAGAGGATATCAAATTCAAACAGGAATTCGTCTGGATCTTCTGCCGCCCTGCCATGGAAGCGAGGCAACACCGATGGTGAGATGTTCCTCATAGGAGCTGTCCCTTCTGGCTGCTGAATTGGAAATTGTAATGTAGCCGTAGTTCCTTCTGGCAAGGAGTAATTTTCATGATGGTATTCTACCACTGCCTCTTCCTCTTCGGTCTCATGTCTGTTACTCATCTTTTCTTCTGTATCCTCTTCTTCATTCGTTCCTGCGTTCTTTTCCTCAGTTGTAACAGCTGCGTATTCTTCAGTTGTAACAGCTGCGTACTCCTCAGTTGTTACAACTGCGTATTCTTCAGTTCTAACAGCTGCGTACTCCTCAGTTGTAACAGCTGCGTATTCTTTAGTTGTAACAGCTGCGTCAGTTGTACCTTCCTTAGCAGGGGTATATGAGTGAGTCATGGCTGCTCTTGTACTCTCCACCATGGATCCTGACGCTGGTGCCCCAGGATCAGCAGGGATTTTTCTGATAGGAGTTTCCCGTTGACGAGTCCTGGTAGCTGAATCAGTTCTGTCAACAAGATCGTCGATGAATGTCCTTCTGCCCAACGGTGGTCCCCGACCACAACCCGAACCACCTGCGCTGTTAGTATTTTGTGGGGTTTTGGGAGTTGGGACGTGATCGCATTTTACCCTCCTCGTATTCATGCAAATTATATCATTTCAGCAAAGAAGAAACTGACTAAAAACAATTATCAGATGCAACTAATGACTAGTGTTTAATTTTTATCCTTCCCCGGCAACGGCGCCAAAATGTCATGCAATCTATATGCAGATAAATTGTTACCAATACATACAGAGCATATGAGATTTATTGTCAACCCGATAAAGTCTTTTTATTTCAAAGGATAAGTGCACAATCTATGATTAAACACCAAACCATTAGAATTGAATACTTTTATCTTCTATCATCCATGTTCATCCAAAAAATCTATGCAATCCCAATTGCCTTCTAACTGCTACAGTTCAATTCCTCTCTATCATGCATCAATAAGAAATGGTATCAGATCTAATCAACAATTACAGGAAAGAAATCTCATTCATATTCTAGAACAATCACCTGTCTGATCTAATCACTCTGGAAAATCATAAGGCATAAACTGAACATTAATCTAGAAATCCAATTGCAAAGGATTGAGTCAACTATTCTAAGAAATTGAATTGCAGAATGGAAATCAACAATCATAACAGGAAAGATAAATTGCAAGGGCTCATGGGATCACAACTTAGCTACAAGATGAACAAGGCTATGTATAATTGTCACACGAATTGCATAAAGTCTCTACTCAGTCGACTATCACTCTGTATTACTTTCCAAATTCAAGGGACTCTAATATTAATTGTACTGAAAATCCACACCATAAATGTTGCTGCTCCGTACAAAAGGAAATATCATGAACAAATCATCACACAACAATGAATTCAAAATCCTATTTTAACTCAGCAATCTCTGTGGAAGACGGGCCCAGCCTTCACACAGAGACACTGGCTGAACAACACGAATTCCTTTAACTTAGAAGTAACCCCTTATATTAACAGAAGAATGATTACACAGTTTTGCTCGGCTGCTAATACAATGAATTAATTGTCTGTCGTTCCACCCCCTGGGTCGAGGCAACTCCCCATATTTATACATACAAACCATAACATCCAGTCCTATAATCGAGCAGCCATGAATATCTTTGATCTTCAGGCGCCCTAAAATAACTAGCTGTTACAATATGTGGCAGAACAGAGACATCAAAATATGAGAAAGTTATCAATTGACCCAAGAGTGGCGATCATTCCAGATCACAGCTAGACTCGAGCAGCAACATACTCAAGATAGCGCATTCTGTTACAGCTGCCCTATCACAGCTGTGCCTTAATTTGATGATTCGAGCCCCGAGGACCCCTTTACAAGCAACGAACATCCCTTCTTTCACGACTTGTTTAGCCCCGATCTTCCTGCAGTCCATTTATCTCAACTACCTTCATAAATCGTAACATGTTAGCACAATTGAGAGATGCACAGCTTTAATTATCACAATCATAAGCATTAATAAGATAAAACAATGATCAATCATACCTTGGGAACTTGGGGGAATAAAGTAGGGACAACAGGTCTAATTATCATGATAAGTGGTGTAAGACAGGGGCAGGAAAGATGATTAAAGATGATTAAAAAGGGCCAATTCTGGGCTCAACAGTGATGTTTCCACGAGTGATTTTTTTATGAAATTTTTGACTTGATCAATATTTATAACCGCAAGCTGCCAAACTTGTGCAACACTATACGACACATTAACTACCAAATTCTTAACAGACAATAATGGGAGCATATCATTTCCTATTTATCTTTGAATTGGATGATTTGAGACGTCTAAAGCAAGATGTATGTACTATAGAAATGAAAAGTAACATGACTAAAACATTAACCAATATATGGTAGTGTCATTTTGTGATTTGCAATTCATTCTCGAACCAATAATTTACATATATATTATATGCATACCATCTTGATTTAAAAGATCAAAGCTTATAATAATAAAACAATAATAAAATTTAAGGTTGTAGTCTAACCAGACATCAAAGTGACTGTGAACTCCTTGTTTGTGGGATAGGGACCTCTCCACACAACAATTTGATTATTTAGTTTACAGAGGTGTACCATATACATACTTATTCCCATATGGATTTGATCATTTAAAGGAGAAAACACATAATCTTAACCATTAGAACCACTCGATTTTTCTATACTTAACAATTTAACTTGGTGACTTTTGCTTTAGGATTTACATTAAGAATTTATTATATATATATATACATATATATATATATATATATATATATATATATATATATATATATATATCTTAAAAGAGTTGCCAATATATTCTTATCTTGAAAGAGATGCCCTGAAACTTATCATGCATCCCTAGAACTATTGAGCATTATATTCCAAAATTCTTATTGAAAGGAATTTCAGAGGTTTGGTCCTGTTAATCAGCTACGAAATATGAAATATTCTATCCATACTCATATTTTATCAGAACAATGCAGTTGCTTATCTACTTGTGTTTCCACTAACTTTTAATTGGGGAACCGAATAACCCAAAGCAGGGGAATTAGATATATGTTAGACAAGGAAAATCGATATACAAACGAAGTGATGTCTTTAACAACACATTCTTTTAAAAAATAAGCAAACATTTTTGGTTGAACAAAATTTTTAGTACTCTGCCTCTGCTTTGCAATGAGCATTATGAAACTGGAGTGTCTCCTGAATTTACATTTTAGTGCTCCAACAATTCTCAGAATCGATCTATTGAACTTAACGTAATTGTTTTAACATCCTTCAATTAATGTACATCGATGTCATTGATGATAAATTCGCTATAAACATTTATGCATTTTATTTGGAAACCCTGTAAAAAGAAAGGCATTATTTTATGCAGAAATTCTAGAACACGATCATTTTAGCCAATCACAAAACCTCCATGTATTTTATTTGTTAATTATACTGAACATAAATTCTCGAACATGATCATTTCATCCAATCACAAACCCTCCATCATGTATTTTATCTGTTATTAGGATCTTGTACTTTTGTTGGAATGAAATCTAGAAAAAAATGTATATTTTATCCCGAGTTACACTCATAGGAGTTTCCATAATGCTCAAAACAAGATGCAGATCCAGACACTATGGAAGGATACAGAATACTGATAGCAAATAAAACTTAAACGTCTATCCATATTAGATCAATCATATTTTGTTTGAACATATACATTTCACATATCATGTAAAGTGTGAAGGGATTTTTCAGTTGATTTGTCGAGTGAGGAAAAGGCTAAAGCCAAGGACAAGGATGCCAAAATCTAGTTAGAAGAGAGAAGTTCTCCTATATTTTTACTCTAATAAAAATTAAAAAATATTTAGTAACTGCAAAGAACTCATATTGAAGAACGCAAAGTCATATTTAGGTTATTAGAAATTTCGTGAGTAATGTACAACCAAAGGGAAGTGAAGCAAATATAAATTTTCTCCATTAGAGAACTCTTTCATGCTCCTCTATTTGATTAAAATTCTCATAGACTGTACATCATGTAAACCAAAATTTAAATATCTTGGATTGTGAATTTGTGAAATAGTCCTCCACAAAGATCTATTTTTATCACATTATGCAAATGAGATCGACTTGCCAAAACAACCTCATTAGAGGGCATTGCAAAAAATTTAGCATTAATATCAGCTGGTTGCTTTCCTATGGGGGTTCTGCAAGACATTCCGTAGAAAGTGGCCAATTTCATAAAAAGTATATGTATTTGCAGCTCTAGTGATCTCAAGATGATATAGACTGTCCATATTAATGCATGTAGATCGAGATGCCCTAATGAACAGATGATTAGCCATTAATAATCATTATCCATTTCCTATACATCATTATACATATGCAAGCATTAAGAGATATATTTTCACCGAAATATACACAGAGGAGCTATTTGTTTTATTACTTAAATTTCTACAAGTTTACAAAATAAGGCCATTGGAGCCTCTCATATGCATAATAGCCATACCATTAGAGGCACCAAAAGCCTCTCATATGCATAACAACCATACCATTAGAGGCACCAAAATAAATATAACAAGAAATGATACACATATTAGAGAACCATAACTATGTCCATCAAAAAAGTTTGATGGAATAGGAATTGGTACCAAATCATTTCCTCCCAACCCCTCCCATGATGTCGACGTTTCCCCATATAGTAGATCATAGGCCATCCTATCAATGTCACTATGGTGATTTATCGTGAAGGAGTGAAATTGAGAAGCAACTCTTCTAGCTTCCTTATGAAGTTGTTTCAAATGCTCCTTTCTGACTTGGTATATGCCTTTCATCTGGTTTCATACTAGTTCGGAGTTTGTGAACACACATATGTGATTGGCACCATGTTGTAGCGATGTTTGTAGCCCTTCAATGAGCGCAATATAATAGGCTGCATTGTTGGAAGTCCTCCTACATACATCCATTTTTTGATGGAAAACTTGAGTTGTAGCCTTATTTTGTAGGACACAAGCAATGGTTGCTTGTCCTGGTTTGGGAACACAAGACACTTGAATGCATAATGTCCACTTTTGAAGCATCCTAAGTGTTCCCAATGCGCTGCAAAAAACATAACATAATCATGGGCCCATAAAGTTGTTGATTTCAATCAAGTGAATTAAAAAACATAATGGATCCATTGAATGTCTATTAAAATAATCATAAATCAAAATTAATTACAATAAAATGATACAATTTCATTAAAAATAAAGAAAAATAGAAGTCCATTGTCATTGTCGAGAAACGATGGGTTTCACATCAAGTTTAATCTCCACATTGTTCATCACCAGTGAATCAATCTCAACACCTATGAACATGAATTCCTCTCCGATGACTCTATTCTATTGAACTTGAATCTTGTTATTGGAGTGTTGTTACTCGAACAAGTTCAATATGCACGAAACAAATTTTAGTAATGATAGATAGGATAATCGTATCCTTGGCTGAATTAATGATTTATTTGGGATTTAAGATAGGATAATACTCCTCATGCAATCTAAGAAAACACAAATGCTACTCCACCCCAAATTCTAAGATATAACCACCCTATCCAAACACCTATTGAAAGAATCATTTATGCTCAAATAAAGACGAATAGTCCGATACCAAATTCAATGGAATCTAGAGGAAAGTGATCCTATGTAGTAGGACCTTCTTGCTGACTTGGATAGAGCGTGCCATAAATAATAGGATCGTAATAATTTGTATAAGTTTAAGCATGTCCTATGCATCCAAATTCAACCTATCGAAGATTTTCATTCCTTGTCGAAAATGGATGCTTTTTTTTCATGGCTGAGCACATCATATGCATATTAATTATGTCTAATGACTGTGCTCCGCTGGAATTGGGGAATTTTATCAATGTACATGCTCTCCACGGTCTTGACCTTCTCTAATGGACTATTTTGAGCAACCTTTTTGCTTAAAGACATATTATCCACATCTGTATAAATAATTTGGAGATGACCAAACTGTTCATTGAACATCTTATGGGTATGAATGAATGTAGAGACAACAACTCCTCCAAAGAGAAATCTAACACCTCCTGGCATTAACCCACAATCATAAAAAATGTGTCATCACATTTGTTATATACAAACAGGATAAAAAAAGAGGGAAGAAGATGGATGATGTGAGGGAGAGCACAGAAAGCCCCAACAAATAGTGAGTTCTCGTTTGTGTGTTCAAAACCCAAAAAACCTGTGTTAACCTTGTTGATCTAGTATCTCAAATTAATGTCTTTGGTGGTTTGCTTTTTTTGGTTTACTATTGTACTGTTCTTTTGATTATGATGTCCTTATTGTGATGCATAAATTATAATTTTTCTCACCGTGACTATAGGTGTCGACGATGTTGTAGGAAGATCAAAATATGGCTAGGAACATTTGAAACAACAGAGGATGCAACACAGACATATGATGAAGCTGCAAGGATGATGTGTGGGCCAAGAGCTAGAACCAATTTGGAAATTTCCCATTCGATCCCAATACACCTCCATCCCCATATTCAAAGGTTTTGTCCTCCACAGTCACAGCCAAGCTTCACCGCTGTTATCTGACTTCAATGTAGGGACCGAGATCTGGATCATAAAAAAAGGACTCAATGGCAAGAGCAGATAAAAATAACAATATACACAATAGCAATCAGTCCCTTACTTGCTTAAGATTGGATACTGAGATATCCAACAACATTGGTATTTGGCAGAAGAAAGTTGGGTCTAAGCAATCTGAATCAAATTGGGTAATGAAGTTAGAGTTGGAGAATGAAGAGCATGGAAACAATACTCTGAAATGCGAGACAAATGATGATATTGATCAAATGATTGATGAATTTCTTGACTGTGGATCCTTGGAGATATGCTCTCACATAGCTTCTATTGATTCCAATATCAATAGTGTAGAGTCTATGCTAAATTAGCCCCTCTAGTGAATGTTAAGTCTACTGGACAACATCAAATTTCGCATGAATCCTATTAGATTCTTGATGCATAGGAGATATTCTTCCTCATGATCTGCAAATTTGCTCAGTCAAAGACTTGAAAGATGCATTTTATGTTAGGCCATGGAAATTGGAAGGCTTGATCTATCCCCCTCCCCGAAGTTAGTTTCATATGCTATCAGGTAATCCTTTCCATCATACTCTAAACAAAGGAATTTTTAGTTGCCCCCCCACTCTACGACCTCATTTAACCCCCCCACAGTATTTAAGTCTCACATTCAGTACTATCACCTCTTGGTTGTACACCTAGCGCTCCTACAAAGGAAACATCATTTCCTTGGTAGTTGCAGGTCTCCCTCTATCGACGCCAGCCCATCTATTTGAGAGGATAGACCAAGAGGTCCCTTTAACTTGGAATCATCTCCATTAGTGGTGAGCTCCTACGAACCATCTGAGAGGAGTCCTTAGTGCCTCTTGCCATGGTTGTATCTCACATGCTCAACTCCAAATCCATCATAGCATCATTGAGATTTGTACATGGCATTGATCCCTTCATTTATTGGTCGAAGACCCCAGATGTCCCCTGGATCTAGCACATTGGTGAGTCAATTTGGAACCCCCCTGTTGTATGTTCCTGTAGATATTTGGGCTAAGTTGGCGGTAGTGTTTGGAATCCATCTAGCCATCTGCATCCTAGAGTATCCAGTTCAGATGCAGTCCAGTGTGTCTTTTGAGATTCCGACTCTTAGTCGTTGAATCCATACAGTTTTTGGACAACTTTAAATCCAACAGAGCATCATTTTTTGTGGTACCGCATTTAGTATGGATGCCATTGTTTCCATGTATCAGTCCCTCAGATCAGTTAGGGTTGTACCATGAGTATGACCTAGATTTGTGTCCCCTTTCGACCATTATGATGTACACCGCAGTTCTCTATGTTCTGTTCAAGTCCCCTTTTTTGGGCCTCATAATTATTGGTATATCTTGATATGAGCATGGGTATGCCCACCTCGTCCATGTCAAAATCCTAGAACAGATCTAAGAGATTATGTATACCTCACAAGAAAGATTTAAGCAGGAAAATAGAAGAAGAGTGCAGAATGAAGCAGCAGAACATAGATACAGTAGAACTCAGATAGAAGCAGAATAACACCACACTAATTCATTAATCATAATATGAACAATAAATAATACAATGGAGAGGATTCGAATGCCAAGGTGGAAATTCTAATTAGCCTACATGAAATTATCACTAGATCAATAGAGTGTCATCAATGCACAAGTAACCATCAACCATGTGTCAAACTGAGTCTAACTATGTGTAGTAGGTGTAACTGATGCATGTGTTGGAATATTCACACCATCATTTTTATATTTTGCATGCTTGCATGTAAATTTGCATTCTACATGCTTTGCATGCCACTGCATGCATTCAGTCATCATCATGGTGGTCTCACAAGCACCTAGAGCTTACTTCTAGCTTTCCAGAGCTTGTCTACATCCCCCATTTGACCTCCTACCTACCTGATGTGCCCTTCTTGACTGTTCTGTAGGGAAAGTGTGCCTTTCTCACCTACCACACTCAGTTAGTGTGCCTTTACTCACCTACCTTAAGTTATCACTGAGTTAGGGCAACTTATCTCACCTACCGGGAGTTATCATTCAGTTATTACATTGATTGAGTAGTTCTTCCACTGATTACTCATGTTGACTACTTGTAGCTTCTAGTTGGCTAGTTCTGGAGTTCCACTTGACTATTTGAAATCCTCATGCACCCCCCTTTAGAGTCTCCATTCCCTAATTTATGCCTATATGGTTATGTTAGACTCAGTTAGACACACTTGACTGACTATTAGCATTTATGACTGATACTATTGACTAAATGATGTCTCCATTGTTATCAAAGCTAGACTTTGAGATAGACAGTCTCATGCACCTCCCTTGGAGTCTCCATTCCCTTATTTATGCCTAAATGGTTCTCTTAGAATCAGTTGGACACACTTGACTGACTCTTACCAATTATGACTAATACTACTGACTGGATAATGTCTCCATAGTTATCCAAGCTAGACTTTGAGCTCAGATTCAAATTACCTACTTGGATAATTTGAATCCTATATTAGTCTACATCACAATTATTGTAACTACATTCCTTAGATTCGTTATTCATTGTATGATACTATCATTGTTCATTATTCTATGTTTATGAGTGATTATTGAGTTTCTCCTTTTCTTCTTCTTTGCAACATACTTGAGATTTTGATTGTGAGTTTGTTACAGTTTCTAGATCCCTTGCATATTATCACATGGTATCATAGCAAGAAGCAACTATTCGAATTGCAGTCATTGCAATAGTTGCAACATTTCTTTGAGCAACTATCTGTCACTTGAGCACCAGAAGCCTATGAGTTTCCATAGAAAATCCTGGTGCTATTACTTGAATTCATTGGAGAAATCCAGTGAGTTCTAGCCAGTTGTGAAGGACTTATTCTATGTGCTCAGTGTTCAAAAGGCAGTGTTTAGTCGAAGTGTATCATTCTCCATCAACAAAAACTTCTCTTGTTTTGTAGGTTTATTCACCCGTTCGAATTCTTATTCAACTATTCGACCTTCTTTGTTCAGATGGATCTAAATATCACATCTTCAAACTATGTTGAGTGCAAATCCAAGATATATCTCTTCATGAGAACCAAGGGCTTCACCTGAATACTCAACAGAACAATGGTAGAACCTCTCAATGTAGTTGAAAAATCCAAGTACTTGGATAGGTTTGATGAAGCAGTTGGCCTCCTCCTCCTCTCAATTTATGAAGATCTTCACTTCCATGTCATCGATCTTACATCTCCTAAAGAGGTTTGGGACAATCTCGAATCCCTTTTTTAGAAAGATGATATGAAAGGACGCAAATTGGAGAATGAACTCATATATTTGAATCCTGACAGCTTCGCTAATATCAATTCCTTCCTCACCAAGTTCAAAATCTTGATATCACAATTGAAAATATATGAGATAGTGAAAGAAGACAAGCATCTTATTCTTGCCATTCTCTCAAAGTTTGGGGAAAACTTCTCATTTTTTGTCTCTACTTTCCAGTCAGCTAAGGTTCATTTCAAAATGGAAGTTTCCCTCACTTGATGATTTCATCCAATCTCTTAATCAAGAGGAAGAGAAGCTAATCTCCATGGGAATGATCAAAACCAACTTGGATTTGGCCCTTACAGCTGCTAAGGCCAAAAGGACGAATGGTAAAGACAAGCAAAATATTTTTGATAAGAGATCGAATGATACAAAGCCTAAAGATAGTCCATATCAGTCAGATAGGGCTGCGAAATCAAGGAAGACCAAGCATTCTAAGAAGGAAATATCCAAGTGCACATATTATCATAGAGGTTTCCATCCTGAGAGTACTTGCATGAAGAAGACTATAGATTTGATGGCTCAGTTACTTTAGAGAACAATCTTTGTGTACATGCATGTACAAGGAAGAAAGATGCTGATATTGAACCTTCTAGATCTGAAGACAAAGAAAGATGTCATGCCCTCATGGAAAGAGCATCAATAGATTCATGTTTCATCATAGATTCAGGAGCATCAGGACACATGTCTTCCTCCAAACATCTCTTCTCCAATTTCGAAAGCTCAGTTGGCCCTTCCATCAGATTGGGAAATGATTCAAAAGTCTCCTCTTAGGGGATTGCAAGAATCTATCTTGACCATGGTTATTTTTTTTATGTGCTTTATGTTCCTTCTCTTGCAGCTAATGCTCTTTCAGTGTATCAAATGACTCATATTGGAGAGCCCAAAAGAATGATCTTTTTCTCCAAATGAAGTTGAGGTACAACACATGGTTTAAGGGGAAATCATTGCAAAAGGAGTTGCAAATCATGAGACAAAACTCTCTGATTTTTCACACTTCTTGCCTCTCTCAAAGGAGTCTTCTCTTCACTCTGATGCACATGAAGAGAGTAGACTATCTCATCTAAACTACAAGCTAGCTCAAAATGTGGTTGATGGTCTTCTAAGAGACAAGATTTCTCATGGCACCTGCAAAGGTGGCTTGAAAGGAAAGATCGATCTAAGAAGATTGAGAAAAATAGGACCCTTGAAGAAGTGTGAATGCTATATCTAGATCCACAAGAACCCGAATATCTAGCACCTATTGGTTCAACTCGTATGGACAAATGGGCCATCAGTACTACATACACTAGTGATCTTGTTGAAGATCCGTCATCATTAGATTCTATTTCTTTTGGAAATGATATCACCTATGATGGCTCAAGGGAGATATCAGAGATCTACATGCACCTTCAGAAGCAATTTCATGATGTTCACATTTCCAATTTTGTTCCCAATTCATCAGATTAAGAGTTTGGAAGTGATGATGAGCCATTTTCACTTGCTTCTTCGCATGAGTTTTCAGATTCTGAGTTTCAGAGTGATGATGAGCTTCAAGAGAGCGAATCTCCATCACATGATAGTTCAGATTAAGAGTATGAGACATCAACTTCACATGCTTCTTCACATGAGATTTCAGATTCAGATTTTGGAAGTGATGATGAGCCAGATTCACTTGCTTCATTGCATGAGATTTCAGATTCAGAATTTGGATGTGATGTTAAGCCAGTTGTAGATGCATCTTCACATGATATTTCAGATTCAGAATCTGAAGATGGAGATGATGATGATGGAATGCTAGATCTAGATCCACAAGAACCTGAAGGTCTAGCAACTGATGATGAAGATGAGCGAATGGGAGATCCATATCCATATGAACCTTGTTGAGGCCTCAGGGGGTGCAGGGTAAATGCAAGGTGCTGGAATGGGTTCCAAGGCTCCCAACAGAGGGTGAAAACCCAGACTGAAAGGCTTCGAAAGACCCTACGCAAGGGCATTCCTATCCCCAGCCTGTTTGGTATGGAAATATACAATGAATATTCGGCCTCCGCGGACACTCTATGAGTTAGTGTTTTGATCAATAGATTGGTTCTCCACTTAAGAAAAACAAAAGTATAAAACTTAGTCTGTTCTAACTTAACCTACTTAAGAAAAGGATCTACTCTAAGTTAGATCTATTCTAAGGGAAAGCTTGTTGTTGTGCAGATCAATCTTGATGTGAAATGAATAAGTATGTTTTTTAGCTTCAACATAAATGTTACAAGGAGCATTCACTCATTCACTTAGATCATAATCAATTAATGAAAATTAAGTGACAATAATTTAAGTATGTAAACATGTTCAAGATTAACCTGTAATCACTTTGTTAATTGAAAAATTAACAATGATTAAATCGAATGTTGATCATTTGCAGAAATCGATAAAGAAAATATCTCAATTGATAGAAATTCAATAAAATATTTTCACACATAGATCAGCTACAAAGAGAAACCAGTATCACACATCTTGTTGTAAATTAATGCTTACAAACGATCACACACTGTAGATGACAATTTGAAATAATAAATCAGGCACCGTCAAAGAAATTTGAACAATAAACAAGAGATGATTCAAAGGGATTACTTGATTGTATTAATTAAATCTGTAAACAAAATTACAAAGCTTTGCTAAGACATAATATCTCCAGTCGTCTCCTGCTGATTTCTAACCCCAGAAATTATCAACCCCTAACATCGAGAGGCATTCCTCCATAAATAAGAATTACAACAGAGTACAAATGGAAATCCCCAAAAGATAGGCGATTACAAAGTTTGGATCGGGCTATTGATCTAGAAAATCTTGCCACAACAATCTGAACAACTTTAGCTCCAATGATTCCCTCAAAGTCTACGCTAAAGTTTGAAATAAAGGTAATTTTTCTAATTTTGGGAAAATCTTGAAACAAAATTGTGGAATTCAACAATGACCTACTAGCTATCAATAACCGGAAATAGATGGTCCAACAAATCTTCCTATTGTATCGCCTTAGAATCTTCCTTTTGATCCATAACATTTTCAAAAACAGAGAAATCGGACAATGGGTCTTGCTTCGCGGGAGCTGGTAGAGTATCGGGTTCCTCATTGATTATAAAATCATGAATAATAGAGTCATCTCGATCACTTGAGTGTTCATTGATTTTCTCTTGGTCCTGCTGAGGGGATGGTATGCAAACGGGCAGAGTTTTAGAATCTTCATCTTTGCTATGACTGCTGGTATCAAGAATATCTGCATGAAAAGGTGGTGACATAAGTTCCTGAAATAGCAATGGCTGAAGTTATTCTTGCACATAACATCCATCAAAAGGTTCATAACCTGTCTGCATATTTCTTACACCAAATTGTAAGAGGAAAAGATTTCAAAATACAAAAATTCTCTTAACAAGATGTAAATGATGAACTAGGTGCATTACACTCATTGCCATATTAAAAAACTGAGAAAAGAATATGATGAACTACTATGATGAAAATCATACGAATCAGAAACTGTAATCATTTGAACTGCAATGAAATGACATCGTAGCATGCATTAATACAAAATGGATCATAATAAATTACAACTTTAACTGAATCATGCACGATTTGAAGTCGCATCTGAAACCTGTCATCACCAACTAATCCAATCAAGTAATCATACCTTCTGAGGTGACCATGAGGTGAGAGTTACAGTCAGAAACCCGATCGTGAAAGCAACGAAGAATAAGGAAATCAACCATAAAGCAATGATAGAATGGGGCGAGTTGGATCCAAGGAATGAACGGCCAAGATTAGCCGTCGTGGGATCTCGAATCAGGTGCTAAAACTTATTTGCAATATTTATTGATGATTCCCTAAAGACGCAACCCGAAATTTGTGGGTTACGGGCTTCACAAACAGAAACAATCGTCAAAAGTGGAAAAGCTTTCTCTGCATCCCGCAACCCAACATTTCAGATTGCGGGTTTTGGGAACACACAACGCAAGTAAATGGAAAAAGAAATTTCCGAAAGCCGCAATTGCGGGTTTTGGGATGAAAAATTCCCAAAAGTTATTAGCAAGGGATTTATACAACCCACACCTTTCAGGTTGCGGGTTTTGGGTTGACCAAAACCAAAAAGACTAAAAATGCTAATTTTCGCAACCCACACCTTTTGAGTTCAGGGTTTTGGGGCGTCGCAAAGTCATGTTTCGGGTTGAAAAGAGTAGATGATAAAATACTTAAAATTTAAGGCTTCCTGCAACCATAAACACTTAGAAATTTTCGATACAAAGAATGGAAATCAAGCAAAGCAAAGGTATAGGTACAAAATCACTGAAACAAAGTCCCAAAACCTCATGTTAACGAAAATACTTACCCAAATACCTTTGTGTTTATATTTGTTTTGTTTTTTTTTTAAATTAGGGCTCCCATGCTTAGCTGAAGCATGGAATCTGTTGTGGCCAGAACAAATGGCAACTGGCTGGGAAGAACCATTTATCTCTGTAAACAAAAACTTCATCTAGAGAAAATATGTCTATCAGCTGCTTTTCAAACCTGAATTTTTAGAAAATATTTATAAAGGGGACAACCAATAACCAGAAAACAAAGATTGATATATTCCCATCCATGATCATATTAAAAATAATGCAAATCTGATAAGGAGAATTAAGAAATAGCAGGGATCCCTTACCATTATGCAATCATTGAACGCCAACTTGTGTTGAACCTGTGACTAACTTAAAACTGTTCAATGATATCCAATTTACACATCACCTTGGTTTATTAATCGCTTTTAGGTAAAATAGTTCTTTTAGCTATATACACATTTTCTTCCTTTTTTTATATATCTCATCTTTTCTTCCTCTTTTTTTTTAAATTCAAATAAAATGAACAACTCCACATAAGACCTTGTTGATATAAGACCACTGCCCTGACTTGGTAATAAGATGTGAGCAGTTCCATTCATAGGCCTAATCCAGAAACTGATCAAGCTGGCTCGATAAGAGACCCCTTTTCCTTCAGTTGTAATACTAAAGGAAACTATCGTGGCTTGGTGACCACCCGATGATATATTCAGTCCAAATAAAACCCATGATCATGGAAGGGATGGCCTGTAATAAGACCCCCCTATCCTTATACACAACAAGTATCTTATGAAAGAAAAAATACAGATTTTGTTCAAATAATAAACTACAAGGCACTGCCAAGGCTTGGTAACCTCATGATAGCAGCATTATTTACCAGTGTTTTGCAAATCATGAATGGACCGACTTGTGATAGGATATTCCACCTATCAACAAAACTGAAAGTCATCTTCCAAGTGTGGTGGCTTGCTGTGAAGATGCCATTCCACTAAACACCTATGAACGTAAAGAGATGGCTTAAAATAAGACCCCCCTCCTTGTAATTTATAACTATTTTAGAAAATTATTACAAAGGTGATTGTAAAAGGATCTAGAGCGGATAAAGCTGATCAGGTTATTATGATATGCTGTGACAATGAGACATAAGATAAGAATATTCCAACCATTACCCACATCTCAATTAAATAGATAAACCATTTGAAAGATAATGACCAAAGTGGAAAGGTATCAATCAAGGTCCTGCATTCGTTGATTGTGCATTCTTTACAAAACAAATTCTGATATCAGCCAAAAAAACTGAGACTTAACATACTATTCTGCAACTGTAGTTAAAATCATCTTTGAGCAAAACTGGTGTTAAACCATTACCAAATGCGTGGAGCTCATTATTAAAGAAAACAAATGAGAGAAAACCAATCCAAAACAAAGAAAATATAAAACACACACCAAAACTATGTACAAAAGCACCAAATTGTTCAGACGAAGTACTTTTTGAGCAATGAAACATTCACTGGGTAGGAATTCACAACTCCCTCAAGTGTTTGTAATCGAATAGTACTGGGACCCATCTTTTCTGTAATAATGAAAGGTCGCAGCCAAAGGCATTGGAATTTGGTATACTGGTTTTTATCTTTATGTTGTTTGTCCCATCGTAATACCAAATCTCCAACTGAGAATTCCTTATCAGATGAAGATTTCTCATCAAACCATCTCTTCACCATATGTTGATGTTGATATAGTTTATTCTTTTCCTTCTCCCTATCTTCCTCCAGTTTAAGTAGTGTGTCAATTATGTGGTGAAGGGGAGAGGAGTCATCTTCTTGGATAGACTGGGCTAACTCTAATGAAGGGATAGTGAGATTAGCAGGAAGGACAGCTTCCTTTCCATACACCAAACAGTAGGGAGAATTCCCAATTTCTACCTTTGGGGTGATTCGATCTGCCCAAAGAGCATTATAGAGCTGTGTGTGCCAATTTTTATGATGCGAGGCTATAGTCTTCTTGAGAATATTTATTAGATTTTTATTTGAAGACTCAGCCAACCCATTACCTTGAGTGTAATAATTGGTAGAAAACTTCAACTTGATCCCCTTTTCAAGGGCATATTGAGTCAATTCAATCGAGGAAAAGTAGGATGCATTATAAAAAACGAGATACTAAAGGGCACCAAACCTTGTAACTATTTGGTTGTCTAGGAAAGAGATTACTTGGTTTGCATTGCACTGCTTCAGGCGAACTGCTTCTATCCATCTGGTGAAGTAACCAGTGGTCGTAAGGATGTACCTATGTTGAAGGGAGGAGGTAGGATTAATGGGACAAACAAATTCTAATCCCCACTACTGAAATGGGAACTGAATCATGACTGGTTGTAGAGGAAAAGAGGTTTTCTTGAACTTCCCTGCACACTTTTGGCATGGTTCACATTTCCTTACATAGGCATATGCATCTTTGAACATGGTAGGCCAATAATATACCACCCTGAGGATCTTGTGCGCTGTGGTCTTGCCTGAGAAATGGCCTCTAGCAGGTCCTGTATGAAATTGAAAAAGTATATCATCAGTTTCATGCTTCTCTAGGCATCTATGAAATACTCCATCATAATTTCTTATAAACAAAATTCCATCAATGAATTGATAAGGAGCAGACTTTAATCTTAAATCCAAATCTAAAGTTTCGGGGGAATACTCGTTGTTCATAAAAAACCTAATATGGTCATACCATTCGGAAGTCGGAGTATCTATTGCATTAACAAAACCTGTAGGGAGTTCTTCCTCCTGCTCCCACTCCGTTTGGTGTTGTACATGGTCATTTGATTGAGCAGTCAGCAAGCATAAACCTTGCCCTTTCACAATTTTAGTTGGCCTGATTTCCAGATCGTATTCTTATAAAGCAATCATCCAATGGGCCCGCTTTTCTCCTAGTTCCTTTTGGACCAGAACATTTCTTATAGCTGTAAATGGCACAATTACCTTAGTTTTTTATTTCAACAAATAAGACCTGTAATGCTTTACAGACTTGTAAACTGCATAGGCTTGTTTATCAATTTGGGAGTAATTCAATTCAGCTCCCTTGAATGTTGAACTCATGAAGGAAATTGGAATTTCTGTATCACTGTCATGCTTCTGTGTCAAAACAGATGCATAAGAAAAATCAATAGCAAAAGTGTATAAAATGAAATCTTTTCTAAAATCAGGTGACATGAGAGCAGGAGCTTTTGCAATGGCCCTGCAAATCTCAACAAACGCATCTTTCTGTTCCTGCGACCAAGTGAACTGTACATCTTTCTTGACTAATTGCTGTAAAGGTTTGAATATCTGTACGAAAATAGGTACAAATCTACGTACAAAATTAATCTTACCGAGGAAGGACTGCATGGCTTTGCGTGAACCGGGCAAGCCAATTTTTGAAATAGCATCGGTACATTCTGGTTCGATAATCATACCTTCCTTGGACACGATGAAACTGAGAAGCTTTCCTTCTATCACTGCAAAGATAGACTTTTTCGGATTGAGTGAGATCTCGTATTTCTTGCAACGTTCGAAAACATGTTTCAAGGCAAAAAGATATTCATGTCGCTTCTTTGAATATATAGTGATATCATCTAAATAAAATACGATAGAGCTATGCATCAAACCTCTAAAATCTATATCCATAGCTCTCTGAAATGTGGCCCTGGAATTTATCAACCCGAAAGGCATTCACTTGTAGGAGAAAGTGCCCCAAGGTGTTCTAAAAGAAATTTTCAGCTGGTCATCGGAAGCAACCATAACTTGGTTGTAGCCCAAAAAACCATCCAGGAGTGAGAACATTTCTGAACTTGCTACCTTTTGCAGAATATGTTCCATGGGTGGAACAGGATAATTGTCTTTTTCGGAAGCCCAATTCAAATTTCGGAAATCGACACACAGCCTGATTTCGCCACTTTTCTTACGCACAGGAACCAAATTGGCAATCCATTGGGTGTGTCTGACAGGAAAAATGATTCAGGCTGTTAGTAGTATTTCTAATTCTTTTTTCACTAAAGGTTCCAAGCTAGGGTGCATTTTCTGCAGTTTCTGTTGATAAGGCTTCACGTCCGGCTTCATAGGTATGTTGTGATACATGATGCTCATATCAAAGGTTTTCAGCTCATCATAGGTACATGCAAAAACATCCTTGTATTATTTACATAACCTAATGATAGCTCTTCTTTCCTTGGGAGAACAACTAACTCCTATATTGATAAAACGGGGTTCTTTCTCAATACCTAAGTTGACTGGCTCGTAGTTAAGTGATGAGCTCTAGGTTTTGCAATTGGTTTTGTGTCTGAACTTATCCTGTAAATCATAGAACTTCTCTAGATTGATAACAGATTTCGGGATAACATTTGAAGGATCAGAGAGTGATTTCTCGTGTTCTTCCTCGTCTATATCCATGTCTTGAAACATATCCTGGGTTGTGAGGAAGTCAAGTATATGCTAGTTTTCATCAAACACTTTCTAGTTGGTTACATTGTCTTGTATGGAAGGCCCGTACATGAGTACAATTGAAAATGTTTGAGGTGACAAACCCTCAGGTGGTATCAATCTAGATGTTGTGTTTTCTAAGAGGTCAGCATCAAAGTTCTATGACCTAGGGACTGAGTTAATGTTAAATGCAGAGAAGGAATTGGTAAGATCCCTTACCAACTTCTGATAATTCATCAGGCGTGGAGACAAGCAGTGTATCTTATTTATTACCTGTTTGATCATGATTTCAGAATAGCCAAAGCAATGAATCACCTATACACCCATATCAACAACTTTTTTAATTCCTTGAACAAGGGCTTCATATTCAGCTACGTTGTTGGTACAGTCAAATTCCAATCTTCATGCTATCATAGTTTTAATCCCTTTTGGGTTAATAAGGACACAGCCCTCACCAGCTCCCTCTTTAGACATGGAGCCATAAAAAATAAATTCCAAGCAATCGGATCTATCCTAAAATTTGTATTTACATTAAAAAAATTATGTACAACACCTCCAAAGAAAGGTACAAAGGTAACCTAAGTGATCTGTGATTCTTTCTGTATGTACTCGTCTTGTGAAGAATTGGTTGTCAAATCTCCAAAGAAGGTGTCAAACATAAAATGTTCAATATGTGCACTGTAGTAATTGGCAGGTTCACTAGAATCATTAAGGTCTGTGACTATTTGTTTCATGAAGGGCTCCCTACTAATTTTGATTTTGTTGGGTTGTCTATTATAGGGTAACCATAGATGAGACCAGTCAGTGGCAAAGTAGCCCTTAAGCTTCTCTGACCAGTCCCTACTCAACCACATCCCATAAGCTTCAAGAATGTCAGCTACGAGAATTTCTATAGTTTGATGGATACGAGGATCAGCGGATAATGAAAGCAAGACATTTCTCAACCTTCCTACTGCTCTGAATTTTGATCTGTCGATTTGGACAATCTGAGTAGGGAAGGGTTCCCATGTGGCATTCAATTTCCTACATAAAGATAAGGGCATCACATTTGATGAGGCGTCAGAATCTATCATGTAGTTATGTACGTTCCTGTTGAAGATCTCAAAAGTAAGAAGAAAAGGGGGTGTCCTTTTGCTTCCAGGTTTTTGATCATATGGTTCAGTAAAAGAGTCGAGGTTGTTATTGTGTGATTCCCTAGGTTGTTTGATTATCATACTTTTGGGTAAAGTATCCCTCATAGAAGGGATCTTCAAAAGTTCAAACAAAGAGATATTTTCCTTAACTCTTTTTAGATCTTCAGCTAGATTGTACTCCATCTCTGGAATGACTGTGTCCCTTTTGGGGAACAGCCTTTCCTTTATTGGGAACCGCTATTGAAGATGTATGTTACTGAGGGGGTTGTGGTCTTGACCTTGTGTTATAAGGGTGTTGAACATTAAAATCAGTCTCAGGTTCTTCTTCCTCTTCATTCATAGGAAGTTCGGAGAAATAGCTAACAATATTCACCTATAGGTCCTCTTTTTCTTCATCTTCTTCAGGTAACTGTGAATCTTGGTTGATCCGATCATTAGAAGATTTAGGAACAGTTTGGGATTCTATTGCTAAGGCTCTAAAAATAGAATAGAGTTCTTCATTTGAAAGTACTTCAGTAGGATTAGGAGGTGGTAGATTCTGAGGAGGCTGATAAGGTCTCCTAAAAGGGGGCCTTACAAAACCTTTGTTTTGGTTTTGATTCTTGTTATTATTTATTCTCAGATCGACCATCTCATTTGACATTTTCTGAAGGAACTTCTTCACATCAGTCATGTCAAAAGGATCCTTTCTCTGAGTAGTGGGTTTGGGGGTGTTATCAATCTTTTTCCGAGAGGTAGAAGGCTGTTCTTCTGAAATTTCAGGACTATCCTTCAAACATAACATGTCCTTCTCAACTTGTATTGCTTCAGCAAATGCCTCTAGCAAAGTCCCTTTTTGTGCCCTTTTGACCCACATTGCAATAGGGACAGGCAAGCCCTTTTCATAATAGGCTATCAACAATTCTTCTATAGGAACAAGGTTGGTGGGAACTCTATTCTTTAGGTAAGAGAACCTCTGGTTAAAGTCTTTAACCATTTCCTTTCCTCGGATCTTCATGGAAGACAACTCTAACACTAAGTCTTGTGGTGTTTTGTCATCTCCAAATTTTTGAATGAAGAGTTTCTCGAACTCATCCTAGGAGACTATAGATTGGGTTGGTAAGGAAAAATACCATGTGGATTCCTTCCCTTCAAAAGTGTAAGGAAAGAGTTTGCAAACTACATCCTCATGGACTACACTCCTAAGCCTAATAGCCTACATAAAGGTTTTGATGTGATCTAGTGTAGGAAACTTGTCATCAAGGTTGAACTTAGGAATCCATTTCTTAGGGTTTTTAGGTAGTCTATGCTGATCCTCGAGTATGAATACTGCATCTTGGTCCAACCAAGGTCTATTCTCGCCTGCTCCAGCCATAGGGGATTCTTCCTCTTCTTCAGATGAAGAGATGGAAGAATGTTTTCTTTCGAATGAGGAGGGTGATGAGGAAGGAGGACTAGGTGGGGGTCCACTAGTTCCAGTATTTGGTTGATATTGTACTTCTTGGAAAAGTGGATCAAGATTGTATTTAGGAGATCCTGAATTGTCAATTGTTTATTAGTTTTGAAGATTTTGATAAGTTGTTTCTTGGTTTTGAATATTTTGATCAGCCGTTAATTGTGTTCCTTGATCACTGGCCTGCGAAATATTGTCTGCATGAATAACTGCCAGACCTATGCTTCTTTGAGCAGTGTTTCTTTGTTCTAACCTAGTGACACTATCACTAAATCTTTTCACGATTTTCTCAAGTGTGAGGGGTCCTCTCGTAGGGGATATGATGAGGATGTCCCTTCTGGTTTCCTGCTCTGCTGTACGTGTGGTAGGAATGATAGTTGGTTGTGACACTATTTGTTGTTCAGATGTCGAAGCTCTAGATTGGCTTCTAGTGACAACTGACGAAGTAGTTGCTAGAGGAGGTTTCTGAGTGCTCTGTTTATGCATGTTATACTAATGTTCCTCCTTCTAGAGCCATTTTTTGAGGCCTCGGGGGGTGCAGGGTAAATGCAAGGTGCTGGAATGGGTTCCAAGGCTCCCAATAGAGGGTGAAAACCCAGACTGAAAGGCTTCAAAAGACCCTATGCAAGGGTAGTCCTATCACCAGCATGTTTGGTATGGAAATCTCCCATAGATATTCGGCCTCCGCTGGCACTCTATCAGTTGGTGTTTTGATGAATAGATTAGTTCTCCACTTAAGGAAAACGAAAGTATAAAACTTAGTATGTTCTAACTTAATCTACTTAAGAAAAGGATCTACTCTAAGTTAGATCTATTCTAAGGGAAAGCTTGTTGTTGTGCAGATCAATCTTGATGTGAAATGAATAATTATGTTTGTGAACTTCAACATAAATGTTAAAAGGAGCATTCACTCATTCACTTAGATCATAATCAATTAATGAAAATTAAGTGAAAATAATTCAAGTATGTAAACCTGTTCAAGATTAACCTATAATCACTTTGTTAATTGAAAATTTAACAATGATTAAATCGAATGTTGATCATTTGCAGAAATCGATAAAGAAAATATCTGAATTGACAGAAATTCAATAAAATATTTTCACACATAGATCAGCTGCAAAGAGAAACCAGTATCACAGATCTTGTTGTAAATTAATGCTTGCAAAATATCACACATTATAGATGACAATTTGAAGTAAGAAATCAGGCACTGTCAAAGAAATTTGAACAATAAACAAGAGATGATTCAAAGGGATTATTATTTTACTATATTAATGAAGTTTGTAAACAAAATTACAAAGCTTTGCTAAGACATAATATCTCCAGTCGTCTCCTACTGATTTCTAACCCCAAAAATTATCAACCCCTAACATCGAGAGGCATTCCTCCTTAAATCAGAATTACAATAGAGTACAAATGGAAATTCCCAAAATATAGGGTATTACAAAGTTCGGATCAGGCTATTGATCCATAAAATATTTCCACAACAATATGAACAACTTTAGCTCCAATGATTCCCTCAAAGTCTGCGATAAAGTTTGAAATAAAGGTCATTTTTCTAATTTTGGGAATATCCTGAAAACAAATTGTGAATTCAACAATGGCCTACTAGCTGTCAATAATCGGAAACATATGGTCCAACAAATTTTCCTATTGATCCATAACATTTTCGAAAACAGAGAAATCAAACAACAGGTCTTGCTTCGCAAGAGCTGGTAGAGTATCGAGTTCCTCATTGATTATAAAATCATGAATAATAGAGTCGTCTCGATCACTTGACTATTCATCGATTTTCTCTTGGTCCTGCTGAGGGGATGGTATGCAAATGGGTAGAGTTTCAGAATCTTCATCTTCGCTATCACTACTGGTATCAGGAATATCTGCATGAAAAGGTGGAGACATAGGTTCCTGAAATAGCAATGGTTGAAGTTCTTCTTTCACACAGGCCTAGAATTTCAAATCCTAGTTGCCTATCAAATGGAAATTTGTTGACGGTTTCATATTTTTATTGCCTATCACTTTACGTTTTAACCAAGTTTATAGAGTGTCAATATTTTATATTAAATTTAATTAATTTTTTTAAAATGTTATATTAATCATTAGAAGTCGTGGTTAAAATGTTAAACCTAGAATTGCAGAGAGTCATCCAAAATAGAAAATAAATTTATCTATTTCTCATTCTATCTAACAAACTACCTACCCTGTAAAATTGATTGTTTATTGGAATAAAATAGGCCTAGGATACTAATTATCCTAATTCTGCCACAAATTGATGTTTTCCAAGAAACAATCAAATAAAATATTGCTTGATAAATTTTAAAATGCAAAAGAAAATAAAAATTTAAACAAAAAAACAAAGACTTATTCGAAGGCTAAGGGTTGCAGGAGAAACCATTCACCCTACCTTCTTGTATTGTATCCTTGTGGCGGTTGAACTGGGCCTTTTGAGCTCTAGAATGCTCGCAATCCGGCTGAATCCTTTTTTGGGGCCATATTCACATTGCAGCAAGTTGGGAGGGTTTTTGTGTAGTGAACATACCCGAATGTTGGCCCAACCAATAATTTATTGAACTATATTTAAAAAATTACAATATTAAAATATATTTTAAAAATTAAAATGTTGAAATATATTAAAAGGATTACAAAATATATTTTTAAATAAAATAATTACCCTCATTAAAGTATGCCATATCCTATTAGCGGCTCACTAGAATTGAGTGACTTTCTGAACTATTTATTCGATGTTACAAGAGTTACAAGCTCTCTATAAGCCCGGTCCATAATTAATTCCGTTAACCCTCCATTTACCCAAAGGTACTAGCGTAGCCCTGCTTGAGTGTCGAAACCCTACCAAGTTCAAAGTTCCATGCTTGCAACCACATATCATCAAATCCTAAACGCCGGGGCCAGTGCAATGAAATGGATTCATCGAACCATCTGTCATAACTAACCATAAATAGTTTGGTGGCATAATCAGTACCTCACAGATAGCCTGCGCACATGACACTTGGTGCATCCGCACATCACACTTGGTGCAACTATAGCCTGCCCATAGCTCTTTGATAAAACTCACAGAAAGTACATCGGATAAAAGTGGTAAAATTTCTATTCACTGTATAAATTTTGAACTAAAATTACAAAGTGTAACCAGATAAGGATTCATTCAAACCCATAAACTTAAAAGTGCACAAGTTATTGATTGGAATCAAGTACTAGAATTTAACACGTGCTATGTTAAAAACCGGACATCACTTTGATGGTTTTCATTTTCTCATACACGTAGATGGTGACATGTGACGATTAATTTTAAGTGTCAAATACGTTCAAATTTGGAAAATACGTCCTGTGGGACGTCAAATTCCAGGCCTGCTTGCACATAACATCTATCAAAAGGTTCATAACCTGTCTGCATATTTCTTACACCAAATTGTCAGAGCAAAATCTTTCAAAATACAAAAATTCTCTTAACAAAATGTAAATGACAAACTAGGTGCATTACACTCATCACCATATTAAAAAACTGAGAAAAGAATATGATGAACTGATATGATTAAAATCATATGAATCAAAAACTGCAATCATTTGAACTACAATGAAATGACATCGTAGCATGCTTTAATACAAAATGGATCATAATAAAGTTCAGTTTTAACTGAATCACGCACAATTTGAAGTCGCATCTGAAACTTGTCATCACCAACTAATCCGATCAAGTAATCATACCTTCTCAGGTGACCATGAGGTGAGAGTTATAATCAGAAACCCAATCGTGAAAACAACGAAGAACAAGGAAATCAACCACAGAGCAATGATAGAATGGGGCACGTTGGATCCAAGGAATGAACGGGAAAGATTAGCCTCTGAGGGATCTGGAATCAGGTGCTAAAACTTATTCGCAATATTTATTGATGATTCTTGAAAGTTGCAACCCAAAATTTGTGGGTTACGAGCTTCACAAATGAAAACAATCATAAAAAATGGACAAGCTTTCCTTGCATTCTGCAACCCGACATTTCGGATTGTGGGTTTTGGGAACACACAACGCAAGTAATTTTCAAAATCTGAAAGCCATGATTGTGGGTTTTGGGATGAAAAATTCCCAAAAATTATTAGGAAGGGATTTCCGCAACCCGCACCTTTCGGGTTGCGGGTTTCGGGTTAACCAAAACCAAAAAGACTAAAAAAACTTATTTCCGCAACCCGCACCTTTCAGGTTCGGGGTTTCAGGGTGTCAGAAAGTCGGGTTTTGGATTGACAAGAGTAGATAATAAAACACTTCAAATTTTAGGCTTCCTGCAACCAGAAACACTTAGAAATTTTTGAGACAAAGAATGGCAATCAAGAAAAGCAAAGGTGCAGGTACAAAATCACCGAAACAAAGTCCCAAAACCTCATGTTAACGAGAATACTTACCCAAATACCTTTGTGTTTATATATATATATATATATATATATTTAAATTGGGGCTCCCATGCTTAGCTGAAGCATGGGATCTGTTGTGGCCACAACAAACCTGAAGATATCTCACCTGATATTCCTCCTCTTCCTCGATGGAAAGCCACTACACTCTGATCTGCCAGTGATTTGGTTGGTGATCCACATGATCATAGAAGAACCAGATCAGATTTTCAGAATGGAAGGTTCCATCCTTCTCACATTGCTGATCCATTTCAGAATGATCGAGCCTTCTTCGGAAAGGAAGCACACTTACCTCCTCCATGGGCGAGAGATTATATGCTTCATTAGCATCCTTCAGTCTATTTTGAGGGAGGGATTTCTTCCCACTAGGTTTTCCCTCTTTCCTCACTTAGTTTATTTAGATTGATTATACGGGGTGACCTTTGGTCTTAGTCACCAGGGCCCTATTTTTTAGATTTCAGTTTTATCTCATAGTATAGCTTGTCGGGGGGTGTTGGAATATTAACACCATCATTTTTATAGTTTGCATGCCTGCATGCAAATTTGCATGCCACTACATGCATCCAGTCATCATCATGGTGGTCTCACCAGCACCTAGATCTTGCTTCGATCTCTCAAGAGCCTATCTACAGCCCCCATTTGGCCTCCTACCTACCTGATGCGCCCTTATTGACTGTTCTACATGGAATGTGCACCTTTCTCACCTACCACACTCAGTTAGTGCACCTTTACTCACCTACCTTCATTTATCACTCAATTAGGGCACCTTATCTCACCTACCGGGAGTTATCATTTAGTTAATGCATTGATTGAGTAGTTCTTCCATTGATTACTCATGTTGATTGCTTGTAGCTTCTAGTTAGCTAGTTCTGGAGTTCCACTTGACTATTTTACAGCCTCATGCACCCCCCTTTAGAGTCTTCATTCCATTATTTATGCCTAGATGGTTTTTTTAGACTTAGTTAGACACACTTAACTCACTATTACCATTTATGACTGATACTATTGACTGGATGATGTCTCCATTGTTATCCAAGCTAGACTTTGAGCTAGACAACCTCATGTGCCCCCCTTGGAGTCTCCATTCCCTGATTTATGCCTAGATGGTTCTGTTAGAATCAGTTGGACACACTTTACTGACTCTTACCATTTATGACTGATACTACTAAATGGATGATGTCTCCATAGTTATCCAAGCTAGACTTTCAGCTCAGATTCGATTGCCCTACTTGGCTATTTTGAATCCTATATGATGCTACATCACAGTTATTGTAACTACATTCTTTACATTCATTATTCATTGTATGATACTATCATTGTTCATTATTTTTTTTTATGAGCGATTATTGAGTGTATACTTCTCTTCTTCTTTGCAACATACTTGAGAGTTTGATTGTGAGTGTCACATCCCCTCCCATCAATATAGTGCAAAGGAGGAAACATGACCAAACATACCAGGCTTATTTGACAATCTCAACCCATAGATTACTAAGAAATTCATAATAAATAAAATAATTCTATGTGCAAGTTCATACTCAATATAAACACAACGGAATTAAATCATATTTGCACACACACAATTATAATGCATCAACATATCTATCACAAGTGGATGATAATTCAATATGAAGAGAATCAATCCCCTCCTCATGCTATGCACAAAATTCATATCAATTCCATTAACATGAATAATTATCATTCAGAATTAACACATTGCAAAACACATAATGCATATAATTTAAACACAAAGAACACTTATCTTTGAGATGAAGTTGTCCAAACAACTGGCTATGCAAGAGCAACATTCCACCCAACCATAGATATCTTTCCAGCCTATATTATTTCAGCTGAGAGATCACCCCAAAGATGGGTTGTGCATCCACTAAGGAGGAACTATATGGGCTCACTCACAGCCATGGTTTCACTCAACAACTATGCTAAGCCAACACACAATTGGGTTTATCAAGCATACAAAATAAAGAGGAGGAAAATGATAAGCTAGTGAGATCAACCACAGAGCTACATGCATCTCAAATGAACTCAACAGTCATGGCATCCACAATACGTACCTCACCCAACACAAGGAAGGTCCCCTTCTCTGCTGCACAGTCCCTTAGGCGTCCCTTCCCTCCAGTGCTATTCAGGGTGGGCATACAAAGGTCCAACTTCTAGTTCCTTGAGATTCCATCCTTCACTGGGTTTATCAAGCAAACCCAACCTCTGTTCAATCATTCACACTTGGATTTCTCACAATTCTGTCATCAAATAACTCAATCCCATAACTGGATTTCTGGGCTATAAAAACTGGGTTTCTCTATGGATTTCTGGGTATCTAATACTCTCAAATTTTCCCCAAGGTTCATATATATGGATCCCCCATTGGATTTTACTGTCAATAACAAATTCTAGGCGTTTATGGCTCTTCAAAACATGGGTTCTTGCAAAGTTGTGATTTCTGGGTTTTTTCACTGTTGGGCATTTGTAATGGATTAAAATTGATGCTTGGATGTTCAGCTATGGAATGGGAATGAGGAAGATCCAATTCCCATGAGGTAGAGTTACTTTTGGTACAAGAAAAATAGAGCCCATACCTGCCATACGAATTTCTAGGCTGCCCATGCTCCATTGAAGCCATGGACTGAATTTTTCAACTTCCTTACAATAGAATTAAATGTCAGCAAGGAAAGTCAAATGGTTTCCCAAGATGACATTTGGAAGCATATGGTTCATCTCCACAACCCCCTCACCACTCCCTAGTGGAATACACATGGCCCCTTCTCATTCGTTGCTTCCATATCCAGTTTTTGTATTTTATTGCAATATCAAATATTTACATCATTTATAATATTCCATGGCTTGATAGCTCATGGGTAATAAAATATCAAATGCTTGTCCATTTTAAATAAAATCCGAACATACACTAGTGGAGCCTTGGCCTTGAGCTCCACGCTAGGGAAACATACATCGCGTGTATACAATATTTACATTAAAATCCAATATTTCATAAGGGTCAAAATTAGGGTATTACAGTGATTTTGTTACAGTTGCTAGATCTCTTGCATATTATCACAGCATGGAGCACTAATGGAGGGTGGATGAGGAGCTAATTGCAGTCAGAAAAGATCAACTAGTCTCTCTGGAGGTCTCACTGAGTGTATCAGTCAATCTGTCCTCAAATCATGGATCAGATCCACAAATCAAGCAACAACTGAGTGTGTCACTGGTGGTAGGTGAGAGAGGGCACACTAACTGAGTGTGGTAGGTGAGAGACGGCGCATTAACTGAGTGTGGTAGGTGAAAGAGGAAGCATCACAGACTAGGAGGGTTGGAACTGAGTGCAAACAGGATCCTGGGGCTACTAAACTAAGCACTAGGTGTTGGGAGACACCATATTGATGACTGGGATGCATGCAATTGCATGCCTTCATGCAATTGCATGGATGCATGCAAAAATGCATGCATGACTAAAAATCCAAAACAATGATAATGTTGGTAGGAATAGGATGGAGTATAGGAATATCCTAACAGTCCATACATTGAGATTATTCCTCATTCGTTGTTGAGGTCATGTATTTTCAGTTTTAGCATTTGCAGTTTGTATGGAGCACGTGTTCCAATATTCAACCAGTTTCTGCTCTCCTCCGTCACAATGATCATACCCCTAGAAAATGATAGAACCTATGATGTCTATTGGTCATACGATTAGCGGCATAAGGTTATGAAGAGTGATTATGGATGTGAAAATGGGGGGCCTCCATCACCTTTTATAGAGGTTTTGGATGGTGGAGTATTGACCCATGGTTTTAGGAAACCAATAGTATTAGTAAATTGTTTTAGTTTTTTTCCCTCTTTTTGAAATTATTTTTGACTTATTAGTAAATGACGCTTATAGCCGCGCCCTCAAGCGCCCATTTCTCAATAAATGCCGCACTTCATAGCACAGTTGTACGACCCACAGTCATGCTTCACAAGCGTGGATGTACATCCCAGAGCCATGCCATGAAGCACGTGTTTTCCCTCAAAATCCACGCTTCAGTGTAGTGGAGCACAAGCTTAGCTTGGTAGGCCTCCCTAGAGGCCCAAACCCCCCTCAAAATGCATAAAAAATATCAGAAAACACTATGAGACCTACCTGGAAGTTGCAGAACTTGATTTCACTAGTCGGATTGATAGAAATTTGAATTTCCTCTTCAGGGCCCCTCCACACTTCTCCCAATTTGCACAGTGAAAATGACATGTGGCATCAGCGTCCCTTTGTTATTTATAGCCATTATATCCCAATTCATATTTTGACCATTCCAGAGTCATTTGAAATCCATTTTTCGCACCGTTTGCACCGACAGATTCATATTTATGAGCCCGTGATGATGCTTGAGATAATTTCTCACTCTCACTAGAAAAAATATTGGGAATTTTTTCAATGCCCCTCACCACCTCGATTTGCATGCCACATCGACTACCGTCGTTTTTTGCCATTTTTTGCATCGCTTCCTATCCATGATCCCTCTGCTCCATCCATACAGCAGTTTTTACATTATTTTTCCACCATTCATCAACCCAAAATGAGGCCCCATCAGTGTTCCCCCCTCACCTCTGTTCTTGGTTCACATAATTGTCCCTTAATTGAACACTTCCTCCTTGCTTGGCTATTACATTTGTTCGATATAATTTTATTTCTTTTTCGGGGTGAGAAATTCCTTTACAAAAAAGGCACTTAGGGAGTTTTTGTTAATCTCTTTTTTTACTCCTAAAAAAATGAAAATATCGTTGAGCAATATTGTTTCCTTTCATGCTCGTTAAAGTACGTGAAAGGGAATATATCTAGTATAAGTTTAATCATTTTCCAGACTTGGTAGACTAATTAAGAATAAGGAATGCTCTAGTCACACCGGTTAGAATATTTTTTCATTGCATACTTTTATGATTTTTCGGGCCTTGGAGACTAACGTACGAAAAAGAAATCGCCTTGGAGTCTTCTTACCGCCTTGGAGTCTTCTTATTTTTTTCAGACTCTCTAAAATTGTAAGCCAACACGAGCATTCACCATCCTGGGCTCAAATAAATCCACACGATGGTAGTTTTCCACCATTTCAAAGTCTTCTTATCGCTTTCAGACTCCTTAAAATTGAAAGAAACCATGATCATGAACTGTCCTGGGCTCGTATAAATCCACACGACAATACCATTTTGATCACACTTCTATCTCTTCTTCAAGATCCTTAAACCATGAAGAAGGTCAAAAGTGTGCCTCTCGGTGCCAGGAAAGATCATATATAGTCCCCACATTATGGAAGAACCCGCAGTATGATCGCCTTTGTTTAGAGTATTCTGCAATGTGTCACCTTTCGAGTCTCCTGATATCATTCATCATCCCCCCCCCCTGATTCTCCCCTATTGAAGTCACAGTCCCTAGTCCCTTAAGCTATGATCCCCTTCCCCGAAGTCATTTTCATATGCTGTCAGCTAGGCCTTTCCATCATACTCTAAACAAAGGAATTTTGAGTCCCCCCTGCCACTCCACAACATCATTTCCCCCCCCCACAGTATTTCAATCTCACATTCAGTACTATCACCTCTTGGTTGTACACCTAGTGCTCCTATGAAGGAAACATCATTTCCTTGGTAGTTGCAGGTCTCCCTCTGTCGACGCCAGCCCATCTATTCCAAAGGATAGACCAAGAGGCCCCTTTACCTTGGACTCATATCCATCAATGGTAAGTGCCTACGAACCATCTGAGAGGATTCCTTAGTGCCTCTTGGAATGGTTGTTTCTCACATGCTCAACTCCAAATCCATCATTGCGTTGTTGAGATTCGTACAGGGTATTGATCACTTCAGTTATTGGTCGAAGACCCCAGATGTCCCCTGAATCTAACACATTGGTGAGTCAATTTGGAAACCCCTTGTTGTATGTTCTTGTGGATATCTGGGATGCATTGGAAACAGTGTTTGGAATACATCCAACCATCTGCATCCTAGAGTATCCAGTTCAGATGCAGTCCAGTGTATCTTTAGATATTTTGATTCTCAGTCGTTGAATCCATAAAGTTTTTGGACAGCTTCAGATCTAGCCGAGCATCATTTTTTGTGGTACCGTATTTAGTATGGATGCCATTTTTTTCATGTATTAGTCCCTTAGATCAGTCATGGTTGGACCATGAGTATGTCCTATATGTGTGTCCCCTTTGGACCATTATGATGTACACCACAGTTCTCTATGTATTATTCAAGTCCCTTTTTTGGGCCTCATTATTATTAGTATATCTTGATATGAGCATGGGTATGCCCGCCTCGTCCATGTGAAAATTCTCACAGCATACCTAAGAGATGATGTATACCTCACAAGAAATATTTAAGCAGGAAAATAGAAGAAGAGTGCAGAATGGAGAAGCAAAACATAGATACAGTAGAACTCAGATAGAAGCAGAATATCATCACACTAATTCATTAATCATAATATGAACAAAAAATAATACAATGGAGAGGATTCGAATTCCAAGGTGGCAATTCGAATTAGCCTACATGAACTCATCATCATATATGTAGAGTGTCATCAATGCAAAAGTAACCATCAACCATGTGTCAAACTGAGTCTAACTAAGTGTAGTAGGTGTAATTGATGCATGTGTTGGAATATTCATACCATCATTTTTATATTTTTCATGCCTGCATGCAAATTTGTATGCTGCATGCTTTGCATGCCACTCCATGCATCCAGTCATCATCATGGTGGTCTCACCAGCAACTAGAGCTTGCTTCTAGCTCTCCAGATCCTGTCTACAACCCCCATTTAGCCTCCTACCTACCTGATGCACCCTTCTTGACTGTTTTGCATGGAAATTGTGCCTTTCTCACCTACCACACTCAGTTAGTGCGCCTTTACTCACCTACCTTCAGTTATCACTAAGTTAGGGCGCCTTACCTCATCTACCAGGAGTTATCATTCAATTACTACATTGATTGAGTAGTTCTTCCACTGATTGCTCATGTTTACTGCTTGTATCTTCTAGTTAGCTAGTTATCTCCTTTAGAGTCTCCATTCCATGATTTATGCCTAGACGGTTCTGTTAGGCTCAGTTAGACACACTTGACTGACTATTACCATTTATGACCGATACTATTGACTGGATGATGGATTTATTGTTATCCAAGCTAGACTTTGAGCTAGACAGCCTCATGCGCCCCCCTTGGAGTTTCCATAGCCTGATTTATGCCTAGATGGTTCTGTTAGAGTCAGTTGGACACACTTGAATGACTCTTACCATTTATGACTGATACTACTAACTGGATGATGTCTCCATATTTATCCAAGCTAGACTTTGAGCTCAGATTCGAATTCCCTACTTGGCTAATTCGAATCCTGTATGATGCTACATCACAATTATTGTAACTACATTCTTTACATTCATTATTCCTTGTATGATACTATCATTGTTCAGTATTCTGTGTTTACGACTGATTATTGAGTGTCTACTTCTCTTCTTCTTTGCAACATACTTGAGTGTTTGATTGTGAGTTTGTTATAGTTTCTAGATCCCTTACAGATTATCACATGGTATCAGAGCAAGAAGCAACTATTCGAATTGCAGCCATTGCAGCAGTTGCAACATTTCTTTGAGCATCTATCTTTCACTTGAGCACCAGAAGCCTCTACGTTCCACAGCAAATCCTGGTGCTATTACTTGAATTCATTAGAGAAATCCAGTGAGTTCTATCTAGGTGTGAAGGACTTAGTCTATGTGCTCAGTGTTCAAAAGGTAGTGTTCAGTCAAAGTGTATCATTCTCCATTAGCAAAAAATTCTCTTGTTTTGCAAGTTTATTCACCCGTTCGAATTCTTCTTCAACTATTCGACCTTATCTCTTCAGATGGATCTGAAGCTCACATCTTCCAACTATGTTGAGTGGAAAGCTAAGATGTCTCTCTTCATGAGAGGCAATGGATTCAACCGAATACTCAACGGAACGATGGTAGAACCTCTCAGTGCAGTTGAAATGCCCAAGTACTTGGATAGGATTGATGAAGCAGTTGGCCTCCTCCTTCTCTCAATTTTTGAAGATCTTCACTTCCATGTCATCGATCTTACATCTCCTAAAGAGGTTGGGACAAGTTCGAATCCATTTTTGGACAGAAAGATGATATGAAAGGACACAAATTGGAGAATGAACTCATCTGTTTGAGTCTTGACAGCTTCGAATATATCAATGCCTTCCTCACCAAGTTCAAAATATTGATATCACAGTTGAAACGATATGAGATAGTGAAAGAAGACAAGCAGCTTATTCTTTCCATTCTCTCAAAGTTGGGGGCAAACTTCTCAGTTTTTGTCTCTACTTTCCAATCAGCTAATATGTTCATTCCAAAATGGAAGTTTCCCCCACTTGATGACTTCATCCAATCTCTTACTCAAGAGGAAGAGAATTTAATCTTCATGGGAATGATCAAACCCAAGTTGGAATCGGCCCTTACAGCTGTTGAGGCCAAAAGGGCGAATGGTAAAGACAAGCAAAATATTTATGATAAGAGATTGAATGATACAAAGCCTAAAGATAGTCCATATCAGTCAGATAGGGATTCAAAATCAAGGAAGACCAAGCATTCTCAGAAGGAAACATCCAAGCACACATATTGTCATAGAGGTTTCTATCCTGAGAGTAATTGCATGAAGAAGACTATAGATTTGATGGCTTAGTTACTTGAGAAGAACAATATTCATGTACCTGCATGTACAAGGAAGAAAGATCCCGATATTCAAATTTCTAGATCCGGAGACAAAGAAAGATGTCATGCCCTCATGGAAATAGCATCAACAAATTCTTCTTTCATCATAGATTCAGGAGCATCAAGACACATGTCTTCCTCCAAAGATCTCTTCTCCAGTTTCGAAAGTTCAGTTGGCCCTTCCATCAGATTGGGAAATGATTCAAGAGTCTCCTCTCAAGGGATTGGAAAAATCTATCTTGACCATGGTTATTTTTCTGATGTGCTTTTTGTTCCTTCTATTGCAGCTAATGTTCTTTCAGCATATCAAATGACTCATATTGGAGAGCCCAAAAGAGTGATCTTTTCTCCAAATGAAGTTGAGGTACAACACATGGTTTCATGGGAAATCATTGTAAAAGGAGTTGCAAATCATGAGACAAAACTCTATGATTTTTCACACTTCTTACCTTTGCTCTTCTCTCTCATGCACATGAAGAGAGTAGACTATCTCATCTCAACTACAAGCTAGCTCAAAATGTGGTTGATGGTCTTCTAAGAGACAATATTGATCATGGAACCTGCAAAGGTTGCTTGAAAGGCAAGGATTGATCTAATAAGATTGAGAAAAAGAGGACTCTTGAAGATGTGTGAATGCTAGATCCAAATCCACAAGAACCTGAAGATCTGGCACCTATTGGTTCAACTCCTATGGCCAAATGGGCCATCACTACTACATCCACTAGTGATCTTGTTGAAGATCCATGATCGTCATATTCGAGTTCTTTTGGAAATGATATCACCTATGATGGCTCAAGGGAGATATCAAAGATCTACATGAACCTTCAGAAGCAATTTCAGGATGTTCACATTTCTGATTTTGTTCCCACTTCATCAGATTCAAAGTTTGGAAGTGATGATGAGCCATTTTCACTTGCTTCTTCACATGAGTTTTCAGATTCATAGTTTCAGAGTGATGATGAGCTTCAAGAGAGTGAATATCCATCACATGATAGTTCAAATTTAGAGTATGAGGCATCAACTTCACATGCTTCTTCACATGAGATTTCAGATTCAGAGTTTGGAAGTGATGATGAGCCAGATTCACTTGCTTCATTGCATGAGATTTCAGATTCAGATTTTGGATGTGATGATGAGCCAGTTGTAGATGCATCTTCACATGATATTTCAGATTCAAAATATGAATATGGAGATGATGATGATGGAATGCTAGATCCATATCCACAAGAACCTGAAGGTCTAGCAACTGATTATGAAGATGAGTGAATGGGAGATCCAGATCCACAAGAACCTAAAGATCTCTCACCTGATATTCCTCCTCTTCCTCAATGGGAAGCCACGACACTCTGATTTGTGAGTGATTTGTTCGGTGATCCACATGATCATAGAAGAACCAGATTAGATTTTCAGAATGGAAGGTTCCATCCTTCTCACATTGCTGATCCATTTTATATCGATCGATCCTTCTTTGGAAAGGAAGGACACTTACCTCCTTCAGGGGTGAGAGATGATATTCTTCATTAGAATCCTTCGGTCTATTTTGAGGGAGGTATTTCCTCCCACTGGGTTTTCCCTTTTTCCTCACTTAGTTTATTTAGATTGATTGTACGGGGTGACCTTTGGTCTTAGTCACCAGCGCCCTATTTTTCAGATTTCAGTTTTATCTCATAGTAAATATTGCGGGGGGGTGTTAGAATATTCACACTATCATTTTTATATTTTGCATGCATGCATGCAAATTTTCATGCTGCATGATTTGCATGCATCCAGTCATCATCATGGTGGCCTCACCAGCACCTAGAGCTTACTTCGAGCTCTCCAGAGCCTGTCTACAACCCCCATTTGGCATCCTAGCTACCTAATGCGCCCTTCTTGACTGTTTTGCATGGAAAATGTGCTTTTCTCACCCACCACACTCAGTTAGTGTTCCTTTACTCACCTACCTTCAATTATCACTCATTTAGGGCACCTTATCTCACCTACCATGAGTTATCATTCAGTTAATGCATTGATTGAGTAGTTCTTCCACTGATTTCTCATGTTGACTACTTTTAGATTCTAGTTAGCTAGTTATGGATTTCCACTTGAATATTTTACGGCCTCATGCGCCCTCCTTTAGAGTCTCCATTCCATGATTTATGCCTAAACGGTTCTGTTAGACTCAGTTAGACACACTTGACTGACTATTACCATTTATGATTGATACTATTGAATGGATGATGTCTCCATTGTTATCCAAGATAGACTTTGAGCTAGACAGCCTCATGTGCCCCCCTTGGAGTCTCCATTCCTTTATTTATGGCTAGATTGTTCTGTTAGACTCATTTGGACACACTTGACTGACTCTTACCATTTATGACTGATACTACTAACTCGATGATGTCTCCATAGTTATCCAAGCTAGACTTTGAGCTCAGATTCGAATACCCTACTTGGATAATTCAAATCCTATATGATGATACATCACAGTTATTGTAACTACATTCTTTACATTCATTATTCATTGTATGATACTATCATTGTTCATTATTCTGTGTTTATGAGTGATTATTAAGTGTCTCCTTCTCTTCTTCTTTGCAACATACTTGAGAGTTTGATTGTGAGTTTGTTACAGTTGCTAGATCCATTGTAGATTATCACAACATGGAGCACTAATGGAGGGTGCATGAGGAGCTAACTGTAGTCAAAACAGATCAACTAGTCTCTTTGGAGGTCTCACTGAGTGTATCAGTCAATCTGTCCTCAAATCAAGGATCCGGTCCACAAATGAAGCAAAAACTGAGTGTGTCACTAGTGGTAGGTGAGAGAGGGCTCACTAACTGAGTGTGGTAGGTGAGAGAGGGCGCATCACAGACTAGGAGGACTAGAACTGAGTGGAAACAGGATCCCGGGGCTAGTAAACTAAGCACTAAGTGTTGGGAGACACCATACTGATGACTGGGATGCATGCAATTGCATGGATGCATGCAAAAATGCATGCATGACTATAAATTCAAAACAATGATAATGTTTGTGGGACTAGGATGTAGTATAGGAATATCCTAACACCCCCCTTAATCCATCCTGGGTCGTGGTAACTGAGACCAAAGGTCACCCAATACAATGAATAATAAAGAACAGACCATGAAATGAGGAAATGGGAAAAACCTCGTGGGAAAAATACCCCACCTCAAAAAAGATACTCTAAGGCACACCAACAAATTAATGCTCCAAACTCAAGCAGGTGTGATGCTTGGTCATATGTCTGGAGGTATCTTCTTCTTGGGAAGAAGTGGTTCATGTTCCAAAAACATGTGCTTGTACTTTCTCTTCAAACCAAATGTGATGAGAACAAATCCAAATGTATGAGGATGATCCTGGAACCCGTGCTTCAAATCAGCTAAGATAGTATCAAATCCATGAAAGTGTAGATAGTCTTTTGTTATCTCCTTTGAACCATCATAGGTGAGATCATGCCCAAAAGAAATATCACATGATAGTGGTTGCTTGGACTTCAAATCAGCTCCAAGACTTGATAAATGGTTTCTTGATATCTCCTTTGAACCAACAGGGGTGAGATCAAAACCAAATAAACCATGATATGCATGAGAAATGATCCCAAGTGAATGGTAATGCCCTAAATATTCAATGAACTTTCGAGAACATGTACAAATGATCATATAGTATTACATAAGAGGTAAGTGATCAAAGAGAGCGAATGCATCACCTCCTATTGTTGATTTAACCTCCAAAACATTCAATAGATCATCATTATGCAAACCAACAGACTCTTGTGCAAGAGAGGATTTAAGAACCTCTTAAGTTTCTAGAGTGTGAGCTGACTCAAAATTCAAAATAGAAGATATTGAGAACATGAGTGTTGAATCTGCAAGTTCTTCTTCTTTTTGGACAACTTCATTATGAGATATGTTTGATACTGAATCCTGATAAGAGAGACCATCAAGGAGGGTGAATGCATCACTAGGATTGCTCTCCAAATAGTTTGCACCAATCCATTCATTTTGTTTTCCAAATCTTTCATCTAGATGGGCCCATAGCCCTTTTGGAGATTCAACATAATCAAGGAAGTGGGGTAACATACAATGAGACATAGCAATCAACATTGCTCCATAGGCTCTATCACATTCATTTAACCAACCATTCTCCTCTTTAGAGGATTCAAACTCTCTTTCAAGACAATAATGAAAAAGTCCATGTCTCTTCAAATATGCTATCATCTTTGGTTTCCACTCATCATAGTTGAATGGAGAGAGAGGAGGAATTCCTTCCAGATTCATGGAAGCTATTACAGAAGACCTGCAAAAAAATAGAGAATATTTGCAACTACTACTACTGCAAAACTATTGCTACACTCGAAATCTTGGTAATATCCTGCAAAAAACTCTTAGGAATGGAGATAGACTATACTCTCAACATGCTCTGATACCATGTGAAAATCCTCACAACATATCTAAGAGATGATGTATACCTCACAAGAAATATTTAAGCAGGAAAATAGAAGAAGAGTGCAAAATGGAGCAGCAAATCATAGATACAGTAGAACTCAGATAGAAGCAGAATAACATCACACTGATTCATTAATCATAATATGAACAATAAATAATACAATGGAGAGGATTCAAATGCCAAGGTGGCAATTCAAATTAGCCTGCATGAACTCATCATCAGATTAGTAGACTGTCATCAATGCACAAGTAACCATAAACCATGTGTCAAACTGAGTCTGACTAAGTGTAGTAGGTGTAACCGATGCATGGAGCACTAATGGAGGGTGCATGAGGAGCTAACTGCAGTCAAAACATATCAACTAGTCTCTTTGGAGGTCTCATTGAGTGTATCAGTCAATCTGTCCTCAAATCGAGGATCAAATCCACAAATCAAGCAACAACTGAGTGTGTCACTGGTGGTAGGTGAGAGAGGGCACAGTAACTGAGTGTGGTAGGTGAGAGAGGGCACATCACAGACTAGGAGGGCTAGAACTAAGTGGAAACAGGCTCCTTGGGCTATTAAACTAAGCACTAGGTGCCGAGAGACACCATACTGATGACTGCGATGCATGCAAAAATGCATGCATACTGAAAATGAAAAACAATGATAATGTTGGTAGGACTAGGATGGAGTATAGTAATATCCTAATAGTCCATATATTGGGATTATTCCTCATTCGTTGTTGAGGTCATGTATTTTCAATTTTAGCCTTTGCAGTTTGTATGGAGCACGTGTTCCAGTCTCCAACCAGTTTCTGCTCTCCTCCGTCACAATGCTTAAACCCCTAGAAAATGATAGAACCTATGATTTCTATCGGCCATACGATGAGCTCCTTCCCTCACACATTAGGGGGCAATTTGTTAACACCTAAAAATTGTTCACTAGCTCATCTCCCTAGTCACATAACCCATTTGTCCACTTTTCCTACCATTTTGGCCTCCAAAACCCCAAAAAACCCTCAAATGGTTACCAAAAAGGAAAAAAACATTATTTCCCTCCTCAATTAATGAAATTCCTTCAAAAAGGTCAAAAACCTTCAAAAAAAGGTCCAAAATTCCCTAAAATAAAATAAAAGGGAAAAAAGTCAAAAATAATTTCAAAAAGAGGGAAAAACCCTAAAACCATTTACCAATACTATTGGTTGCTTAAAACCATGGGTCAATACTCCACCATCCAAAACCTCTATAAAAGGTGATGGAGGCCCCGCATTTTCACATACATAATCACTTTTCATAACCTTATGTTGTCAAAATTCCTGTTGAACTTTAGCCTATAACCGTGAGCTTTTGTTTAACATTAAAATTGAGTCTTGGCCACCATTGGAGCATTTGGAGAAGAGAAAGGAACTCTAGAGACTTGGTGCACTACTCACGTACGGCTACAAGGGCTCCTACAACCTCACCTTTTGAGGTAACACGATATTGCAAACCATTTTTTACATATTAATACATAAAATCATGTTTTTCATTCGTGGCTTCCTATCCATTTTACTACTACAGTAGTTAATCTATTTAATTTTTTTATTTCCATTGTTACACTCACATGTATTAGTTTAATTTGTTTATTTCTTAGTTTTTACCCATTTTCATGAACCGCTACTAAGGGATCCTGAATCCTTAGTAGGTGCTCTTTAGCATGATCTAGGGTGAAAACCCTAACTACAAGAGGTATTTCACACTTCTCACCCTTTTCTAATTCACCAAGTTCACAAGAATTGCGAGGTGAAGAGCATACCTAGGGAGAGTCGAGTCTTTAGGTCCTTGCTTATGTGCAAATGTAGATTACACTACTTAACCCAAAAACATGAAAAGTAAACAAAGACCATGAAATATCTTGAATACTAGTGACAACAATGAGGCCCGTTGAAAGCCCCAAAGTTGGTTACCTAAGTAGATTTCAAGAGAGAGGAACCCTTTACTCCCTAATATTGGTCTAAGTGGGATAGTTACCAAAGAAAAACTAACTATTGCAAGTTAATTTTAATCTGGTTCATTAGTGAGAAGTCATTGGGACTGCAAGATTGTATGCAAACTATTAAAAAGAAAATAAAAGACAGTAGCGTGGAAAACAAAAAAACAGATGCGCATAGCGTGGAAACTATAGTCACTAGCACGTAGCAACGCGATTACAACATTGCAATGTTGTGAAAACGGAGAGAGGATTACCATGTGGTTGAGGTTCTATTAAAAAGCGTAGGTACAATGACTTTTGAAGAGAAATGCGCACAGGTATCCCTGGAGACATCAGGATCTGCACAACTGTGTAAACAACAAGACCGACCAAAAGGAGGTCGAATTCAGGGATTGAAGGGTATGGACCTATTCACCTGCATAAGACAAGCACCCGAAAATATCTATTCAACAATCAACAACCTATTTAAATAGAAATGAACAAAAATAGAGTGGATTCACCATACATATTATTGTGGGAAAATATGCACAAGAGTGTAGCACTTCCCACTTTGGATAAATCCTATGAGGTTTTCAATAAGGCCCAATATCTTAGTACAAAAAGAAAATGTGATTGACCCCAAATTGATCCTAAATCCCTTGTTAGTGAATCAAAGAAAAAAAAAAAGAAAAAAATTGGAATAACTTGAAATAAAATAAATAAAGGTGAGAGGATGCAAACTGTTGGTTGTGGAGCCTGATATCCATATTTAGAGACATTATTATTCAGTCGTGTTTGTACCCCAGCATTATATGATATGTAAAAGGACTGTACACTCACCCTAGCGGGGGGGGTGTCCACCGGGGTTTGGGTGTAATTACCCCCAGCTGGGGGGTCCGGGGGCGAAGGCCCCGAAGGAAATTTTTGGGGTTGTTTTACGAGCCCATGATTTTGGGTAACCCATGGTATTTTCTCTTTGTATTTCCCCTTTATAAGAAATACATTGTAATACGACTAGGGTTCATGTATTAGGTTTTATGTATTGTAAAGATCTCTGAGATCAGAAGAGAGACTGTGAGACAGTGAAGAGGAAGTGCAGCAGCTGTGCTGCAGGCTATATCCCTTCACTTTGCTGAACGATATAATAATAAGGAGTGGCAACTTCAGTGTGGACGTAGCCCATATTGGGTGAACCATGATATATCTGTGTCTCTTTTGTAATGTGTATGTGTGATTATATATGCATTTCTGTTTATTGTTATTGCTCTGCGATCCTATTTTTCTAACAATTGGTATCAGAGCCAAAGGTCTATTTGGTAGATAAACCCGCAGGAAACTAGGGTTTCTGGTTCGAGTGGGAGCAATGGTAGAAGAAGGAAAGTTTAAGGTGGAGAAGTTTAACGACCAAAACTTCCAGTTATGAAAGATGCAAATGGAGGACTATCTGTACCATAAATATTTATTCCTACCATTGGGAAGAAAAGAAAAACAACCAGTGGCTATGAAGGATGAAGAATGGGAGGTTCTTGACAAAAAGGATCTAGGAACAATACGGTTGAGCCTGGCTTCGTCGGTGGCTTTCAATATATCAAAAGAAAAGAAAATGGAGGATCTGATGAGTGCATTGGGTAAGCTGTATGAAAAACCCTTGGCCTCCAACAAGGTATTTCTAATGAAGCGTTTATTTAATAAGAAGATGTCTGAAGGTGGATCTGTCACTGATCATTTAAATGAGTTTAATATGGTTACAAATCAACTATGTTTTGTAAGTGTGAAATTTGATGATGAGTTTAGGGCTCTTCTAATCTTGTGTTCATTTCCAGAAAGCTGGAATAGCTTGGTCATGGTTGTAAGTAACTTTGTCTCTGGTTCAAACACCTTGAAATTTGACGATGTTATTGGTGTTATTCTTAGCTAAAAAGTGCGAAGAAAAATCATAGGTGAGACAATAGGTAATGCGTTGACCATGGAGAACAGGGGAAGACAAAAGGAGAGAGGAAAGAGCCAAGGTAATCATGGCAAGTCTAAAATGGGAAGATCCAAGACCAGAATGGGAAAGATAGAGTGTTGGAACTGTGGAAAGAAAGGACATCTGAAGAAAGACTACAGATCTCTAAAGAAGAAAGGAGATGCGCAATAGGAAACTACCCAGGAAGCAAATGTAGCAAGTGATGTGTTACAATATGCTTTGATTCTTGGATTATATAATACTAGTGATTCTTGGGTAGTAGATTCAGGGGATTGATGTCATGCTACACCCCATAGGAAATATTTTCATGATTATGTTCCAGGCAATTTTGGACATGTTTTATTGGGTGATGATGAGCCATGTAAAATTGTTGGGATGGGTAAGGTATGGATAAAAGTTAAGAATGGAACTGATTGGCTGTTAAAGGATGTAAGGCATATTCCTACTATGTAAACAAATCTGATCTCAATAGGGAAGTTGGGAGATGGAGTCTATCTATCTACATTTGGAGAAAAGTGGTGGAAGATCACTAAAGGATCAATGGTGATAGCAAAAGGATACAGGGTAGGAACGTTGTATTTATGTCCTCATAATACTGACCATTATATCTCTTTAGCTTCCACAGGAACAGATACAACAATGTGGCATCATAGGCTTGGCCTCATGAGTGAGAAGGGGATGCAGATTCTCCACTCAAGAACTATGTTTATGGAAAACAGAAGCGAGTCAGGTTTCTCAGGGTTGGGAAATAGAAGAAGAATGAAAAGTTAGAGCTTGTGCAAACATATGTATGGGGACTGGCTCAGGTACAATCTCTTGGTGGCTCTCATTATTATGTTATATTTATTGATGATGCAACTAGGAAAACTTGGGTTTATTGCATTAGACATAAATCTGATGTGTTTGCTACTTTTAAGAAGTGGAAAGCTTTGGTTGAGAATGAGATAGGAAAAAGGTCGAAGTGTCTCAGATCTGATAATGGGGGTGAGTATTGCGGCAAGGAGTTTGATAGTTACTGTTCATACCATGGGATTCATAGAGAGAAGACAGTCCTAGGAACACCACAAGAAAATGGTGTGTCAAAAAAAATGAATAGAACGATCATGGAGCGTGCAAGGTGTATGAGATTGCATGCAGGGTTGCCCTTACAGTTTTGGGCAGATATTGTAAATACTGTTGTTTATTTAATAAACAGAGGGGCTTCAAGTGCTTTGGATGGTGGTACTCCATAGGAGGCATGGATAGGTAAAAAGGTAAACTACTCATTTCTGAGAATGTTTGGTTGTGAAACATTTGTCCATATTGATAAAGAAAATAGAACAAAGCTTGAAGCTAAATCCAAGAAATGTACCTTTATTGGATATGGGGTTGATGATTTTGGTTATCGCTTATGGGATTATGAAAATCACAAAATCATTAGAAGTAGAGATGCCATATTCAATGAAAAGGTCATGTATAAAGATCAGTTGCAGGGAAAGAAACAAGAAAAGGAAAACAAAGAGTACATAGTACTTGATGAAATTCAAGAAAATGAAGTTCCAAAGGTGCCAAAAAATCAAGAACAACAACAAGTACCTAAAACTCCTGCAACTACAAGAAGATCTACCAGGTTAAATAGACTCCCTGAATGATACTCTCTTTCAATGTATTATTTGTTGATGACTGATGCTGGTGAACCAGATTATTATGAAGAAGCAACGTAGGTGGAGACTAGAAAGAAGTGGGAGCAAGGCATGAATGAGGAGATCGACTCATTGGTAAGAAACCAGACTTGGGATTTGGTTCAGTTTCCTGCTGGTAAAAGAGCATTGCAGAACAAATGGATTTATAGGTTGAAGGAAGAAGAAGGAGGCAAGAAGTGGTACAAGGCCAGACTTGTTGTAAAGGGGTTTGCACAGAAGAAAGGTATAGATTTTGATGAAATATTTTCTCTTGTTGTTAAGATGACTTCAATTAGGACTATTTTAAGTCTAGTGGTGGTAGAAGATTTGCATCTTGAACAGTTAGATGTAAAAATAGCCTTTCTCCATGGGGATTTGGAGGAAGAGATATATATGCAGCAGCCACAAGGGTATGAGGTCAAAGGGAAGGATAATTTGGTGTGAAGGTTGAAAAAGAGCTTGTATGGCTTGAAGCAAGCTCCAAGGTAGTGGTATTTAAAATTTGACAGGTTTATGACAGAACAAGATTTTAGTAGATGCCATTCTGACCATTGTGTTTATTTGAAGAGGCTAGATAATGGAAGTTATATTATCTTGTTATTGTATGTGGATAACATGCTTGTTGCAGGGTCTAACATGCAGGATATAAATGTGCTCAAAATAAATTTAGCTAATTCATTTGCGATGAAGGATTTGGGTGCTGCAAAGCAAATCCTTGGTATGAGAATAACAAGAGACAGGAAAAATCGCAAATTGACATTGTCTGAGGGTGAGTACATACAAAAGGTGTTGGAGAGGTTCAGAATGCAGAATGCAAAACCAGTTAGTACGCCTTTGGCCAGCCATTTTAGTCTAAGTAAGGAAATGTGTCCCAAGACACACGAAGAGATAGATTACATGTCCAAGATTCCCTATCAATCAACAATTGCCAGCTTGATGTATGCCATGGTGTGCACAAGACCAGATATTGCACATGCAATGGGAGTTGTGAGCAGATATATGAACAATCTAGGTAAAGAACATTGGAAGGCAGTGCAGTGGATTCTCAGGTATTTGAAAGGTATTACCACTCAGGCATTATGTTTTGGAGGTTCAGACACTATTCTACAGGGATATGTTGATGCAGATATGGAAGGTGATAAGGATAGCAGGAGGAGCACCACAGGGTATGTGTTTACTATAGGCGAAACGACAGTAAGTTGAATTTCGAGACTACAGAAGGTTGTTTCACTTTCGACAACGAAAGTAGAGTATGTTGTTGTTACAGAGGCTAGTAAAGAGATGATTTGGTTGCAGAGGTTTATGGAATAAGTGGGTAAGAAGCAGAAGGATAGAAGGTTGTATAGTGATAGCCAGAGTGCCATTCATCTTGCAAAGAACTTGGAATTCCATTATAGGACTAAACATATACATCTCAAGTACCATTTCATACGCTATGTTCTGGAAGATAAATTGTTGAAGCTGGAAAAGATACATACTAGCCAGAATCCTGCAAACATGTTCACAAAGGTAGTGACCAGAGAGAAGCTAAGTTCCTGTTGGGTTTTAGTTGGCCTTCTAGCATGAAGGTGAAGATGAAAATTTTTTCAAGTCCAAGGTCTAGCAAGTGCAGCAACGGTGGAGTTGTTGTGACCCGTCTCCAAGGGGGAGATTGTTGATTGTGGAGCTCGATCTACAGATTCAGAGACATTATTATTCAACCGTGTTTGTACCCCGGCTTTATATGATATGCAAAAGGACTGTACACTCACCCCAATGGGGGGGGTATGGTGGGGACAAATCCTCCCCCCACCAGGGTCTGGGGATAATTACCCCCATCTGGGGGGTCTAGGGGCCAGTGGTCTTCCGACGGGAGTTCGGGGGCAAAGGCCTCGAAGGAAAATTTTTGGGTTGTTTTACGTGCCCATGGTTTTGGGTAACCCGTGGTATTTTCCCTTTGTATTTACCCTTTATAAGAAAGACATTGTAATATGGCTAGGGTTGATGTATTAGGTTTTATGCATTGTAAAGATCTATGAGATCAGAAGAGGGACTGTGAGACAGTGAAGAGGAAGTGCAGTGGATGTGCTGCAGGTTGTATCCCTTCACTTTGTTGGATGGTATAATAATAAGGACTAGAAACTTCAGTGTGGGCGTATCCCATCTTAGGTGAACCACGATATATCTGTGTCTCTTTTGTAATGTGTATGTGTGATTATATTTTCATTTTTGTTGATTGTTATTGCTCTGCGATCATGTTTTTCTAACACAAACCACAACAAAGAGAAAGTGAAAAAACCAATTTAGATTTCCTATTGGTCAAGCTTGGTACAAGAAGTGTCACCTAGGAGGTATGGGACTCAAAGGGAAGCCAAAAATATCACTCAGGGATGTCATTTTGTCCACTCTAAATGATAAATAACAAGAGAGGGAGCAATGGCAGAAACACTTGCCCCTTAGAGGAAGGTGGAAAGAGAGCTTGAAGAATTGTTGGAGGTATGGGAAGAGGTGTAAGAATTTTCAACACAATTCCAATAGCATAAAGTTTCTCTAATTTCTCCTTACTAGATGCATCCCCATGGCCTCCTTTTATAGGCCAAGAAGTGACCAAGAAACAACTAGATACAAATGTGGACTCATTAACTCCATGATTTGGATTCAAAGTAAACAAAGGGGGGCCATTCAATGAACCCAAGTGCATAGGGATACCGAGTTCGAATTCTTAGAGGTGATGGAGCCTTGATGAGCCTTCAATGCGCCACGAGTGGTTGTGGTCCCAATGTTTTTGACAGTTCTGTGGATTTTGAAGGGAAATCCATGCTAGCGTAGCACATAAACAAAGTTTATAATATGTATTGTAGCGTGATCTATCATGGGAGTAACAATGCTACCTTTGTTTTTTCTGTCTTTTGGCATTTTTGGACTCATGTTGCTTTCTGGATCTGATGATGATGTCTGCGATGGGATTCATGCTATATGTTGATGACGTCTTACTACAATATTAGCAAAAATGTTGCATGTGTGCGAAATTTAGGCTTTAACACTCAAGAAAGTGGTGAGTGAACTAGGGCACCAAGTGCCACATCTAGGGGTATATCTTGTTAGAAAAATAGGATCACAGAGCAATAACAATAACAAATAAACAATAAACAATAAACAATATGAAAATATAAATAACATAAACACAATACAAGAGAGACATTAATACAATGTGGTTCACTCAATATGGGCTACGTCCATGGAGAAATTTCCAGTCCTTTTATTATTATACCATCCAACAAATGAAGGGATACAACCTGCAGCACATCCATTGCAACTTCCTCTTCAATCTCTCTCAGTCTCTCTTACACAATCATAGAGATCTCTACAATGATACAATACATTACATAGTTTTATTACAATGTATTCCTTTTAAAGGGAATTACCAGGGGAAAATACTACGGGCTACCCAATACCATGGGCCCGTAAACTGTTGGCCAAGAAAACAACCCATATAATTTCTTTTGGGGGATTCACCCCCAAACCACTGCTGAGAGTCTGCTGGCCCCTAAACACCCTAGCCGTGGGGGGCGATGCCCCCCCAAACCCCCCCACTGGGATGAGTGTACAATCCACTTGCATATCATATAAAGCTAGTGTAAAAACACAACTAAAACACCAACATATCTGAATAAGAAGATCAGGCTCCATAACCAACATTTTCCCACTTGGAGATTGATCACAACAACACCACCACTGCTGCACTTGTTGGACTATGCTCTGAACCTTGGATCTGGAAAATTTCTCATCTTCACCTTAATGCTAGAAGGCCAACTGGAACCAAGTAGAAACTCAATTTCTCTCTGGTTACTACCTTTGTCAACATGTCTGCAGGATTATGGCTAGTGTGTATCTTTTCCAGCTTCAACAGTTCAAGTTTTAGAATAGACCATACGAATTGGTACTTCAGCTTTATATGTTTAGTCTTAGAATGGAAGGTTGAGTTCTTTGCAATATGAATGGCACTCTGGTTGTACCTATACAACCTTCTATCCTCCCGCTTCTTACCCAATTCCTCCATAAACCCTTGCAACCAAATCATCTCTTTACAAGAATCTGTAGCAGCAACATACTCTGCTTCTATTGTTGAAAGAGCAATAGCCTTTTGCAGCTTCAAAATCAAACTTACAGTTGTTCCACCTATAGTAAACACATACTTTGTGGTGCTCCTCCTACTATCTTTATCACCTTCCATATCTGCATCAAGATATCCCTATAGAATAGTGTCTGAGCCTCCAAAACATAATGCATGAGTGGTAGTACCTCTCAAATACCTGAGAATCAATTGTACTTCCTTCCAATATTCTTTACCTGTATTTTTCATATACCTTCTCACAACTCCCACTACATGTGCAATATCTGGTCTTGTGCACACCATGGCAAAGATCAAGCTGCCAACTGTTGATGAATAGTGAACCTTGGACATGTAATCTATCTCTTCCTATGTCTTGGGACACATCTCCTTACTTAGTTTGAACTGGATGGCCAAAGGTGTACTAATTGGTTTTGCATTCTGCATTATAAACCTCTCCAACACCTTTTCTATGTACTCACCCTGAGACAATGTCAATTCGCAATTTTGCATGTCTCTTGTTATTCTCATACCAAGGATTTTCTTTGCAGCACCCAAATCCTTCATCGCAAATGAATTAGCTAACTTCCTCTTGAGCACATTTATATCCTGCATGTTAGACACTACAAAAAGCATGTCATCCACATACAATAACAAGATAATATATCTTCCATTATCTATCCACTTGAAATAAACACAGTGTTCAGAATGACATCTACTATAAACTTGTTCTCTCATAAACCTGTCAAATTTCAAATAGTACTGCCTTGGAGCTTGCTTCAAGCCATACAAGCTCTTCTTCAACCTGCATACTAAATTCTTCTTCCCTTTGACCTCATACCCTTGTGGCTGCTTCATATAAATATCTTCCTCCAAATCCCCATGGAGAAAGGTTATTTTTGCATCTAACTTTTCAAGATACAAGTCTTCTACCACAACTAGACTTAAAAATAGTCCTAATTGAAGTCATTTTAACAAGAGGAGAAAATATTTCATCAAAATCTATACCTTTTTTTCTGTGCAAACCCTTTTACAAAAATTTTGGACTTGTACGACTTCTTGCCTTCATCTTCTTCCTTCAACCTGTAAACCCATTTGTTCTGCAATGCTCTTTTACATGCAAGCAATTGAACCAAATCCCAAGTCTGGTTTCTTACAAATGAGTCCATCTCCTCATTCATGCCTTGCTCCCACTTCTTTCTAGTTTCCACCTGCATTGCTTCTTCATAACATTTTGGTTCACCAGAATCAGTCATCAATAAATAATACATTAAAGGAGAGTATCAATCGGGGGTCTACTTAACCTACTAGATATTCTAACACTTGCAGGAGTTTGAGGTACCTGTTGTTGTTCTTGATTTTCTAGCACCTTTGAAACTTCATTTTCTTTTATTTCATCAAGCACTATGTACTTTCTGTTTTCCTTTTCCCGTTTCTTTCCCTGCAACTGATATTTATACATAACCTTTTCATTAAATACCACATATCTACTCCTAATGATTTTGTTACTTTCGTAATCCCATAAGTGATAACCAAAATCATCAACCCCGTATCCAATAAAGGTGCATTTCTTGGATTTAGCCTCAAGCTTTGTTTTATTTTCTTTATCAATATGGACAAATGCTTCACAACCAAAATTTATCAGAAATAAGTAGTTTAGCTTTTTACCTATCCATGCCTCCTCTAGAATCCCACCATCCAAAGTGCTTGAAGTCCCTCTGTTTATTAAGTAAACAACAATATCTTCCCAAAATTATAAGGGAAACCCTACATGCAATCTCATACAGCTTGCATGCTCCATGATCGTCCTATTCATCCTTTATAACACATCATTTTATTGTGGTGTTCCTTGGACTGTGTTATCAGACCATCCACCAAAAGCAGACTTAAGGCGTGATCTCTCTAGCTTAATGAAAGTCTAGAAAAAATGAGACAAAATATGAAACTACTCTCCTAGATATATTTAGAGATCGAGTAATTAAGCATCTTACCTCATATTCATAGATCTTTCTCCTTGTTGTTGTTCCAAGTCCCACGGTCATCAGATCTGGGGCTGTAATACCTATCAAAACACATATGAACAATACAAGTAGTAAAACATGCCTAAGCACTAACTAGTCTAAGTAAACAGTTGAGGAGGTGAACTTTAAATATCATTAACATAATAACATTTATGGAAAGCATTTATATTACTGTATAAAAAGTGGGAAGTACAATAGAAGAGAGGATTACAACCGATGCCTCAACGTTGCAATATCCTTCTGACAAGCCAAACCAAAGCTCCTAGAGAGAAGTAGGTGCCTCCAAGACTAGGGTGTTGAACTACTGAGCTAATTTCACCAGCATAAGAGTACCATAAAATTCCTCTCCTTGGGATCGAGAGAGATCTTGCATTTATAGGACCAAGTGGATAGAGTAGGTTGAGGATCATGGGGAGAGAGTTAAGGGATCCTCCCATTAGGTTAGGGAACCGAAGGATAGCTCACCTAGGAGTTATGGATAGGGATCCACCTCATCCAACTTCTAGAATTCGCTCGAAATCTACCTTTATCCCATTAAACTGACTTCAGCACTTGTTGCATAAGGGAAACCTGTGCCGGCACACCTTGCTCAAAGACAACCTGCACCGGCCTAGTTAGGAGTGTAGATAAAGGCCATCAACTTGCTATAAGTGACTAACTTGATCATGGGACTTCAGGGATTTAGGAATTGAAGTTACATAGGTGTAGATTTTAGGTGTAATAGAATGCCCCCTAAAGCATGAAGCTGGTAAAACTAATCAGGTAAAATGCTTTGATAGAAGGAATGGAAAGGACTTGTCGGAGAGAAGATGTTGGTGCAGTACAACTGACTCTGAGAATACAGTATCATATGACGCACAACATGGCTGTCGACCAATACATTGTAGATCCATGGTAGTAATGAACGAATGAACACAATCATGGCTACTAGACACAAGCGTAGATCCATGATGAGATGATAACACAGCCACGAAAAATACAAAAGTGGATCCATGTAATATGACTCAAACAATCTCCATCGCAGCTTGGGTAAAAAATGACTCCCCAGGGTCTTCAATTCAAACTCGCACTGATACGGATCTATCCATGTGATTACAAATGTCTTGACATCGAACATGGTAGAAACCACTTGATTACCGGTCATTGATGTATACCGTTAACAAGCACGAGGAAAATCACCATTAATGTCAATGATCCCCAAGGTATCACAGTACATACCATTGAGTGTGAATTAATGAGTTGAATTCGAACGCTCAACATGATCTTTCAATCAAGATTAAATGATGTAAACTCATGTCGAAAGCGAGGTAAACTTCCATTAAGGCATGCAGGCCCAAGGTACTTGATTGGTTTCTAAGTTCAATCCTCGGATGATGATCTAAAGTCAACGAGGATGAACCCATCGAAGGAGGGCCATGATGAATCCCCCATCATCCACACGAAACTCAATAACAGATGTTTGGAGTAGATTAGATGGTATAGTAGTATGCAAGTCTGACTCAGAGTAGACCGACATGATGGAAGGTGTACTGAATACAAATGATGAGCGGTGAATACATCTCTTGAACATGGGCATGGCATGACTTGGCAGTATTGACCTGATGAGAACAATGTCAGCTACTAATGCAATTAATGGTGGAATCATTCTTTGGATGACCCAAAGGAGTAACAAGACTCACGAATTTAATAGGACTCGAGGACAAGTACTGAATGAAAATGCAATATGAATACCATGTTCAAGAGCGACTAAGTACTACCATGAGTAAAGTTGTAACACAAAAACTTTCCTTTTTCCCCATCATGAATGATGAGTTCCTCATGTGTTTTTAACAAGCTTGGTAAGGGTAACCAGATGCTCGGTATAGCTCATCTCATAGATGAGTCCAATCCCAAATATTTTTTGAACCTGGGAAAGGAGGGGTTCGTCCCATGATGGACCCTTCAATGTTGAATTTTAACGAGTCCATAGAAGGTAAACTTAGCATCATTTCATAGAGAGTCTGAAAAGAACTAAAGAAGACTCCAAAGGTCCTTTTTTGTAAGATTAGCCTCTTCGCCCAGAAAAGGATAAAACATCGTGAGAGAGGACTCTTCCAGTCATGATTGGTTGGAGTATTCATTTTTCATAAGTAGTTCCCCCTGGTCTGAAAAAGGGGTAAACTATCACCCGGAAGACGACCATTCAAATACTTTAACAAGCATGAATGCGACAAGTTCGCTTGGCAATCTTTTCATATTTCGAGAGCCCGAAAAGATCTTAAAGAAAACTCCGGGGGGTTTTCTTTTTCATGAGAGTTTAATGAGCCCGAAAAAATGATAAACTATAACTCGGTGAATTATTCTCATCGTTTAACGAGCATGAGAAAGAACAAAGAGTTAGCTCGGTTGTCATTTAATAATTTACATTAATGAGCGAAACAATGACAAAAAGACTCTCATAGAGTGTTCATACCTGATGATACTTACTAGATGACCATCACGTCGAGAAATGGCACTAATGAGGCACCTGTATCTCAAAAACTAGGTCAAAAGGGGTTAACCAAGTATTAAATATAATAAATGACCCAAACTATAGTAAAAAACCCACTAAGCATCAAAATATAAAAAGGAATATTCCCTTTTTGTTATAAAATGGATGAAATAGTGAAAATAAATTAGAATTGTTTTTTACCGAATTGGGAAAGTGCAAAGTGCCTTTTGGAGCTGAATTTCAATTGCAGTTTCCAGGAGCTACGATTCGTCATTTCGCGAGTCATCTGCGATAGGTAACCCTAAACCTTCCGATTTAACTTTTCATTGGATTAAAATTTGCTTTTTCATGTTTTTAGGTAGTTTTTGAGTGTTTTAAGTTGGTGGAGTTGCGTTCATGGGCCGACATAGGCAGCCCATTCGGGCTCTGCACCGGCGCATATCTCGAAAGGGAGTTCTGCGCTGGCGGTGCACTATCATAATGGGTGATCTGCACCGACGCAAACAACAAAATGAAACTCAAAAGATAGCAAAAAATAGAAGTTTGGGTGGAGGGGCAAAGTTCTAAGCATGTTTAAATGACTTGCTTGGCAGGTTTGGAGTGATACCATAGTCCTTGAATGGGGGGAATGAGAGCATGAGCTCAAGGATATGTGAGTTGAAAATAATCCACAAAGTGTTGAAGCATTGCAAAACTGCGGGCTACTCAAGTACTTTCGAGTTCCAGGGATGAGATCCCAAGTCAACCTACTGACATACCTGGTCCAATGTTGGGACCCCATTCAACAGCACTTCCGGATAGGTGAGCACACGCTTACCATAGATGTCGAGGACACCTATTTTCTGATAGGATTATCTCGGCGAGGGAATCCTGTGTCTTTGACCGGGTCATGGGGTGGTGACCGTTCGATCGAGGACATGATAGTTCAATGGTTGAATATAACATCCTGAAAATACCAAATCATTCTGGGCCAATAATATTCTTTCCTTAGCATAGTAATGGTCTTTTGATAACCCATATGACCAAAGTAATGACTTTTATGCATCTCATTTAATATCAGGATTTTTATTTCTGGTATGTCCGGTACATACAATCTGTTCTTATATAGCAATAACCCATTTTCCTTCATGCTATAATCTGCCATAAAATTTTCAGAACTGATGTTTGCTGTCTTTTCGTTCATTTTTCTGTATTCTTCATCTATTTCACTCTTTTCAAGAATCTATTTTTTCGAATCTATTGAATAAGTACTGATGGCTTAAATAAAATTTTGTTTTTCCCTACGACTCAACGCATCTGCAACCTTGTTCTCTAGTTTCCTTTAATATGTTGAATTTCGAAATCATACTCACTTAAGAAGGTCAACCATCTAGCTTGTCTAGCGTTCAGATTTGTCTAATCTAATACATATTTTAGACCCATATTATCTGTTAACAATGTGAATTTTTTGTAATATCCAGTAATTCCCATAAATGATCTTACATCCGAAACGTCCTTAGGAACCGGCCAGTCATTAATGGCCTTTATCTTGTTGGGGTCAACCGAGATTCCTTCTTTAGAAATTATGTGTCCTAGATACTGAATTTTGTCCTTGTGGAAGTCACACTTACTAAACTTAGCATATAATTGATGGTCTCTCAGAACTTGTAAGATAATCCATAGATGTTTATCATGCTCTTCTTTACTTTTAGAATACACTATAATGTCATCTATAAACACAACAGCAAACTTGTCTAAGTATTTGTGCAGAATATTATTCATCAAACACATAAATACAGCCGAGGCATTAGTCAAGCCAAATGGCATGAATACTAACTCGTAATGTCCATACCGAGTTCTAAAAACTGTCTTGAAAATATCTTCATCCTTAACCCATAATTGATGATATCCTAATCTTAGATCAATCTTTTAAAATATCGTTGCTCCACGTAGCTGATCAAATAGATCGTCTATGCGGGGCAACGGATACCGATTCTTGATTGTCATCTTATTAAGTTGGTGATAATCTAGCCACAGTCTTAAGGTTCCATCTTTCTGCTTAACAAAGATGACAGGTGCTCCCCAACAAAACACACTGGGTCTTATATAATTCTTATCAATCAGTTCCTTCAACTGTGTTTTCAATTCGTTTAATTCCAGTATATTCATTCTATATGGAGCTTTAGAATTTCGTACTGCTCCTAGTATTAATTCGATGGTAAAATCTAAATCTCTGTTAGGAGGTAATCCTGGAATCTCCTCAGGAAATACATCCTTAAAATCCTTTAGGACAGGTATGTCTTCTAATTTCAGTTTGTCTTCTTTACAGATAAACTCATCGTTTACTACATTTACTGCAAACAACTGACATCCTTTCCTAACTACCCTCTTAACTTGCATGGCTGAAATCTATCTAAGGGTTACCTTTCTTGGGATACATTTTATTTCTACAGCTTTTCCTTCTTCATTTAAACATGTAAAAAAAATTTCGTAACAGTGTAGAATGACATGATGGGCTTCTAACCAGTCCATCCCGTCTATAATATTGTAAGATCCTAAAGGTAAAATATTCAACTTGATTTGTGTCTATAATTGATTCATGGATAAAGCACAACTTTCTATAAAATATAATACTTTCCTCTTTGTTCCAGTTGCTAGTCTAACTAACCAAGATTTATTGAACTTTTCTGTTTTTAAATTAATACTTTCCACTATATCTGGTGATAAATAACTTAATCTAGAACCTGGGTCAATTAAAATAGTAACATGACGATTTTGCAGCATACCTTCAATCTCTACCATGGAGATTTGATGATCTGCTTGCCTGTTGTCAAGTGTTGCATTGATTCTGGGCATTTCCATCGCCACGTCTCCAACAATAGGTTTAGTCTGAATAGAGTGAATGTTGTTAGCTTTCTGCTTCCTCAAGGGACATTCTGATGCATAGTGGGGACCTTGACACTCGAAACATTTGATGGTTGTCTTTTGCTCATTGGTCCGGGCATTATTAGGTGCATTTCTGGGTGCTGTAGAATTCTGACGTTGATTGTTTCTGGAACTATTTCCTTTTTAATTCCGATTCTAAAAATTTTTCTTTTGGAAATCAGAGTTTCCACTGAACCTGAAATTTTTCTTTTTCAGCTCAAAATTACTGGGCTTATGACTTTTCTAGTTTGACATTCCTTCTCTTTTCTGATTTGTGTCATAACAGAAAACTACCTTTCTCATAGCCTCTTCCAAGGTCTTAGGACTGTCATACTCGATTCTTTCCTTAATATTGAAAGGTAGGAAGCTCAAGTATCTTTGAATTTTTGGTTTTTCTTCTATGAGGTATGGCACATATCTTAGTAAGTTCAGAGATTTACTGTTCATTTCCTTCATGTTCATACCTCCCAGCTTCAAGTCATTGAACTCTTTGGATTTTTCTTCATAGTACTGTTCCGATAAATACTTCTTCTTAAAGTATCGTTTAAAAGTACTTTAGTTTACATCTTTATCCTTGATGCCTTTCACTCTTTTGATGTCCTACCACCAAATCTCCGCTTTTCCGGTCAAATTATATATAGCCGTTTTTTCTTTCAAGGACTCTAAATAGCTATAAATATGGAAGTATTTCTTCATACCGGACAGCCAAGCTTCAGCTGTCTCACCCTTCTCAGTTTCTCCATTGAAAGTTGGAGGTCTAATATTTTTGAACTCCCCAGAAATCTGTTCATACTCTTTATAGATTTTCTTTATGGGTTTGTAGTCTCCCCTACTACTGTCGCTTGAGTAGTTACGTTTCTTTTTACATACTTACATAGCCTCTCCTGCTGATGTTGAACTGCTGCTCACATCATTAGCTTTTATTTTCTTTCTTTTTTTACCATTAGGCAGATCCTCAACCTTGGAGATATCTTCATTATCTCTTTCCTGCTCATCGATTGGGAACTGTTCAAACAACACTTGGTTTAATTGTTCTTGTGCCTGCAGAATTCTTTCATTGTCTTGTTTCACAGATCTGATTTCTGCCTTTAATTCATGAAACGCGCGTAACAATTCTGACGAACTGTTATTTAGTTCACTGTGAACTTCTTCTGCATAGTGTTGTCCCAAGCTTTGGTTGTTTGGTTGAGATATATCTTCTACATGATTAGCTGAATTCTCGATACCTGTAACATAAAATAATTTATGAATAACATCAAAATTAAAATTTCAAATTAGTAAATTTTTCTACTATATAAATTTTTCTACCATATGTTCTTGGACCTCTTTCAGGCCTAGAGTTCGAACATGAGCTCTGGTACCTCATGTAACATCCCGAAAATACCAAAAAAAAATATATATTTTTATAGCAATATTTATCAGCATTATCTAACACAAAATGAGATAACTAAATTGAACACTTAATTAAGGTAAGATAATCATAATGATGCGTCGTCAACCTCAATTAAATAATTAAAATTTCTACTTCAGATATTAAAGGTTGTTAACTTCTTAAACGAGGGATCTTTGTATGATTATGAAAACCAGTACAGTTCTTGATTTTGTTTAGGTTCTTGATTAAATATGCATGCTTCTATAGTTTGTACTACTTTTAAATCATTTATGTATTGCTAATAGTTTGTTTATTGATAAAAGGGGTCCTATGAGGCACCTTGGAGCTTACTTAGCTACGTTTAGCTAAGGCAATTGAACTCGTTTCCATGTGCAGACCGCAGGTAAGAAAATTTTCATGACATCATAAAAATTAGAGTACCTGTGTTTTTCATAACGTCGTCAATATAAAAATGTTAAGTGCTTCCTTACAGCATTAGAAACTGTAGGTATGAATACAAGGAATTCTACTTCTAGCTCAGCAATATTTTTACAAAGCTTCTCAATGTTATCAACCCAAATCAACCATATTTCTATCGTATTGTTACAATTATCGTCAAGTAATCGCTAGTGGCGATGTTGGTATGATCAATACTATTATTTGTTTAAGTGTGTAATTTCGAGATTTATAGAAATATATATATACTTTCAAACTTAACATTAAAGATGGCGTCTTACAAGATCTTAGTCTTATTCTAAGTACTGTACTTGTCATTTCCACACACCCTAACTAGAATAAGTAACTATGTAACTTATCATTTCTTTATATGTAGCATAGTATATTACATTATTATGTGACACCAATAAAATTTGGAATATATAAAATATGCATTACATATTGTTATTTGATATGAAATGATTTTTCTATTTCAAACTATTAAAACGAAAGTATTAACATGTAATACAAATGAAATCATATATATCGTTGACATCATAGGTTATTATCCTATAACATCCACTAAAGGATTATATCAACTTTAATGAGGTTGTGGCTTGAGTGATAGTTTTAAACTATGTTATAAGTATGAACTCATACCTAAGTAATAATGTTTAAAAAGTTATTACCTACATCTAGATGATAAAGTGATGATATGATGGTTAATAAATTGTATTTGCAGGTTGGCAGAGCTACGGTTGTATGAAAATAAATGCATTCAATGTGGAAAGGGTGGCAGCAATTCCACGCAGTCTAACCTTATGAACTTTGGGTGATAAAGAAGTAGAGAGTTATAGCTGGCAAGGAACTCCATTGTCTCTTCTTCCACACTGTACATTGTATCGTTCTTGACCTGTAAGGTTGGCAACTTGGTAGATGTTGGTAATAAATGAGGTATTAATGTGAGTTTTGCTCGGCTTTCCACTATGTACTGTTGGCTCTTCCCTACCATTGATCACTCCAGATCTCGATCGTCGGTTTGAGTAACCCTAAACATGGTTATTTGTATTGATGGCAAGTGTTTTGGTCTTTCAATGTTTCATTGTAATGAGGCCGACAAGCTACCAAGTTTTTAGGGTGATACGAAGTGTTCTTCTAGGGTTTTGAACCTATAACTCATGAGAGTAAACGTTTTTAAGGGTTGTAGGCTTCGGCTTTAAGCCAGAAGTCCGTGATAACATAGTAAAGAAGTGTAAGCGAGAATCAACTGTTGAGAGTACTCGGTCATTGGTTCTTTGGCTCTTTCGAAAGGTGGTAACCCTTGTTATTTTTTCCTGCAAGTGAGATGGATTACAGCTGACCTTTGTTTTTCGTAATCGATAGTTGAAAATGCATTCTTCAGGTAATGTAGTAAGAATTTTAATGTAAGTTAAAAATCGTAGATTTTTGCATTCAGTTATGTGTTACTTGTTTATAACCACTTGCTTGGTGTTTGGCAGGTTTTATCTTCACTGGAGGGGGTTTCTGCATTACATAAGAAAGGAGAAGCTTCTTCGGCTACCGGGTAAGCTCCGGTGGTTCTTACCTGCCTCGTAGGTACCTTGATGTGTCTATCTCTATGCCGAGAAGTGGAAAACTTCGCCATATAACAGTAAGGACTACGAGCGAGGTTTTAAGCTTGTCTTGTTTTAATTTAGATTATGTAGAGAGTATCCTCTCAGTCTTTTAAGATGCTACTTGGCTATTTGATGTCTGGCTGTGTTGATGGTAGAGACTCCAAACTTTCGTTTATTCTGCTAGACGTTTCAAGGGTAAAAACCCTGTGTAGTTTTGTTGATTCACGACTCTATTTTAAGTTTTTGGTTGATAAGGGACAAGTCCCATGAAATGTGAAACCTTGATAGGTTTGAAATGAAATTTTATGTTATGTAAATTTAAATGGAAACTGAGGATTGAGGGTTTCTTTCACTTGCAAACTATGGCTCGTTTCTTTGAATGGAAAGTTGTGTTTTGAAATATAATCGTTAAGAACACTATATAAAGATGTTTTCCTATAATTCGTCCTCGTTGTGGGAATTTATGATTGTAAAAATAATTGATGATGTCGTTTGACTGATAAGTGTTTTATAAAGGATTTGACTCAATGATCTAAATGTCTTATGAAAGGAACCCTACCTGGGATTTTTCCTTGTCTACCTTACTGTGTGAGGAAAGAAAATCGAACCCAAGAAAACCTTAGCTAAAAAAAATATATATATTATGAATCTATATGTGTTTTAACAATTGAGTTATGAGCTAGATTAGACAAAGATACGAGTCGTGCTTTCGACTAAGGAGATAAATAATTTCTTACTGTTTGTCTTGGCAGATGTAAAATGGTCTAAATGATGTCTAGGGTTTGATACGAAACCCAGTTTTGAAATCAATACTTACAGTTTATAATATATACAGAAACAAGATGAATGATGGAAAAATAAAATTTATAATTTTTTCCTTATCTGATAGAACTAAATAATCAATACAATTGTTATAATAGGAAATGAAAACAATGTGTGTGTGAAATGTGAAAACTATGTAATGACTGTGATTTGCAATTTTGTCCATAATGAACACATTTATTTATTTGCAGCAAGTACTATTTAGATTGTAGACATGATATGATGTATGAAACTTTGAATTCCATTTATTTCCTATGTACATAGTAGAGATAAGAAAATACAATGTATCTATACAGGAAATAAACAGTGTTTGTTTTTCATGAAACAATGGGGTATTCTATAATATATTAAATACTATACAGTAATTATTACTATTATTAGCTATAGGATAGAAAATGAAACACAACTAAATCACTGTACTTATTTATCGAATCAATGGCAGATTGGCTATCTTTTCATCTATACTTAATTTACTTCTCTACACTAGAGTACGATGCATAAAATAGCATGTGGAAAAATGTAGAGATTGGTTTATCAATCCAGATTATCATTTAAACTTAGCATTCAGACTTTAAACAAAATCAGAAATAAATTCTTCTCCTTAAAAGAAAAATAAAACAAACAGAGATTATGAATTTTACTAAATAGAACTATTAACTGAGATAAAGTAGAAAACTGTAAAACTTGGATTAATCTTTAGGAAGGCAAACAGCCCAAGAAGACTGTTCCACCCAACCAATTCTTGAAGACAGTCAAATACTTGCCTTAGGAACCTCAAGCCTGTTCATTGAACCAATTGGAGGAAGAAACTTAGGAATTTAGGATCTCCACTTGCAGTAGCACTAACTTTTGAATCTTTAAGAACTAGCAGTCTAGAAGACCTACACCAACACCTCTGGTTCTTCTTACCAAAATAGTATGCAAACTTATGATTTCACTCACAACTAGCCTCCCTATTCGAATCTCTTAGGGATCAACTGATGCACATGAGGAATATTTCTGTAGAAAATATTGTGTAAGAGCTGCCTACTCAATTCGAATTTGCCTTATGTAGGCTGCCTAGGCCTTTTTAGTTGTTACTGTGTCATTAAATGAGATACCTGCCCACTCCCACCACCTGGGGGATAATGCCACATTTTTAGGGGTGGTTGTCCCATAATCAACAGCTAGTTGTGAATGCAATTGCTGTCATCTGTCCCATGTCTTCTAACAGCTTCCATTCCTCCTAATGGGTTAGTGAACACTCATTTAACAGTTCCCTTGGGCATTTGTCTCCTACTTTAATTTATTAAATAATAATAATTCAGTAATTACATTCATCCTTGACCAAAATTGGTCATAATTTCAAAACTTTGAAATTAAAATTTAGCATAAAGTATTTTTGCAAATAAAATATTATTTTCAGAATTTGGCTAGGTGAAATGTAATCTGGGAACCACGATGGTTGGTGGGAAAATTCCCATCAAGCATTCATGGATAGGGACTTATGAGTGATACTCTTCACTGTTGCGTGAGTTGCTAGTAGCCGAGCTTCTCACTTGGCAAGCAAGTCGCAAATGATGCATGTTGAGGACTGCAGGGCTACTACAGTGTTTAACTAGTGCGAGGGGCTTCTTGTTAGCCTCAAGGATCAGTTGACCAAGTGTCAGTGTGGTGCACTGAAACCGTTCGAGTATGGCTCAATCGTGGTATCTTTCATGTTGGAGTGTGTACCCCCTCTTGCGCCCATAGCTGTATTTCGAGGATAGATAGACATGTGATCCTCACATGCTGAGAAGGACATATGCGATGGCTCGCCATGGTGGCGATGGGCCCATCATCAGTTTCGGTGTCGGGTTATTCTCATGGCTATAGGCACAGATCCTCATGATAGAGGATTATCCATATGTCGGTACAGACTTTTGAGGAGATCCTGACCTAGTGCTTCCAGAGGGGATGTAGTGGGGTGACATAGGTAAGAAACATTGCCCATCTTTTTATATTTTATATGTTTTATTTTTTTTTGTAGCAGTGTCGATAACGTTTTCCATGTTTCTATGCAGACGTGGGTCCAGAGAGACCATTGGGAGTCTCCTGCCAGGTGCGGAGAGGAGGAGAGTTAGAGATGGATCCCACGGCCCGTGATGTTCTTGAGGAATAAGAGGTGCTCAGGGAGAAGCTCGGGGGAATGACCTCTGACATTCCAGATCCTACAGTGCATGAATTACCCCTCCAATATCAAGAGTTGATAGTTGGGGTATCAACTCGTTTCAGCATGCTACTCTGAAAGGTGGCGAGGGCCATTGTCCATTACCATGCTCAACTGGGGCTGACCAGCCGAGGGCCATGCATCGTAGAGTTTAGGCAAATGGCCTGTATTTGTATACTCTAAAAGTTTGCGGGATTTAGAATTTTTGTAGAGATGAGTCTTACTGAAAGCTAGCATGCTTCAAATTTTTGTATTAGCACTACCATTTTGTACTTTGTACAGATTTATATATATATAGATATTTCAGTGGCTTTATACATTATGTGTTGTAATAGATGATTAATGTGATCTTGTTTTACATGTTTGCTTATACAATGGATTATGTACATGTTATGACTGCTTTTATGCTTTATACAAATGTTATGTATGTGCAATGTACCAATCCATAATGAAGTTGGCCATTAAGTTGGTAACTGCATTCATATCTCGTGGAATGTGTAGGTATTGAATAGATTCAAAGGACCTTTCCAAAAGATGAACTCGTCTGTAGAGACAGAGTAGAGTAGGGCCACAGATAGCATAAATCCGGTTAAGATGAGAAACCACTAGTTGCGAATCCAAATAGATAAAATGTGGTCCATACCAAAGGAAAGAACACCGGTTAGGGTTCCAATCACCGCTTGATATTTTGTGGTGTTGTTGGTTGCGAAACCTAGACAACTTCCTCCTGAAGTAATGAGCTCTCCCGTCGAGGAATAAAGTACCCAGGTTACCGAAGCAAGGTTACGGGTATTCCAGCTAGCGTAGTCCGTGAATCTGTAGCAAGTTTCCATCTTCACATGTAGACAAAACATGGCATAAGAAGTGAAAACAAGATCTAGACACACTAAACAAAAGTGTCACACCACACAAAAACACACACACCATATATATTATATACAGCGTACTTATGCATGAAAAACTCAGGCATAGTACCTCTTCAAGTAAATCCCATGGTGGGGTTCACCTAAAGATATCCTGCCGTAGTCTTCTAGTTTGTAGGCTCCCTTCTCCAGAACGTGCTTTACTATGTAGGGTCCATGTCACATGGACTCGAACTTTCCTTCCCCCGGCTTATCGTGTCTTTGGTTGTATGTGATGACCAAATCACCCTCGCTATAGATGCAAGGTTCTACCATTTTATCATACTCCGCTTTGATATTTCTTATGTGCCTAGTTGGCAAGAGCAGCATCACGGCGAGTCTTGTCCAGTTTTTCTAGGTAGAGGAAGTGTTCTTCCTCCATAGTGTTAGGGAGAAGTTCAACTGCAAGTTTAAGGGATGGAATCTCACACTCTATTGGAAGGACTTCCTCTAATCCATACACTAATTGGAAGGGGGTAAATCTAGTGGCAGTCTTGATGGAAGTTCGATAATCCCATACATCGGAAAAGAGCATGTTGTGCCAGTTGGAATTGTGCGTACCCACCATGCGTTGGATCATGGTTTTCAAGACCTTTTTGTGGCCTCTACTTGTCCATTGGACTGTGGGTAGTAAGGTGTTGATTTTTCATGGAGAAAACCCAATCTAGTGCTCAATTCGTCAACCATGTGGTTCTGAAAGTGAGAACCATGGTTGGTAACTATAGCTTGAGGAACTCCGAACCGCGCTATAACATGATTGAACATTAAGAGTGCGGCAGTTTTTCCGTCGTCAGTGTATGTAGGCATAGCCTCGGCTCACTTTGTGAAGTAATCCACAGCTACTATGATGCAACCATGCCCCCCGAACTAGGTAGGCTTACAGTGCATGAAGTCAATGCTCTATTTAGCGAACGGGCCAACGGCAATAACCGGGTGTAATGGGGCTGGGTGGGTGCGCTTTTTAGTTTGAAAATGTTGGCATGGAGGACATTTTTTTACAGCCTCGATGCAATATTTAAAGATGGATGGCCAATAATATCCTGTGTGAAGTATCTTCTAGGCTATAGCCATCCCAGAGATATGACCGCCACATGCCCCAGCGTGAAAGTCATTGAAGACATGTTCAGCCTCCTCGTAAGTGATACAACGTCAAAGAAGAGAATCGTTACTACGATGGTACAAGGTATCACTGATGATCAGGTAATACTTTGCATGGTGGTGTTAGCACCCAAAAAGTGCTCACTACCTCATCTACCCCATTACATGACTCATTTGTCCATATTTCCTACCATATTTGCCTCCAAAACCTTAAAAACCCATTAAAAAGCTTCCAAAAGGCCAAAAAAAACCCATTAAAAAGCCTCCAAAAGGCCCAAAAACCCATTAAAAAGCTTCCAAAAGGCCAAAAAACCATTAAAAAGCCTCTAAAAGGCCAAAAACCCCCCTTTTTCCCCCCAAAATAATGTAAATTCCTGCAAAAATAGCAAAAACCCTCTAAAAAGAGAATAAAAAATACAAAAAAGAGGAAAAAGAGGGAAAAAAGGAAACAAAAACCCTATACAGCTGACCTAAACCATATGGTGCCCAAAACCATGGGTCAGCACTCCACCACTAAAAACCTATAAATAGGTGATGGAGGCTCCCCATTTTTTATCCACAATCATCCCTATCCTTACGCTGCTGAAAATTCCCTTGAAACCCTAGCTCTCCACTTGGAGCTAATTTTTGAGAACCCTTTTGGCCCCATTTCCAAAACATCTTTGGAAGAAGGAGAAGGAACAACACTAGAGCTTGGAAGCAACCCTCTTGGACTGCTGTAAAGGCTCCACCAACCTCTACATCTGAGGTAATTTTTAATACAAAAAGAGAGATCTTCACCATATTTTTCATGTTTTGTTATTTATGTTCATGCTCATGCTAGGTTAAATTTCATAATGTTTTACTGCTTTTATTTACTGTTTATTGAACTGCTACTAAGGAGGCCCTTCTCCTCAGTAGGTGCTCATTTGCACAAGCTAGGGTGAAAACCCTAGCTACAGGTGGTGTATTCTACAACGATCGTCACGAGACAGTTGGGGACTGAAACGTTGGGTTTGAAGATATAAAGTGATATCTCCATACCACGGATCAGATGTGCTGATGAGCAACAATGATTCATCTGGAAGAGAATCATTAGGCTCAAATTCTACATTAGCACGGGGAAGATCACAGATAAGCTCGGCAAACACCAAAGACTTTTTAGACTTAGCTTTTTTGAATAGGAGATCGAATTCCTGCAGTATCACGATCCAGCGTGAATACTTGCCCCCAAGTACTTGATGTGTCAAAACGTGATACATGGGGTTCGAATCAGCGATGATGGTGGTGGTGCGAAGCAATATATAATGTTATAACTTTTGGAAGGCAATGACTACCGCAAGAGCGAGTTTCTCAACATGTGACTAACGAGTTTCGGTGTCAATAAGACCCTTACTTAACTAATATATCACATGTTCCTTGGCGTTGTTGTTTTCTTGTACCAAGACCATGGAGATCATGGTGGCAGAAGCTGCAAGATAAAGGATATAATCCTTATAGTAATTTAGCGGTTGGAGCACAGGGGCATGCATAATAGCATGTTTGATATTGTCGAAGGATTGTTGCGCTTGATCATCCCAAATGAATGGGACATCCTTCTTTAGTAGTCTCATGTAACCCTGCGTCTTTTGCACGAAATTATAGACAAAATGCCATAAGTAAGTTGCCTTCCCTTGCAAACTTTGAAGTTCCCTGATGTCAGTAGGAGGTGGGAGAGCGACAATGTGTTAGGAACCTATGCCAACCCTTCTCTTTACTATGTTAGTATATTGTTGTTGGACGCATATGCTTTGTAAGTTGTCCCGTAGTATTTGTTGATCCGTAGTTTATATTAGCCCATAGTATTGACCCATAGTATTGGACGCATATGCTTTGTAAGTCGTCCTGTAGTATTATATGTCCCATGGTTTTGACTCATAGTATTGGGCATAGACTTAGTATATAAGTGTGTGTTGAGGTCATTGAAGGCACCGTGAAGTTAATTGTATTGAGCTTGCTCAAAGGAGGTTGCCCCCTCGAAGTGGCCCGTGATCAATATAAAAGCGATTCTGTTCTATTATTTCTGATATCTCGTGTATTTGCATTAATTAATTATTGCAGGTACATCACATCTGGTATCAGAGCACTTTCCTTGGCACAAGTGGGAAATTTTTTTTCTTTTTTGGGCGGTGACTTTTAGATCAATTTCTAAAACTTTCTACACAAAATCAGAAGAAACCGATTGCATATCTGAATTCCTCTTTCAAAAATATGCAGTTTCAAAAAAACAATCATCTCATTTGGAGTTCTAAAAGTGGAGATATCGCGGATCTAAAATCAGCAATTTTTCAGAATTTCGATGACGGCTGCAGAAATTGCGGCGAGAAAATCTTTTGACCGAGTGCCCAGATTTCTATTCCGCTTTCATGAGTAGAAGTAGAGTGGTTGTTCCAGTTCCGGAAACATGCTATAATAGTGATTCTGAGCAATATAGATCCGGTTTTTGAACATTGGGTGGAATTTCTGCCCAAATTTTTTTCTGTTGCAGGTTCGGATCTGGGAATAATCCCTATCCGCTTAACTGTGGGAAGTACTTGGGCATAAGCCCTAAAACTCATTGTGAGGAGTACCACAGGAACCCCGAAGTAGCTGGCCATTGAGAGGACCTGCCAAGCGAAAAGGGCAATGGCCCCTACCTGATTGACTAGTTCCCACCCGTGAGGTAAACCAAGAGCTGTCGTTTGTGGCAAAGCGGTTATCAGTTTTACCTGAGCCGTGGAGTGAGGGGTACTGCCCCAATACGCAAGCCGTCAGACAGCATTGGTGGCCGAGTGAAAACCCTGAAATGTTAGGAAGCCGCACATACCTGGGGTCGATATCTACTTTCAGCTGAACTATTGCCGATCACTGCTGCGCCGTTTCAGATCCATTTTGCAAGCCATTCCAGATCCAGCCGTTCAACGTTGTTCTAGATTCCTTCTGAGCCATAACCGCTCCAGTCTGTTAAAAAAAAAATAAAAAAAATCAGTTTTTCTCCATATCTCCCTTGTTTTACCTCTGTTTCCCTTGAAATTTTCAGGGAACCCCTGTCATTCCATTCTGCATATTCCATTCCTGAGGACCCTATCCTCAATTCCCCTTCCTACAGCCCGAAATCTCACATTTGTCGATTTTTAGGGTTTGCCATAACTTCCTCAGATTTCACCCAATCACCTTCAAATTTTACCACAGAGTTCCTTTCTGAATTCTGCTTCTTTGTTCCCCTCTGCCAAATTTTTCCATTCTTTCACCCTGCTTCTGAAATCTTCATTTTTGTTTCCCTGTCTATCCAACAGTGTCCAAAACCTAGTCAAACCCCAATTACCCTTCTGATTTTTTTCCCAAATCCAAATTTTCCCTTACTGAAGTAGTTCCTGTTTTTGTTTTCCTACCCAGTCAACAAAAAAAAAAAACGGGTTACGGTTGTCACCCATGCAGGAGCACACACCATGGAGGAAGCACTTGCAGGAATCCAAACCAAACTCCAAGATCTGGATGAAAAATTTCTCAGCCTCCATCTTCATCATTCAACCATGAACAATACCAGACAGCCAGAATATTTTGCAGCCACCAGGTTCTCTGCTTCTAGCAATTTTCGTGGGCCGAAGCTTGATTTTCCTCGCTTCAATGGTACTGATCCGACTAGATGGATATACCGAGAAGAACAATATTTCAGTCTGCATAATACTTTTGATGTTCAGAAAGTTCCACTTGCATCCTTTCATTTGGAACAGGAAGCCCTTCAATGGTACCGTTGGTACATCAAAGCTCATCCCAAGCCAAACTGGACAGATTTTTGCCAACTCATTTTGCCACGATTTGGTCCTAGTGCTTTTGACGACTTCACAGGAGCACTCAATAAACTTCACCAAACTGGCACAGTGAGAGAGTATCAGATGGAATTTGAGAAACTAGCCAATCACACAGAAGGATTGTCTGATGAATTCTACAGGAGTTGTTTTATCAGTGGTCTCAAGGATGAAATCCGCTCAGAGGTCAAAATGTTTTGTCCCAACACAATGATGGAAGTCCTAGGGTTGGCTAAGTTGGCCGAGGATAAGATCGCAGCTCAACAACGCTCCAAACCCACCGTTGTTCCCTTCAGAAATATGGGTTCCCAACGACCTCCCATCACGCCTGCTCCTCAACCAACTCCTATCAAGCATTTGTCCGAAATAGAAATGCAGGCACGCCGAGAAAAAGGGCTTTGCTATAATTATGATGAGAAATTCACTTGGGGACATAGATGTGTTCAACAAAATCTCTATATCTTGGATGTGGATTCTCCGCCTGCCTTCGAACTTGGTGAAGAAGCTACAAATACAGTAGATGATCCGGTCGACATGCAACACCCGCCTGTTGACACCCCATCTCAGGACGACCCACCCAAGATCTCTCTCCATGTTGTAACCAGCGTCACCACCCCACAAACAATGTGGGTCAGGGGATACTTCAAGAAGCTCCCTCTTACCATACTCATTGATTCTGGTAGCACTCATAACTTCATTGACCCTCGAATTGCCAAACAGGCTGATTGTTTTGTCCATCCTTGCTCCAACTTTGAAGTCATGGTTGCCAATGGGGGCACCTTACCTTGCAAGGGGAAGTGTCACAATGTGCGTATCTCTATGGAAGATTATAACCTACGCTCCAACATGTTTGCGTTGTCTTTAGGCGGATGTGATGTGGTTTTGGGCGTTCAATGGTTACGCACACTTGGCCCCATCTTATGGGATTTTGCTGAACTCTGGATGCAGTTTAACGTCAATGGGGCACAACACAAATTTCGGGGCTTACAACCAGGGTCTTTCTGCATCATCAGTTCACATCGCCTGGAAAAAATCCTTAAGAAGAATTCACATGGTGTCATCGCTCAGCTCAATTCCATTCAGATGCACCCATCAACAGTCTCCACTACTTCCTTGGATAGATATGTAGGTATCTTTGATGAACCAATGAGCTTGCTGCCTTCAAGAGACCTTTCCGGTAAGAATGTAACCACATCTACCTCTCAGCAGGAAATGATGGCTATTTTGCATGCAGTACAGAAGTGGCAGCCATACCTATTAGGCAATTATTTCTGCATCAAGACTGATCTCCCGAGTCTGGAAAATTTTCTGGAACAATGGGTCTCCTCCCCAACACACTTGCAATGGGTTATCCAACTCATTGGTTATCCCTATGTGATCACTTACAAGAAGGGTAAGGACAATATGGTGGAAGATGCTCCTTCTCGCACAATTGATGACCCAGTTTCTCTTACGGCTCTTTCTTTGCTTGTTCCAAATTGGTTGCCATATGTTCAACAGGGCTATCTCTTATATGATCTCCATGCTTCTTCATCAACAAGGCACTCTGGGTTCTGCAAAATGTATGACCAGGAACAATGTAACTTCTTTTGGCTGGGACTAAAAATGACAATTCAACAGCTGGTGGCTAACGATGATACTTTCCAAGTCAACAAGGGGGAACCGACACTCCTTTCGGGATTGATCAAACCCTTGCCCATCACTACACAGCTTTGGCCAACTATTTCTATGGATTTCCTAGCAGCACTCTGGTGGTACAATACCACATCTCAAAGGACACCATATGAAGCAGTCTATGGATAAACACCGCCAGTTATTCTTCCATACACCCTTAGCATCTCCCCAGTTCAGGAAATTGACTCGATTCTTCGAAACCGTGATCAGATTCTTCTCATTCTGCAGGACAATCTTCACATGGCCAGAATTCGCCTGAAACAACAAGCCGATCAGCACCGTTCTGAGCGCATTTTCCACGCAGTTGACAGGGTTCTTCTTCATCTACAGCCTTCCAAGCAATCCTCCTTGACACTCCAAAGGCGTCAGTGGCCCGAAATGCAAACCAAGGATGCTACTGGGGAACCACTCCTTCAGATTCTGCAGCAATTTCTCCAACCAAATCTTTGAGGACAAAGTTTTTTCTAAGGGAGAGGAGATGTTAGGAACCTATGCCAACCCTTCTCTTTACTATGTTAGTATATTGTTGTTGGACGCATATGCTTTGTAATTTGTCCCGTAGTATTTGTTGATCCGTAGTTTATATTAGCCCATAGTATTGACCCATAGTATTGGACGCATATGCTTTGTAAGTCGTCCTGTAGTATTATATGTCCAATGGTTTTGACTCATAGTATTGGGCATAGACTTAGTATATAAGTGTGTGTTGAGGTCATTGAAGGCACCATGAAGTTAATTGTATTTAGCTTGCTCAAAGGAGGTTGCCCCATCGAAGTGGCCCGTGATCAATATAAAAGCGATTCTGTTCTATTATTTCTGATATCTCGTGTATTTGCATTAATTAATTATTGCAGGTACATCACACAATGGCTTCCACCTTCAAGGGAGCAATGCGGATCCCATATTTCGAGACAATGAAACCGAGGAGGCATCCAGACTCGACATAGAAGATACAATTGTGATGGTTCAAGCGGATGTTGTATCCCCTACCTCTGAGGAATACCGTCGTCAGATGATCAATGTGGTACTAACGCTATCGTGAATGGGCATGTAGATCATCCAAGTAGGGTTCGACAAAGTACTTCACATCGTGAAAGGCATACGACATGGCCCATTGGAATGTGGCACCAGCATTTTTGAGACCAAAAGGGAGCTTGCGATAAGCAAATGTACCCCAAGGACAGATGAAAGTTGTCTTTTTTTTATCAGTTGGGTGGATCTCAATCTGGTTGTAACCAGAAAATCCATCCATAAAAGAGAAAATGACACTTCCAACAAAATTGTCAATGATCTGGTCCATAAGGGGAGTCGAGTAATTGTCTTTAGGACAATCCTTGTTGAGATCCCGATAATCGATGCAGACATGAATGGTACCCTACTTTTTAGCTACAGGGATGATGTTTGAGACCCATTCGGTGAGTGGGATAGGGTAGATGAAACCGGCCTTTAAGAGCTTTTCAATATCTTCCTTGATTGCCGCAGTATTTCGAGGGTGTACCGATCGCAACTTTTTCCAGACTGGTTTAGCATCGGGATAAGTTTGAATTGTGTGTGAAACAATAGTGGGGTCTATCCAAGGCATCTCCTCGTAGGTCCAAGCAAACATGTCTCGAAATTGCTTGAACAAGGCCATGAATGTTGTAATCTCTTTACGGGAACACTTCTGGCCTAAACGAATGTTTTCCACTACACCAAGAGTAACCGATTTGTCGACTGCAATGGTAGGTTAAATGTTGGCCAAGTTGACTTCAGAATCTATTTGACACGTAAGTATCGGGGACTGAGGGAAAGGGTGGAAATCCAGTGTAAAGATGGTGGTGATGCTATTATCTACAGTATCCAATGGGGGAAGGAAAGATGATCGATGATGGAGGTCTTCCCACGGAGGGTCATCCACACTCATGATTTCCATAATGGACTCGTTAGAATGAAAAGTTTGGAGCATAGGATCAGGTAGGGATGATGTCCGCTGTAGAGAATAGGACATGGAGGCGATAGCTAAGTGGTCCTTGTATGCTAACTAGATAGCCTCATAAGTGAGTTCAGTGGGTGAAAGAGGCATGGTGTCTCCAATCAGGTGTGCAGTGGCTTCATCAGGTACAATCCATTGATCAATAGAGTTGGGGATAGATGAAATCCTGGAGGAGATCATGTTCACCATGGAAAGATGATTAGGGGGATCCTAATGGGAGGATCCCTAAACCCTCTCCCCATGATCCTCAACCTACTCTATCCACTTGGTCCTATAAATGCAAGAGCTCTCTCCATCCCAAGGGGAGGAAGTCTATGGTACTATTATGCTAGTGAAATTAGCTGAGTAGTTCAACACCCTAGTCTTGGAGGAATCTACTTCTCTCTAGGAGCTTTGGTTTGGCTTGTCGGATGGAAATTGCGACGTTGAGGCATCAGTTGTAATCCTCTCTTCTATTGTACTTCCCACTTTTTATACAGTAATATAAATGATTTCCATAAATTTTATTGTGCTAATGATATTTATAGTTCACCTCCTCAACTGTTTACTTAGACTAGTTAGTGTTTAGGCATGTTTTACTACTTGTATTGTTCCTATGTGTTTTGACAGGTCTTATAGCCACAAATCTGACGACCGCGGGACTCGGAATAACAGCGAGGATAAATATCTATGAATCTGAGGTAGGCTGCTTAATTACTCAATCTCTAACTAGATCTAGGAGAGTAGCTTCATATTCTGTCTCATTTGTTCTAGACTTGCATTAAGCTAGAGAGATCACGCCTTAAGTCCGCTTTTCATAGATTGTCTGATAGCAAATTTGGCGACTCTTAACTACTTAGAATACTAGGTAGTTACATTAACAAATAATTAAGGTCCACTTAAATTATTTGGCTTGTTAGAAATGTGTTAGGCCCCTTTGAGTATAGGGGGGACCAAATTTAATAAGTCAAACATCATCCCTCATACACACACATACTGGCTCCACACCCTACACACTCTTATATTCTTATCTCTATCCTAAGTGTTGATGCTTAAAGTGGATCCTCTCATCGAACGAAGGGGTGAATCATATATATTTTGTTGACATTATTAAATCTAAATCTCATTTTTGTAATATATATTTTTATGGAAGAGAATCCCAAGGCCCTCAACATTTTCTTGATATCTATATAAAATACTATATAGGAGTTATGTTGTGGAATAAAATACTAGGTATGAAAACGTGACTTTGCATGCTAGTAGGTTTATTTTTATTTATTACGAGCATAGATCCATCTTAAAAGGGGATCTAGAAAGGGTCGAGAGGCATCAAATCTCTTCTTGTTTTAAATCTAATTTGAGTAGACATGTTATTTTTTTATAATATTTTATTATTTTTTAGAAAAGACATTTTTTAGCTCCATGATGAGCACGGAAGGAGTTACGTATCCCCCACTAGGATGTAGAATGTGCCTCTTCCGTGCAATCAAAGAAGTTTCTTCAAGAAATTTCCAACTAATTTAAAGCATCTACATAATGTATTTTTTTTCACCTTAAATAATAATTACAAATTTTATCTATGGAAAAAAAGTATTATTTTCATGGAACCATTTTTAGCAAATATGTTATTTGAATAAATATAAAATTAATGATTAATATTTAAATGTGCATACATACGATTTGTAATACACTATATCTAGAGAGTGAAGTACTATGTATCAAAAGACCCTAAAATGTTTCATCTTCATAATATTGTCTTCTCACATGTTTTCATCTTTATAATATTTTATCTCCTCACATATTTTCAAATAATTTTTTTTACATGATAATAGATAAAGTTTAAAATCATTAAAAAAATATTAATCCCAAAATTTATGTTTAACAATAATATTTTTATATAAAATTAAAATTTCCCACTAAATGTGGTTAACTTTTACATATAATTTATTACATATTATAATTTATAATAATAATAATTTATTACATATTATAATTTATTACATATTATAATTTATTACATATTAATGGATAAAGGTTAGAATCAAAATATTTATCAAAAACTACAATTAATAACCAGAAAGAATTTTTATAAAATCAAATTTTCCGACCCGATTTTTTAGGAAGGCGATAGGAAGAAGGGGAGAAGACACACGATGCTTTTAGCACTCAGCTGATATGCACTGCACAAGGGGATCGGCCATGTATATGGATCTCCGCGAGTATTGAAGGCTAATTAGGGGTTCATCGCTGTAGTCCAACAATTTCACGATAATTATCAAAGACTCCGGATATCAGTTTTATAAAGTAATGATATTCTCAATCGTATTAGTTTTTACATCTGAGACTCCTGTTTTACTATGTGAATGTCTGCATATTATGTAATAGACTGATTGTTAGGTTAAATCCATTAATTAGTTGATTCCCGAAGTTTAAACAATTTGGAAGGATGACTTCTGGGTTATTGTTTTGATTTGGTTTAGATACTCATTTTATTACTCTGCCATTGTAGCTCTCTGTGAAAGCTGGTGAATTCAGCCTTCATGCTTTAAATGTGAAGATCTCTATGCAAATGCAATAAAATCGGTTAAACTCACCTTTTGCATTTTCTTTTTATGTGATATCTTTCGTATGAGTGTGTTGAGACTTAGATTTCACACTTATGTTTTGAGATCTTTGTTTTTTATGCCAACGATTGACCCAACTAGTATTCGATCTCGGTAGCGTACAGAGTCACCCTACCTTTTTATTTTATTAAGATCTCTAATGTGTCGACTTCTGCTGATATGGTTAGAGACGAGTATTACATGTGTTCCTTAAAATGCATATATGCGGGAGAGTGACTTTAGGATTGATAGTTTGTTCTCCGCATTTCATCGTCGAATTACTGTGTGCATATCAAGATCCCTGTCACAACTCATGGTTATCCCTAGTAATTACTCTGCTACCTTTGATTGCACTGAGTGTTACGGTGTGACCTCCGAATCCTGGTGGGGTTATCGTGGATTATATTTCTATCCAGGTTCGTGTGAAAACTAAGGTTTAAATCATTTTTTTTATATGTTATATACATCAAGGGTTTTATTCTATCTAGGTTTATTTGTAGAACTAAAAACTTAAGTTTTATATACTATCGTATATATACATATTGCATAGTTTCATGTATATACATTGAATGTGTGTTGCATGGTCCTTTCAGTTTGCCGATAAAGTTAAAAATGGAATTATGTTTGTATAGTTTCAGAAGCCTACATCAAATATGTATAATGCATGAATTAAGTCAAGAAGGGTGTAGTTCGCAACTCTTAGGAAAGTTTATATCAGTTTAATTAAATATATTATTGGCTTGCTTAGGAAATAAGGGGGCCTTATTTCAAGTAGCTTTATATATATTTCTGTGACAAATAAGGCATGTTTTACATACTTCTGGTTGTATGAAAACTCCCTTTCTTGATGAGAAGGACCGTGAGAAAGGGAAAAGTAGATGTAACAACATTAGTGTTACAGAGTGTAACCACCTTTGAATTAATAAAAAAAACCTTTGTGGACGTAGCCCAAGAGTGGGTGAACCACGTTAAAAAATTAGCCTTTGTATTATCTGGTTCTTTTTGTATAGTTTCATGGTTGTTAATTATGTATTTTGTCGAATATGTTTTTGGGAAATGATTTAATGTTTCAATTACTCCTTTTGCGATTATGAGGACAACCTCAATAAATGTATTATTCAATTCATGCTATATCTTCAAAGAGAAAGGATAATGATAATAAGTAGATATAGCTGCATATAGAAATGTGAATTTAAACCAGCTTAAATTGCCTTTAGCATATCTTAAGAAAAATTTGTGAGTCACATTATGTGTTCTTTGGATAAAGTTTTAGGTAAGTACTCTTATACGATGAAGACGAATCTTATAGATGAAATTTTATGTTAATTGTGAATAGAGTTATAGAATAAATATTTTGCTCTTCCATATTTGATTTTACTCATAAATAATATCATGTTGGATTTGGATAAATTGATATTGAATAGGATTATAAGAGTTATAATGAATTACAATAGAAAGGGTCAACCCATATGTATTTTAGACACAGGTATCAATCGACTAACATTTTCTTTGTTGGTCATAACTCAAGATAAATGTAACAGATTATGTATGCTTTGTAATCTATTCATTGTTACTTTGTAAGTATAGCAAATTTATATGGAATGAGTTTAAATTATGGATAGAAGCAAGTTATTAATTTTGATAATTTTTTCTATTTTTCCCCATGTAAATTTTGGGTTCGTGACATTACCACTTTTGTATGGAAGAGTGGAATGAATTAAAAAGCATTCAATCCTTTATTGGCTTGTACTTATGATGTATATGCTTAAAGTATTATGAAGCCTGTGTTTACAATATGTAGACAACATCCCTATGCCACGAGTAAGGATTTGTGACATCACCACAAACATTACATGGCACTCATTTGCACTGTTTCTTATCAATGGAAGAAAAGGAGATTGCCGATATCACCTGGTTCTGCAGTGTATCCCATCTGTGAAAGAAGAGGAGATTGTAAACTTGTACATTGCGATGTTGTTGATTTGTTTAATTCTTATTGAAGACATCTCAGCGAGTATGGTGATTTATGCAGAGGGGTTTACAAATTTAACAATCCACTAGTGTCTTTGAAATTTTGGGTGCAAAGTTCAGAGATTGTCATAACAGTTAACTATCTCTTCCTTTGATTAGTATATTGCTGACAAAGAGTTTTCTTTCTCCTTCTGAGCTCCTCTCCCCTTTACAATGAGCCCATAGCAGAATTGGTTTGAATATGGTTAGAGTATGAACCTTGCTTCCTAATACCCGGTCTTTTCTATGCATAGTTGTTGAATCCCTAGGCTACTTTTTCAGGATGAAACAACCAACCATGTTTCATGGTTTCCATGTTGGCCAAGCTCTACATTCTTCTAGAGTGTGCCATGATATTCCTCCATGCTATAACCATGAAATTATTTTCTTGGTCCATCAATTCTTGTTTCATTGGTGTCGTTCCTTTGTCACTAGGTGGTACAGCTAAAGATTGTTTATTTGTTGTGAATTAATTTCTTTTTCCTCTACTTTTCATCTGTCTCTTTGGTGAAACCATAAATTTCATATGAAGAGTTGTGAAAAATTTCAATTCTTGTTCCTTACTAATGTACAAACCATTGATGTAATTAAATTTAACCAAGCAGATGTCTCTTACATATTAAGATTTATGGATGGCAGATAGATTTCATCAATTAGGCCTTTGGACCTTTTGCTTTGGCTTGGGTTTCAGAAATTTCACTTGGATCAACAGGTTCTTCTCATGCCATAGAGGATAGAAATTCATTATCTGTTTGAATTTGTTCAAAGCTATTAATAGACAATTGTTGTTCCTTTCATCTCCATTTCTAATAATCTTTAAGCCATGTTAAGATTCTTCTGCATAAGGTATATTCTTTACATATCATTCAATTCATGACAAGAAAAATACAATCTTAATGTTGTTGGCAATTTGCGAATTGTTTATTCCATCAAAATTTAAAGCATAACATTGAATAGTTGCATTTCTATTTTATTCTCTATATTGAAAAGAAATGAAATTGGAGGGATTTGAGAGTCGACATCAACTTATAGAAGATGTGATATTGGTTGTATTACTATTAACCACACTTGCCCCAACTCTAGTTGCCAGTTTTGAAACATCACCTCCCAAATTCATTCTTACTTGCATAGCCTTCAGAATTTCAGAACCTATTCTTACTAGTTTAGCTGATTTCTAATTTTCATCTCTTGATGAATGTGTTGAATTTCCTTTATATGGTTCAACATATCTTGAAGACTGTCTCCTTCATCCATTTTGGAAATGGGATCTCTCCTCTCCCCATGGTCTGAAGCATCTTTAGAAGTTGTTATTTTGTTTTCACTAGTGAGTTGTTTTCCATTCCAGGTAATGCTTCTTCACTCTCAACAAACTAGTAGTCAAAAGGCTCTCCCTTTCCTCATTTTCCGGGATATGAACTTGGCTTTGACACCAATCTTATCCAAGTATTGCAATTTTACATATCTAAATTGTTGTGTTTTACTTATCCCATATTCACTTGTTTGTATACCATGAAGGTATCCAAGCCCCCAGGGTGCCTTGGGAGGCTCTAAGCCTCCATGGCACCTCTAGGACCTGTTATAGGCCCTCGATATGCCTTGAGGGCTTGAATAACCAACCAATCGTGCCTATTACAGGCCTTGGGAGGTTTAGTCAATCCCACGGTATCATGCCAATATACTAGGTAGATATATAAAGGGGTATAAAAAATGTAAATGAAAAATTGGATACATACAATATATAGGGAAAATAGGGGTTTTTTAAAATTCGGAAGGGATATTGGAAGGGGGTTTAAAAAAATGATTTTGGGAGGTTTTTTCCAATATTTTTTGAAATTAGCCTGGTATTGTTTCATATGCCACGAATGAACGTGTTATGGTAGGAAGTCATTAAGTGAAGCCCCCGTGCAAAAAACCGAAAAAAAACTATGTTTTGGGATCGCCTATGGTCTTCGTCATCCTAGAAATGACCAAAACATATTTAGTCAAATATTATGTTTCGGGATTGCCTATGAGATTTTAATTAAAAAAAAGCATGCACTTCACCGATTCTATTTCCATGTGTTATTCAATGTTGTTTACGATGGAAATAGGGCTCTTAGATTTTGTGTTTTTTACCTTGACTATATCTAAATGGGGGTAAGGTGTACTTGTTATTATTTTAATTTTTCCTTTATTATTGACAAATCTATATTTAGAAGATTGTCCTTTTTATTCTTTTATTCTCCATTTACCCCTTATTTTGTTCCTATGTAAGTAGAATAAGGGATTCTCAACCCACATTTTCTAACTCATTCCCACTACGAAATAATGAGATGAATACTTGAGAACATATCATGTTAATTGGTTATGATGGAGGATTGTGTAGTGTAATGAAATATCTCAATCCTCCAAGCCAATTCAAGTGCCCATTGGTGGAAGCAACATAATCATAGATGTAATGAATAAGGCATTGTTACTAGTAGTATTTGTTTTTCATTCTTTCACACACACTTTTTATGATCTAAACCATAAGTGAAGTTATCGGGCCTCACTCCAAAATAATCTAATCATTCGTGACATCAATTGATTTGTCACACCATTATTTAATCTCCACATTGTCATCATATTGTAGATTTGTGTGAATAAAAAAAAAGGTAATGAATGAGTAAATGAATTTAAGGTAACGGTTTGTGTGAATTATAAAGGTGAAATTAATACAATATACATAATTGAAAGGGCCACCCATTGTACCCCATCCAAAATCTATAGTTTAAACTTGGTAATATGAATCTAGGAGAGTTTAAGATATTGTTGTTGCGCCCATTCAAGCTTCCACTTATCAAGTCTCTCCTCGGAGGTAAAAATTTTCATCTTGGTAGTACTTGGTAGTTACATTGACAAATAATTAAGGTCCACTTAAATTATTTGTCTTGTTAGAAATGTGTTAGGCCCCATTGAGTATAGGGCGGACCAAATTTAATAAGTCAAACATCATCCCTCACACACACAAAGTGGATCCTCTCATCGAACAAAGGGGTGAATCATATATATTTTGTTGACATTATTGAATCTAAATCTCATTTTTGGAATATATATTTTTACGGAAGAGAATCCCAAGGCCCTCAACATTTTCTTGATATCTATATAAAAGACTATGTAGGAGTTATGTTGTGGAATCGAATACTAGGTATGAAAAAGCGACTTTGCATGGTGGTAGGTTTATTTTTATTTATTACCAGCATATATCCATCTTTTTTTTTTCCTGGGAAAATGTCCGTAATTTTATTTCAAAAAGATGATTAAAATTACATATTGCAGATGTAGTGAGATCAACAAGGATCCCTACATTTTCACATATTGTCTCATATATGCAGAAAAACAGCTTATAATGAGCTGAACCAAAGAAAGAGAAAACTAGACAAAAAATAGAACAGATATATCATGAACAGTGGTGAAATTGGGGCCACCGGTTTCAGGTTTGGTCCCTGAAACCGCCGCCGTTGCCACTGGATCGTGCAGACCCAATGGGTCGCCGCGCAAAGGCACCGTCCTCTCTCCATACTCAGAAATATCCATCACGCTCCTGAAATCAAAACGCAGGCCCAGCCATAGAAAGATGGCGAGATCGGACTCATCTTTCCAGAGAAGCAATCAGGGTTTCTGTCGACCTTCGTTTTCGATTTGAAATCTTGGACTTCTTGGAACCAAAGACCCTCTCACGAACCGCTTCAGATCTGCCTGATGCAGAGCCGTAGCTGTTGAAACCATCCGCCAAAAACGTCATCCGCGCCAAGATGAGTGCTATCACAGATCTTACTGTGTCGATGGTTGACGGAACTTTGAATACAGATGCTCCGGACTTTGAACAGCTCGTCTCGTTTGTCATCCCCGGCCTCCAAGAACCCAAAGAACAGGATCCAACGGCTCCGCAGAAGCAGTGTAATGAGCCCGACGACCTTCAAAGGAGGGACCGGAACAAGAGATAGCCACCGTTTGTTACAGAGCCGTCGCCTCTCCGTCTGCCGCCATTTGCAGGAAAGCCGTCGCCTCTCCGTCTGCCGCAGATGAGCCCGACGACCTTCAAAGGAGGGACCGGAAAAGATAGCCGCCGTTTGTTGCAGAGCCGTCGCCTCTCCGTCTGCCGCCGAGGAAAGCCGTCGCCTCTCCGTTTGCCGCCTTTGGAAGTCGTTGTGGAGAGCCCCGTTGGAAGCCATCGAGAGATGCTGTTGGAAGCCGCTCCGCATCTGCACCCGCTGCCGCCGCCACAGGAATGCAGAACCTTGCTGCGCCTCTTCCCTCGCCGTCGACCTACAGGGAAGAAGGAGTAGCGATCAGAAGGAGTAGCGATCAGGGAAAGAGCCCTGGCCGTCGAGTTCAACTCGGATCGGCTCAAAACCCTAGGTTGCAGAGCCGTTTTATCAGCATATATCCATCTTAAAAGGGGAGAGGCATCAAATCTTTTCTTGTTTTAAATTGAATTTGAGTAGACATGTTATTTTTTTATAATATTTTATTGGGTTAGTGCAAGCTAATGAGGGTCACTTTTGGTGTGTTAGATGCAATAGAAAATTGAAAAAGCAGGCATCCCTCAACTTACTTGGCTTTTTTGAGCTACTTACGCAAAATATCTTGCATTGAGTAAAAAAGATGAAATGTAGGAAATTGAATCATTTTTCCGAATATATAACTTTTATGTATTGAAAATTTGCATAGCTATGTCAAGTTTCATTTTTCCTAACAAACACTTTTTATTTTTTAGACAAATGATAAGGTATATGTTTTTGTGGGTTGATCCTTTGAGGGCCTAAATGATGGAATCAAGCTACAAAAATCGGCATGCATGTAGAGAACACATAGCACTTGTGTGCCATTATTTTTCAGAAATTAAATTAGTAATTTTATAATTTTTTTATAATTGTATATGTGATCAAACCTCAAAAATAGTACCTCTTTTGTGGGTAGAGCCTTTGAAGGTCTTAATGCAAAAATCTTGAAATGGGTTTTTCATAGAACGTGGAGGTTAGTGTCCTCTTGTGCACCATACAATTTTTTTTGAAATGATCGAGAATTGAAAAAGCTATGGAAGAAACACTAACAGTGTGTTTCACGAGTTAAGGAAGTAGGACAGAAAAGAAATTGAAAGAAAATAGGAAAAATTAATATTTCAAAATAAAAGTTACATATTTGGAATCTGTAGAAAAAATGCTATTTGTGTCTAAGATTTCGTCAAAAATGATTGTGTGTAGCATATTGTAACGAGTGGCTAAGCACAGGCTTCTCCAGAAACTAGAAGAAATACCCAATTAGCTTTGGTTTTTCATTAACATAGCACAGGTTTGGAATTATCGAAGCAAACTCCAAAGCATACACTCAGGATTATTGTTGACATGCGAGCAAGTGACTCGGCTTGGTTTAGGCTCTACAAAACATGAGCGCGTTCTGTGTAAATTCAAAAATATTGCCGCACTTTTTAACGCGCCCAGGTTATATAACTACATAACGCACACGTGTTATATAACTAGAAAATGCGTACGCGTTATATAGTTCCAAATGCATTCGCGTTATGTAAATCATAAAATACATGTTTAATACTTGAGAAAGAGGGGGTGTGGAAGACTCAAGGGAATTTTTGTTTAATATTTGAGAAGGGGTGGGGAAGGGTCAAGGGAATCTATGGTTAATATTTATTAGGGGTGGGAAAGGGTCAAGGGCTTAGAAGGATGTTGGAAACTTGAGTGGGGAGAGATGAAGGGAATGAGAACATGATGGGCTATAGGGGGTGAAGGGAAGTGGAGCTTGAGAGCACTATTAAGAGTAGAATAGGTTCTGAAGAGGTATAGCGTTAGAAGTTGAAAGTGAGACTTGAGTGACAAGGGGGAATGGATGGAGGCAAGGGGGATGTGAGATAGAAATAAAGAATACAAGGGGAAGGGAGACATAGAGCGAGGGAGGGAGAGGGACAATGTGGAGGAATGGATTTAGAGGGAGTGAGAGATACATGGGGATATAACGAAATAAAGAGATAGGAAGAGAGGGACATAAAGTGTTGGTGGGAGACATGCAGGAGTGGTGGCGATGGAGAGAGAGAGAGAAAGAGAGAGAGAGACAATATGAGAGGAGGGGGAAGGGACATAAAGTGTGTGAGAGAGAGGGAGTGATGGAGAGATTGGGATAGGTTGATGGAAATATAACATGAGGGAGGGATAGAAGGTGAGAGAGAGACAGGCGATGAGAGAGGGAGGGAGAGAAGGTAGGGTGAGGGATGGAGGGAGAAAGGTAGAGATAGATATGGATGGAGGGGGGATGGGTTTGAGAATGGAAAGGGACATAATGGGTGTGTGTGTGTGTGTTTGAGAGAGAGAGAGAGAGAGAGAAATATTGATGGTTGGGGAGAGAGAGATTAGAGGGAGTTGTGAGAGACAAAAATAGTGGGAGGTTGTGTGTGTGTGTGTGTGTGTGTGTGATAGGGAAGGAGGAATCAGTGGGGTCTCAGGGACGAAGATGGTGTAAGGGAGAGAAAGCGACATAGAGGGAGGGAGGTAAAGGGAGTGAGGGACATAACCAGGGATAGATATAGAGAAAGAGATAGGGAGGGAGGGATACAAGGTGAGATAGAGAGGGTAGGGGGGAGGGATAAAGGCACATAGGGTTTGTGATTAAGGGCGAATGAAGGGAGATATTTCTATAGGGACTTGGATATTTGTGAATATATACATAAGGTGGATACCCTCCTCGTCATCATCTTCACCACCATCACCATCTTCATCATCATCACCATCATCATCATCAACAACATATTCATCATCATTGTCATCTCTAGGTTCCTCATCAACATCTCCATCATCATCATCTTCTTCATCGTTATCATCTTCATCATCATCTTCATCACCATCACCATAAACATCTTCATCATCATAAACATCTTCATCATCATCGCCATCTCCCCCTTCCTCATCAACATCTCCATCATCATCATCTTCATCATCATCATCATCTTCATCACTGGAACCATCATCATCAACATCTTCATCATCATCACCATCATCATCATCAAATCATCAACATCTTCATCATCATTTTCATCTCTAGGTTCTCCATCAACATCTCCATCATCATCATATTCTTCATCATCATCATCTTCATGACCATCATCGTCATCATTAACATCTTCATCATCACCACCATCATCATCATCATCATATTCCTCATCAAATCAACATATCCATCATCATCATCATCATCATCTTCTGAACATCATCATGATCATCATCTAAACATCATCGTCAACATCTTCATCATCATCACCATCAGCATCATCATCAAAATCTTCATCGTCATCACCATCACCATCACCATCACCATCTTCATCATCATTGTCATCTCTAGGTTCCCCATCAACACAACATCTCCATCATCATCATCTTCTTCATCATCATCATCTTCATCACCATCACCATCATCATCAACATCATCATCATCATCATCAACATCATCTTTATCATCTTCCTCATCAGATCAACATCTCCATCATGTCACCATCATCTTCATCATCAACATCATCATCATCATCATCTCAACATCACCATCACCATCACCATCTTCATCATCATTATTAGCACCATCATCATCGACATTTTCATCGTCATCACCATCATCATTAGCATCTGTAGGTTCCTCATCAACATCTCCAACATCTTCATCTTAATCACCATCATCATCATCATCATTAGCATCTGTAGGTTCCTCATCAACATATCCATCATCGTCATCTTCTCCATTATCATCACCATCATCACCATCATGATCTTCTGAACATCATCATGATCATCATCTAAACATCGCCATCACCATCATCGTCAACATCCGCATCATCATCACCATCAGCATCATCATCAAAATCTTCATCCTCATCACCATCACCATCACCATCACCATCTTCATCATCATTGTAATCTCTAGGTTCCCCATCAACACAACATCTCCATCATCATCATCTTCTTCATCATCATCATCTTCATCACCATCATCATCATCATCAACATCTTCATCATCATCACCCTCAACATCATCATCTTCCTCATCAGATCAACATATCCATCATGTCACCATCATCTTCATCATCATCATCATCATCATCATCATCATCATCCGAACATCACCATCACTATCATCATCAACATCTTCATCATCATTACCAGCACCATCATCATCGACATCTTCATCGTCATCGCCATCATCATTGGCATCTGTAGGTTCCTCATCAACATCTCCATCATCATCATCCTCATCACCATCATCATCATCATCATTGGCGTCTGTAGGTTCCTCATCAACATATCCATCATCGTCATCTTCTCCATCGTCGTCACCATCATCACCATTATCACCATCATGATCATCATCTAAACATCACCATCATCGTCAACATCCTCATCATCATCACCATCAGCATCATCATCAAAATATTCATCATCACCACCATCACCATCACCATCACCATCACCATCACCATCACCATCTTCATCATCATTGTCATCTCTAGGTTCCCCATCAACACAACATCTCCATCATCATCATCTTCTTCATCATCATCATCTTCATCACCATCATCATCATCATCAACATCTTCATCATCATCACCATCATCTTCATCATCTTCCTCATCAGATCAACATCTACATCATGCCACCATCATCTTCATCATCATCATCGTCATCATCATCATCTAAACATCACCATCACCATCATCATCAACATCTTCATCATCATTACCAGCACCATCATCATCGACATCTTCATCGTCATTGCCATCATCATTGGCATATGTAGGTTCCTCATCAACATCTCCATCATCATCATCTTCATCACCATCATCATGATCATCATTGGCATCTGTAGGTTCCTCATCGACATATCCATCATCGTCATCTTCTCGATCATCATCACCATCATGAGCTTTTGAACATAATCATGATCATCATCTAAACATCACCATCACCATCATCGTCAACATCTTCATCATCATCACCATCAGCATCATCATCAAAATCTTCATCCTCATCACCATCACCATCACCATCACCATCTTCATCATCATTGTCATCTCTAGGTTCCCCATCAACACAACATCTCCATCATCATCACCTTCTTCATCATCATCATCTTCATCACCATCATCATCATCATCAACATCTTCATCATCATCACCCTCAATATCATCATCTTCCTCATCAGATCAACATCTCCATCATGTCACCATCATCTTCATCATCATCATCATCATCATCATCATCCAAACATCACCATCACCATCATCATCAACATCTTCCTCATCATTACCAGCACCATCATCATCGGCATCTTCATCGTCATCACCATCATCATTGGCATCTGTAGGTTCCTCATCAACATCTCCATTATCATCATCCTCATCACCATCATCATCATCATCATCATTGGCATCTATAGGTTCCTCATCAACATATCCATCATCGTCATCTTCTCCATCGTCATCACCATCATCACCATCATGATCTTCTGAACATCATCATGATCATCATCTAAACATCACCATCACCATCATCGTCAACATCTTCATCATCATCAGCATCAGCATCATCATCAAAAATCTTCATCGTCATCACCATCACCATCACCATCTTCATCATCATTGTCATCTCTAGGTTCCCCATCAACACAACATCTCCATCATCATCATCTTCTTCATCATCATCATCTTCATCAACATCATCATCATCATCAACATCTTCATCATCATCACCATCATCTTCATCATCTTCCTCATCAGATCAACATCTCCATCATGTCACCATCATCTTCATCATCATCATCATCCGAACATCACGATCACTATCATCATCAACATCTTCATCATCATTACTAGCACCATCATCATCGACATCTTCATCATCATCGCCATCATCATTGGCATCTATAGGTTCCTCATCAACATCTCCATCATCATCATCTTCATCACCATCATCATCATCACCATCATCATCATCATCATTGGCATCTAAAGGTTCCTCATCAACATATCCATCATCATCATCTTCTCCACCATCATCACCATCACGATATTTTGAACATAATCATGATCATCATCTAAACATCACCATCACCATCATCGTCAACATCTTCATCATCATCACCATCAGCATCATCAACAAAATCTTCATCATCATCACCGTCACCATCACCATCTTCATGATCATTGTCATATCTAGGTTCCCCATCAACACAACATCTCCATCATCATCATCTTCTTCATCATCATCATCTTCATCACCATCATCATCATCATCAACATCTTCATCATCATCACCATCATCTTCATCATCTTCCTCATCAGATCAACATCTCCATCATGTCACCATCATCTTCATCATCATCATCATCATCATCATCATCCGAACATCACCATCACCATCATCATCAACATCTTCATCATCATTACCAGCACCATCATCATCGACATCTTCATCATCATCGCCATCATCATTGGCATCTGTAGGTTTCTCATCAACATTTCCATCATCATCATCTTCATCATCATCATCATCATCATCATTGGCATTTGTAGGTTCCTCATCAACATATCCATCATTGTCATCTTCTCCATCATCATCACCATCATCACCATCATGATCATCATCGTCAACATCTTCATCATCATCACCATCATCGTCAACATCTTCATCATCATCACCATCAACATCATCATCAAAATCTTCATCATCATCACCATCACCATCACCATCACCATCACCATCTTCATCATCATTGTCATCTCTAGGTTCCCCACCAACACAACATCTCCATCATCATCATCTTCTTCATCATCATCATCTTCATCACCATCATCATCATCATCAACATCTTCATCATTGTCATCTGTAGGTTCCCCACCAACACAACATCTCCATCATCATCATCTTCATCACCATCATCATCATCATCAACATATTCATCATCATCACCATCATCATCATCATCTTCCTCATCAGATCAACATCTCCATCATGTCACCATCATCTTCATCATCATCATCCGAACATCACCATCACCATCATCATCAACATCTTCATCATCATCACCATCATCTTCATCAACATCATCATCTTTATCATCTTCATCTGCATCATGATCATCTTCATTGTCATCACCCTCATCCTCATCATCATCTTTATCATCTTCATCTGCATCATGATCATCTTCATTGTCATCACCCTCCTCCTCATCATCATCTTGTGCAATTATGCACTTAGGGATTAATGTTTAGAAGAGGGTCTAAAGGCCTTTATGCGGGAGGGGCTCTAGGAACAAGGTAAGACAGAGAGGGCAGGGGGGAGGGATAAAGGCGTAGAGGGTTAGTGATTAAGGGAGAAGAAGGGAGAGAGTGCTATAGGGAGGGATAATGACGAAGATAAAGAGAAGGTGGAGAGATGGAGAGGGGTGGTAGGGACATGGCTGGAGTAAGGGAGAGAAAGAAACATGAAAGAAACATGTTGGGAGGGATGTAGGGAGAATGAGGGATAGATATTTAGAAAGAGATAGGGGGTATCTAGGGATTATTGGGAGAGAGATGGGGGGTATTAAACCATACAAAACATTTGTCCCCACACTAAAAACATTTGTTTTGTATGTAACCATAGAAAATATTTGTTTTCTTTTGATTTTGTTCGTTTCCCTAGCCGTGCACCTAACCTATTTATTGTGCTTGGCAATATCGCGTACGTGTTTTTACACTTCATATCGCGCACATGTTTTAGCTTTATATAACATGTGCGAGTTTTGTAACTCTATAAACAGTGGAATGTCCCTATCCGAGAGCAACTTCACTCTGTTCGAGCCAAAACAACACTCCCGCGATTTTTTGAACAGCACGAGCCCGCCATTGGAAATTCTCACATTCTACACCATCTCCATCATTATTTTTTTTATGCAGGTGCAGCATTGAGGACATCTTTCATGGTTGCTCAGTGTGGTGTTGGGTTATATGGCCATATTTGAAGAAGATAATCAACAAGCTTGAAGAATCTCCAATTGAATAACACCAAAGATAAGGTCTTTGAAAGATTCATTTTGCCTATATTTGAGGAGCACACAAGATAATATATCAAGCTTCAAGACCATTTCATGGTGATGGTGGATATACACAAGTGTACAAGAGAATCAAAGAGCCCAAACAATTTATGATTTAACGTCCATTTGCTTATTATTGAAGAGCTTGTAATTGAGGAGCAACAAAAACAAACTATATTGAATTGATCATTGTGGTGATGGGGAATGCACGTAACCGAGTAAGCAAATCAACAAGGAAGAAGAGACCTCAAGAAGTCATTGAAGAAGAGAAAGAAAAGAAAAGAATATACATGATGAATCGGAGGCTTTCTTTGGAAACTAATCCAAATCCAATTGTAGAGGATACCATGGTTCATCCTATTAATCCGCGACAAGAGGGACCTTCAATTTCCACAATAGTTGTTGAACAAGCACCCCATGGAAGTAGTCAAGAAGCAAAACGTAGGTGCTCATTAGGGGATGTTTCAATTCCCACTTCAAGCCAAAGTGATAAGTTACCATCTCAAGATGAAGCTCATGAAGAAACACAAAATTTTCTATCCAGATGTGGTTATACAAGTGATGAAGTTAGAGAGGTGTTGGACATTTTGCCTACTGTTGAAGAAGAGAATGTTATCCAGACCATCGATGAGGATGTTGGACTTCCACAAGAGGATGTTGGACTTCCACAGACCATCGATGAGGATGTTGGACTTCCACCATCCAACTACCAGGAAGAGAATGAAGGACACCAAGCTACTACTGAAATGCCAAAGCATCTTGGTGATGTGCTACATGGTAGAATTCCAACCCACTTACCTCCATTAGCAAGCACACGTCGAAGAACTCCGAAGTGTATACAAGTTTATGAAAGTCTCATCAATTACATTGAAGGTACGCTATCTAAACGTAGTATTTCTTATCAAACTCAACAGATACTTGATAAATATTTTGTTTCTAAATGTGATGGAGATAAATGTAGATTATTTTTATCATTGTTAAAATCTAGGAGCATGAATGTTGTTAGGAAAAAGTTAGGGATAAAGATGATAAAGAATTTTGAACCAAGTTCTCATATAGTTAAAATCCTAGTAGATGCATTTGGTAAAATTGTTAAGAACACATGTTCAAAGGACCGCAATGCTGCTCGTCGTGTGTTGTCACAATCAATTGCAAATAAGAACACCAGGGCCCTTCGTATTCTCAGGCCTACATCTGAACTAGTTAATTTGAATGTAAAAACCCTCCATAGGTATTCTATTAGAAGAGAACATCTTGACACAACCGATCAGACGGATTTTTGGGCCTTTTTTGGTCGGTTGCCACGTCGTGACATGAAGCTAGTTGATGCAGTAAAGGGACTAGTGCACAGTTTTTGGCATGATCACACAAGGCCTTCTTCAAACCGAAAGGATGTACTAAAACTGAGAAGGGGTTCAAAGGATCATGAACCACATTCTAAGCATCTTCTTGATATAACATAGACAGAACTTTACAAGAAATTTAGGATTGAGCATAAACAATTGAACTTGGGGAAAATATCTTTTGAGAAATGTAAGCCATGGTATGTTAGAATAAATACTCTTCGTAACACTTGTTGTTGTAGATACCATGTAGAATATGAATATTACTATGAAACATTTTTGTACATTCGTCGTGTGTTGCATACTAACCATGTGCAGGATTGCTCCATGACAATACCACCGACTTCCTCAAGAGAATTCATTCATAGCATCATGTGCAATAGGCATGAGGGGTAAACATACTATGCAAAATCTTGTTTGGATGGAACATGATCCAACTGTGCTGGAATGGCATTATTGAGAAAATGTATGCACGAGAATGGAGATAGTGAATTTGGGAAAATAGTTACAGACATGAAAAGTTTCAAATATATCAACTATGAAATAGTCCCAGGGAAAGAAAGAAAAAAAATACAATTGGTAACATCTCAGGTATGCATTTATATCTATAAAATTATGTTGTAACAGTTACATTTCAATCCTTACATACAAAAAAAACTGACATTGAGATCATTTTGTGTCACCAGGTACAAGTTAATGACTTCATCAAGGAATTTATTGAAAAGACACATCAATATGTTCAGAATGTCCACGTGGCACGATGGCAGGATGAGAAGTTTAGAATATGCAGAGATACATTTCCCCTTGGTACTATACTTTCAGTTGTTGATTTTGCTGAGAAATACATTCTACAACCTCAAAATGAGATCCAAAGTCAGTATTATCACTCTGAGCAGGTTTCCTTGATGGTCCATATCACATATAGTCATGGCCCAAATAGCACTGAAGATCAAAGAGAAATTCTAAAGGAATATCACTTCTACATAAGAGATGATAGGTGCCACGACTTCCACTATGTATGTCATTGCTTCATCATGTTCTATGATCACTTGAAGGGAAGGAACATACAGATGGATCGACACTGGATTTGGTCTGATGGGTGTGCTGGTCAATTCAAAAATGCACGCATATTTGAGTGGTTATGTTCATTGCATAAAAACTATAAAGTGCCACATATGTGGAACTATTTTGAGATTGGGTATGGTAAAGGAGAGCATGATGGAGCCAGAGCATGTGTCAAAATAGCCCTACGAAGAGAGGAATTGAAAGTATCTACAGAATCTACTATTCTAAATGCTCAATCTACAGTTAGGTGGTGCACGCCAGTAATGGGAGAGGAATCAACTATGCGAGTAGAATCCACAAGAAAGAGACATGTGGAGAGATTTTTTTGGGAGGTGGTAGACATAGATCGTTCACATGCATGGGAATGCAAGACTGTGCCTAGGACTCGTGGCTTTCATTTGGTTCGAAGCTCTGATAACTCAGTATTTGAAATTTGGACCAGAAAACTCGCTTGTTTTTGCCCGCCTTGTTGTGATGGTGATTGGGATGGGTGTGAATCATTGGATTGGGTTGATGAATGGGATCGCATATCACTTCCACTTGATCAACATGCAATTGTTGAGTTAACTCCATTGGAAGGAGACCAATCATCTATTTCTGCATATTTTGATAATGTCTCAGACCTTGTACAACCCAGTATGATGCATTTCCTTAACATTTTTTGTTTGTTTACGTAGTCTTCAAATGCACATTAATGGCATTTTATCGCACAAAAAATATTTTGATCATATACCTGCAATCATATAATGCAGGGCACATATACGCAGAGGTTGCCTCAAAAGATACTGAATGGGATGGTGACTAATGGTTGGCACGCTGTATAGATGGAAAGCAAACCCTCATTATGTCCATGACTGACGATGAAAACAACCACTTCCCAACTGGGTCTATGGTTGTTAAAGGTGAATACTTGACACAGGATAGCAATGCAAGAAAGAAGGGTGGATATGTTTACAGGGATTACAAACCAGGTGCAAGTGTGTATCACTTTAACAACTTAATCATTGGCACAAACCTCCAGGTATGAACAATGCCTAGGTGAAATACATCGAAGGTACGCTACTTCTTACCGGATACAGAGCACGAGAGACTAATGGAGACCATCAGTATAAGAGATGATCCGGAGGGCTTGGTTGTATGATAATAGGTGGGATCTAGCATGATGAGGTATGTTACATACTTTTAATACTATACTATTTATACTATTTGTAATTGAATATTGATATATGCTCAATTTTCACATGTATGTTTCATATGAATATGTCAATTTTGTGTTCTTGATATGCCAAATTTATGTTTACATTGTTTATAAATATGTTGAAAGTTCTCTTGTATGTCAAGTTTATGAATATGCCATTTTTTACATATGATCAGTAAACCCTTAAATTATATTATGTTCATCATGTTGGTTATTGGCTTCACCCAACAAAATTCATTAAATTCATGCTCACTATATTAAACAATGCACTTATATTAAATTTAATTCATGTCTTGTTAAATATTTCATAATGAGTTAGCTATTTGAGAGCACCACCTTAACCCAAGCCATCATCATCAACATCTTCATCATCATCACCATCATCATCATCATCATGAAAATCTTCATCATGGACCTGCAAAACCCTAGTTTCCAAGATGGACCTGCAAGGTGGCACCTGGGCCACCAGACTGGAGGCGAGGGGCACCCCGAGCACTATCTGGACGTCCTCAATCCAATGGAGTCGATGGTTCATCAATCCGAGCCACGGTCGTCATTCTATGGCTCGTTCCGTCTCGCATCCAAAAGGCCTTCAGGGACACCTGCTGGATACCTGTCGGGGGCATAGAACTCCAACCGTGCAACAAAATCGGGTTCTGGGGAGTCTTGCAAGTGTGTCTAGGCCAATTCAGGCCGGGAACACTAGCCATACCCGCCCGGTGGATGATTTTCCAAAGTTGACCCCCGTGTGCAAAAATTGCACTCCCACACTGAGAAAAACCCTAGTTTCCAAGATGGACTTGCAAGGTGACACATGGGCCACCAGGCCACAGGGGAGGGGCATCCCTGGCACTATCCCAGCGTGATGAATCTAACGGAATTGACGGTTCATCGATTTGAGCCACAGTCTTCATTCTATGGCTCGTCCTGTCTCACTGCTAGAAGGCCTTCAAGGACACCTGTTGTATACCTGTCGGGGGCATAGAACTCCAATGGTGCAACAAAACCAGGTTTCGGGGAGTCCTGTAGGTGTATCTAGGTAGGTGCAGGCTGGGAACACTAGCCATACCCGCCCGGTGGATGATTTTCCAAAGTTGACCCCCGTGTGCAAAAATTGCACTCCCACACTGAGCAAAACCCTAGTTTCCAAGATGGACCTGCAAGGTGACACATGGGCCACCGGGCCAGAGGAGAGGGGCATCCCTGGCACTATCCCAGCGTGCTGAATCCAATGGAGTCGACGGTTCATTGATCCGAGCCACGGTATTCATTCTATGGCTCGTCCCGTCTCGCTACCAGAAGGCCTTCAAGGACACCTACTGGATACCTATCGGGGGCATAGAACTCCAACCGTGCAACAAAACCAGGTTCCTGGGAGTCCTACAGGTGTGTCTAGGCAGGTTCAGGCTAGGAACACTAGCCATACCTGCTCGGTGGATGATTTTCCAAAGTTGACACCTGTGTGCAAAAATTGCGCTCCCACAGTGAGAAAAACCCTAGTTTCCAAGATGGACCTGCAAGGTGACACATGGGCCACCAGGCCACAGGGGAGGGGCACCCCTGGAACTATCCCGGCGTGATGAATCCAATGGATTCGACGGTTCATCGATCCGAGCCACGATCGTCATTCTATGGCTCATTCCGTCTCGCATCCAAAAGGCCTTCACGGACACTTGTTGGATACCTATAGGGGGCATAGAATTCGAACCGTGCAACAAAACTGGGTTCCGGGGAGCCCTGTAGGTGTGTCTAGGTAGGTTAAGGCTGGGAACACTAGCCATACCCACCCTATGGATGATTTTCCAAAGTTGACCCCCGTGTGCAAAAATTACACACTCCCACACTAAGCAAAACCCTAGTTTCCAAGATGGACCTGCAAGGTGACACATGGGCCACCGGGCCGGCAGGGAGGGGCACCCATGGTACTATCCTGGCATGCTGAATCCAACAGAGTCGACGGTTCGTTGATTTGAGCCATAGTCTTCATTCTATGGCTCGTCCTGTCTCGCTGTCAGAAGGCCTTCACGGACACCTACTGGATACCTACCGGGGGCATAGAACTCCAACTGTGGAACAAAAATGGGTTCCGGGGAGTCCTACAAGTGTGTCTAGGTAGGTTCAAACTGGGAACACTAGCCATACTCACCCGATAGATGATTTTCCAAAGTTGACCACCGTGTGCAAAAATTGCACACTCCCACACTGAGCAAAACCCTATTTTACGAAATGAATGCACAATGAAGCCACTGGGCCATGGGGAGACGAGGGAGAGGCCCCCCTAGAGGTAATCGCATGCCAGGAGACCAATAGAGTTGAAGGTTCGTCGGTCCAACGTTCATTTTCTGAGTTATGTCGAGTTGCAAGTCGCATGAAAATGTCGTTCAGGGACACTTGGTGAATTTATGTCCGAGAACCAAAAAGCAAACGGAGCATCAAGATTGCATGTCATTGGCTCCTGCAAGTGTGTGTGGGAAATGTCAATGTGGGAACACTTGCAACACTGGCTCGGGGAAGGGTTTTGCAGAGTTGACCCACCAATGAGAAATTGCCTGCAATGAAACTGAGCAAAACCCTATTTTACGAAATGAATGCACAATGAAGCCACTAGGCCATGGGGATACGAGGGAGAGGGCCCCCTAGAGGTAATCGCATGCCAGGAGACCAATGGAGTCGACGGTTCGTCAGTCCGACGTCCTGTTTTTGAGTTATGTCAAGTTGCTAGTTGCATGAAAATGTCGTTCAGGGACACTTGGTGAATTTTCATCTGGGAGCCAAAACACAAACGGAGAAGGAAGATTGCATGCCATTGGCTCCTGTAAGTGTGTGTGGGAAATGCCAATGTGGGAACACTGCCAACACTGGCTCAGGGGAGGGTTTTGCAGAGTTGACCCACCAATACGAGATTGCATGCAATGAAACTGAGAAAAACCGTATTTTACGAAATGAATGTACAATGAAGCGATTGGGCCATGGGGAGACAGAGGACAGGGCTCGTTAGAGGTAATCTCATGCTAGGAGACCAATGGATTCGACGGTTCATTGATCTGACATCTGATTTCCGATTTATGTCGAGTTGCAAGTCGCATAAAAATGTCGTTCAAGGACACTTGGTGAATTTCCGTCCTGGAGCCAAAAAGCAAATGGAGCAGGAAGATTGCGTGCCGTTGGCTCCTGCAAGTGTGTGTGGGAAATGCTAATGTGGGAACACTGCCAAGACTGGCTCGGGGGAGGGTTTTGTAGAGTTGACCCACCAATGCGAGATTGCATGCAATAAAACTGAGCACAACCCTAGTTTACGAAATGAATGCACAATGAAACCACTGGGCCATGGGGAGATGAGGGAGAGGGCCCCCTAGAGGTAATCGCACGCTAGGAGACCAACAGAGTCGACGGTTCATCGGTTCAACATCCGTTTTCCGAGTTATGTCGAGTTGCAAGTCGCATGAAAATGTCGTTCAGGGACACTTGGTAAATTTCTGTCCGAGAGCCAAAAAGAAAATAGAGTAGCAAGATTGTGTGTCGTTGGCTCCTGCAAGTGTGTGTGGGCAATTCCAATGTGGGAACACTGCCAACACTGGCTCGAGGGAGGGTTTTGCAGAGTTGACCCACCAATACGATATTGCATGCAATAAAACTGAGCAAAACCCTAGTTTACGAAATGAATGCATAATGAAGCCACTGGGCCATGGGGAGATGAGGGAGAGGGCCCCCTAGAGGTAATCACATGCCAAGAGACCAACGGAGTTGACGGTTCGTCGGTACGACGTTCGGTTTTCGAGTTATGTCGAGTTGCAAGTCGCATGAAAATGTCATTTAGGGACACTTGGTGAATTTCCGTCTAGGAGCCAAAAAGCAAACGGAGCAGCAAGATTGCATGCCGTTGGCTCCTACAAATGTGTGTGGGGAATGCCGATGTGGGAACATTGCCTACACTGGCTCGGGGGAGGGTTTTGCAGAGTTGACCCACCAATGCAAGATTGCATGCAGTGAAACTGAGGAAAACCTTAGTTCACGAAATGAATGCACAATGAAGCCACTAGGCCATGGGGAGACGAGGGAGAGGCCCCCCTAGAGGTAATCACATGCGAGGAGACCAACGGAGTTGATGGTTCGTTAGTCCAACATCTGGTTTCCGAGTTATGTCGAGTTGCAAGTCGCATGAAAATGTCGTTCACGGACACTTGGTGAATTTCCGTCCGGGAGCCAAAATGAAAACGGAGCAGGAAGACTGCATGTCGTTGGCTCTTGCAAGTGTGTGTGGGAAATGCCAACGTGGGAACACTGCCAACATTGGCTCGGGGGAGGGTTTTGCAGAGTTGACCCACTAATGCGAGATTGCATGCAATGAAACTGAGCAAAACCCTAGTTTACGAAATGAATGCACAATGAAGCCACTGGGCCATGGGGAGATGAGGGAGAGGCCCCCCTAGAGGTAATCGCACGCCAGGAGACCAACGGATTTGACGGTTCGTCGCTCTGACGTCCATTTTTTGAGCTATGTCGAATTGCAAGTCGCATGAAAATGTCGTTCAGGGACACTTGGTGAATTTCTGTCCGGGAGCCAAAATGCAAACGGAGCAGCAAGATTTCATGCCGTTGGCTCCTACAAGTGTGTGTGGGCAATGCCGACGTGGGAACACTGCCAACACTGGCTCAGGGGAGGGTTTTGTAGATTTGACCCACTTGGGCGAGATTGCATGCAATGAAACTAAGCAAAACCCTAGGTTACGAAATGAATCCACAATGAAGCCACTGGGCCATGGGGAGACGAGGGAGAGTGCCCCCTAGAGGTAATCGCACGTCAAGAGACCAACGGAGTTGATGGTTCATCGGTCCGATGTCCAGTTTCTAAGCTATGTCGAGCTGCAAGTTGCATGAAAATGTTGTTCAGGGACAAGAGACACAACATTTTATCCTGGGAAACCCTCATGGGGAAGAAAATCTAGCAACCTTTCTTAGAATAATTATATGTTTAGAGATCAAGTACAATGAAACAATGAACAAACCCTAACCTGAAGGGTTTTACCACATGAAAAAACCTTAATGACACATGACAACAAGAGTACTTATCTACATGAAGATGACCTCCAAGCCATAAGGATAACCAAGCATATCCTTCCCAACCAACATTAGAAGGCACTTTATTTCTCAAATCCCAAGGCAAAGTTTGTTCCTTTCACCAATGTTGCTTTGAGCACTTGTATGTAGTTACTCATATGTAGTGTTGAATCTAATTGTACAATCAAATATTGGGCGTTGATGAAATGTGTAGCATGTATTGCACTTAGTTTTATTAAATTACACTTGAACATTGACTTAACTTGTAATTTAATCATCCAAACTCACAAATTTTAATTACACCTATCCAATTATTGTGCATGAGTGAGTTCATTGAAAGCTTGAAAAACATTGTATTGCACTTTGTTTGATTAAATTGCACGAGCAAGAACTTTGACATAACTTGTAATGATCATCCAAAATCACAAATTTTAATTAGATACCAATTAGTGCACGCATGTAGTGAGTTCGTTGAAACCTTTAAATATAATAGTTTGTTCTTTTGACATAGCGCATTCATGAGTAATAGATAATCCACACAAATCAACACATTAGATTGACACAAGAACACATGGAAACCGAAGAACAAATACAAAGTGAAATGTATCATTCATTTATAAGTGAAATGTCAATGTGCAAAAAGTACATATATCCAAAAGTACCTATATATCCAAAAGTGCATGTCTCCAAAAGTACATGTATCCAAAAGTATACAAAAGTACATGTATCCAATGAAGTCAATGTACATGTTTCCAAAAGTACATGCACAATGAAGTCAATGTACATGTCTCCAAAAGTGAATGTATCGAAAAGTACATATATATCCAAAAGTATCCAAAAGCACATATGTCCAAAACTATAAAAAACTATCAAAGCCACATGTACATGTATCCAAATGTACATATATCCCATAAGACACATCAAAACTCAAGCTTCCTCTTGTTCTTTCCCGATGTTGATCCTCTAGGCACATTTCTAGGATCAATGTGCGTCTCTGGATCCTGCAAATTAAATATCAATTGTTAAATTCAACTAACTATGTACACTAATACATTAGCTCAACAATTAACTCAACAATTATCAACTGGTGCATGGAAAGTGCATGAAACACTTGTTCAATGAAGGACATCTCACCTCAAATGACAAAAGATATTGCGTTGCTTGTGTAGCAGATGGAGCCATTGGTTGAACAACCAGGATGGTCGAACCAGGGGGGCCAGGAACTGCTCCTCCTAGTGGTGGCTACAATGAAAAAATGTTGAAATAGTTATAAATGCATGAATAAACAATAAACAACAATAATAAACTATGTAAAGATAATGTTGAAATAGTTACATACCTATGTGTGATCAGTTGCCATTGCAGATGCGGCACTGACTACTGCATCAACCATCGATGCGAGGTTTTTAGTAGACAACTCGGGTTCTTGATGCAGTAAACATGCAATTCAAACATTAACAAAAACAATTTATGCACTGGATTTCAAGTTAAACAACAAATATCATCGAAGGATATACATTACCATGGTATGAGTAAGCCCATGGTCATGGGTAGCTGGAGTATTTCTAGGAGTAGAACGCCTCACATACACACGACCCTTGTTCACGAATGGCCTGGCGGGAGATGCAAATCCAGGCAATGGTCCAGATGTCTCGGATGGTGCCTACAGTTAGCAAGTGTTCATGTAGTTAGACATGCATGATTCAACAAACAAACATGTATTTAAAAAATCTCATTTTTAATTGTTTACCTGGAGCCCAGATGTTTCATTGAACGGTACGACCATGGGTGCTACCTCCACATTACCTTTCCCTAGTGAAGGATCTGCCATTTACAAGTTTAATAATTGAAAATATTAGACCGTAGATAGCATTAGTGAACTAAAATGTAAAGTATGTGGAAATGAACAAATTAACAAGTATTAAAAAACTGAAATTTTAAAATGTTTACCTCGGTGTGAGATATGGCAATAGGTGCTATATAAGATGGGCTTTCCAAATGGGAAGCATCATGCCCCCCTGTAGAGTCTAGAACATCTAGCTCTAGGGCATTGCTGCCAGCATAAAGCATCAACTTCAAGTTCACAAAATTAATATATTAGCTCAAACTATATATATGTGTACAAAGACGAAAATAACTGAAGAATTTATTACAATTAACCATCTACATACCTCTCTCAAAAACCCACTGAAGGCAACATCTGAGGAAAGACCATAGCAGGGACGACTGCATGATGTGCACTCGTGAGGATCCGTACTAGGATGGGGATGTGTCGATGGTCCTGCACTAGTGGATGGTCCTTCATGGTGACGAGCTGGTGTATGTACCACACCAGGGAAAGATGTCCCTTCCTCACCCATATGCTGAACCATAGTGCCATGGCGAACAACCGCCCGTGCCAAACTCAAAAATTGCATCACGTTTCTGTGGAATAATACGATGTGCAGGTGTCACATCTGGCCCAAGAAACTGCTTGCGAGGTGCAGGGATAGGGCGATCCTGGTCTCGAATCCTCACATTGGGTCGGTTTTGGGGCATCCCCCCACCGATCCCCTGAAACTACAAGATGTCAAAATAGTTTACGTGTTTATGTAACACGAACTCTGCGTACATCTTTCAAAGGAAATACAAGGGGATTTCCTTGTTGTTATGTGGTGGCATATCAAAAACCATGTACCATCTGTCCATCCAGTTATCAACAAATGGTTGAAACGTGCACCACTCAATGGAGATATGAGGCTTGTTTGCATTTGGGATTTCCCCCGTCCGAGGGTCCCTAAACAATGCAAATATGAGCTCTTTGGATATTTTCAACTTTTTATTGCATTGTAGTATAGCCCATCAGCATATTGTTGTCTTTTTCTTTCTCTATATGATGTAATATCATATAGTACATTGCTAGACTATGAAATGGTGTTAACAATTGCATCCAAGGTTGATGCAAGCGAGTGACGAATCCTGTCACCACTACTAAAAGCTGTACTAATGCCCCTCAAGTGGGAAAGCTCAATCAGTATCTCGGCATTGGTGTCCATAACCACAACTGCAATAAAAACATCAATACGAAAATCATTAGAAACATATACATGGTATATAATGACGTCTCTTCAAAATTGAAAATGTATTAAATCAAACTCAAGTAAGCAATTTAATGGCATTCACTTACATACATTTAAAACTTAAAATTAAACATTTAACAATTAAAAAGTAAGTTTCGTTCAACTTCTTTCTAGAAGTTAAGGCACTTCTTAACCCTCATTGGTGACTTTTCCATGCAAACTTGCGTTTAAACTTCTTAGAATTTAGGAGTGTTATTTTGACATGTTTTGGCCTTTATGTCCCTTGCAGAAAACAATATTTCCATCAACTTCATAAGCTAACATTAAATTTATTGATTTCAACATATTACGCCTTGTGGTTGGAGGGGAGGACAAAGTGGCATGGAATGAAATGGATATGTATGAGTTTGTCTTGCCAATATGATTACATATGTACTTGAGATGACTATCAATGATTAAGATGTTGAATAATCAACTAGACTAGAATGACAATAACAACAATGTCAACTTCTCAAAATAGAGACAATTTCTCTCTACAAAATCGATCTCTACATTGTATGGCAAGTTCAGAAAATTAAATAAAAAAACATAGTGATTTTCTATATGAAGTATTTCGATTGAATCGACGGTCCCTATGCATTGAGTAGATTGATCGAGGGTGTGGATAGGGCAGGCCCGAGAGACACTTTGTTAATGTGTTTTGGCATTTAGTCAAGGGTGCTTAACTAAGAGGCAATGTATAGCTACATACACTTCTCATGAAATTTTGATTATGTTCATGGACAAATGATTGTGATGAAATTTTGAGAAACCAAGTTACTAATTTTTTTTGCATTTTTTCTATTCACGCTTGTGCATGCATTTCATGTTGTTATGGCCATTACCAAGGAAAATTATTTAATTAGTATCATGGGAAATGGCCTTTGAGGGTTGGAAATTTGGGTTTCATGTGGATGGATACATTGTAGAAAGGGAGGAGTTCTATTTTTTTCAATTTTTGGTTGGATTAGGAATTTTTGAGATTTTGAAAAGGGATTCATTTTAATTATTCACTCATCTTGGTTGAGGGAGATGTGAATTTAAAAAATAGTAATTTCGGTTAAGAAATGGCAAAAAAATGGTATGGCTGAATGAATTACCTGATTAGATGACAATCCACCGGTGAATTTGCCTCCCCTCCAACCAAATCGAGCTCCACCGATACTCCAAGGCACAGAAACTGTCCTTGTCCAACCTCTATTTAGCGTTTCTGATGTGTGAAGAGCGCCGCAGGTGGTCAGGGGTGGTCGCGATTGTGTTTTTAAATTGATTTTAGATTTCAATAACGCCCACGCATTTTGTAACTACATAATGCGTATGCGTTTTGTAGTTCTATAACGCGTACGCATTATGGTTACCTATCCTACATGTCCAGTGACATGTCAAGCTCGGGTTTTACCATGTCAAGTGCTAAGTATCAGAAACGCGTTATGTTTTTATGTATCAGGAACGAGTTTTGAAAAAGTAGGATTGCATCTAAAGTGACCCTCATCTTCTTGCACACACCCTATTATTTTTTAAAAATGACATTTTTTAGCTCCATGATAAGCATGGAAGGAGTTACCCATCCCCCAGTGGGATGTAGAATGTGCCTCTTCCGTGCAATCAAAGAAGTTTCTTCAAGAAATTTCCAACTAATTTAAAGCATCTACATAATGTATTTTTTGTTCACCTTAAATAATAATTACAAATTTGATCTATGGAAAAAAAAATGTTATTTTCTTGGAACCATTTTTAGCAAATATGTTATTTGAATAAATATAAGATTAATGATTAATATTTAAATACGCATACATGCAATTTGTATTACACTATATCTAGAGAGTGAAGTACTATGTATCAAAAGCCCCTAAAATGTTTTCATCTTCATAATATTGTCTTCTCACATGTTTTCATCTTTATAATATTTTGTCTCCTCACATATTTTCAAATAATTTTGTTTACATGATAATAAATAAAGCTTAAATCATTAAAAAAAATATTAATTCAAAATTTATGTTTAACAAGAATATTTTTATATAAAATTAAAATTTCCCACGAAATGTGGTTAAATTTTACATATAATTTATTACATATTATAATTTATAATAATAATAATTTATTACATATTATAATTCATTGGTGTCTTTCCTTTGTCACTAGGTGCTACAGCTAAAGATTGTTTATTTGTTGTGAATTAATTTCTTTTTCCTCTACTTTTCATCTGTCTCTTTGGTGAAACTATAAGTTTCATATGAAGAGTTGTGAAAATTTTCAATTCTTGTTCCTTACTAATATACAAACCATTGATGTAATTAAATTTAACCAAGCAGATGTCTCTTACATATTAAGATTTATGGATGGCAGATAGATTTCATCAATTAGGCCTTTGGACCTTTTGCTTTGGCTTGGGTTTCATAAATTTCACTTGGATCAACAGGTTCTTCTCATGCCATGGAGGATAGAGCTTCATTATCTCTTTGAATTTTTTCAAAGCTATTAATAGACAATTGTTGTTCCTTTCATCTCCATTTCTAATATTCTTTCAACCATGTTAAGATTCTTCTACATAAGGTAGATTCTTTGCATATCATTGAATTCATGACAAGAAAAATACAATCTTAATGTTTTTGGCAATTTGTGAATCATCTATTGTGTCAAGATTTAAAGCATACCATTGAATAGTTGCATTTCTATTTTATTATCTATATTGAAAATAAATGAAATTGGAGGGATTTGAGAGTTGACATCAACTTACAGAAGATGTGATATTGGTTGTATTACTATTAACCACACTTGCCCCAACTCTAGTTGCCAGTTTTGAAACATCACCTCCCAAATTCATTCTTACTTGCATAGCCTTCAGAATTTCAGAACCTATTCTTACTGGTTTAGCTGATTTCTAATTTTCATCTCTTGATGAATGTGTTGAATTTGCTTTATATGGTTTAACATATCTTGAAGACTGTCACCTTCATCCATTTTGGAAATGGGATCTCTCCTCTCCCCATGGTCTGAAGCATCTTTACAAGTTGTTATTTTGTTTTCACTAGCGAGTTGTTTTCCATTCCAGGTAATGCTTCTTCACTCTCAACAAACTAGTAGTCAAAAGGCTCTCCCTTTCCTCATTTTCTGGGATATGAACTTGGCTTTGACACCAATCTTATCCGAGTTTTGCAAGTTTACATATCTAAAGTGTTGTGTTTTACTTATCCCATATTCACTTGTTTGTATACCATGAAGGTTCCAAGCCCCTAGGGTGCCTTGGGAGGCTCTAAGCCTCCATGGCACCTCTAGGGCGTGTTATAGGCCCTCGATATGCCTTGAGGGCTTGAATGCCCAACCACTCGTGCCTATTATAGGCCTTGGGAGGTTTAGTCAAGCCCATGGTATCATGCCAATATACTAGGTAGATATATAAAGGGGTATAAAAAATGTAAATGAAAAATTGAATACATACAATATATAGGGAAAATAGGGGTTTTTTAAAATTAGGAAGGCATATTGGGAGGGGGTTTAAAAAAATGATTTTGGGAGGTTTTTTCCAATATTTTTTGAAATTAGCTCGGTATTGTTTCATATGCCATGAATGAACGTGTTATGGTAGGAAGTCATTGAGTGAAGCCCCTGTGCAAAAAACCCAAAAAAAACTATGTTTTGGGATCGCCTATGGTCTTCGTCATCCTAGGAATGACCAAAACATATTTAGTCAAATATTATGTTTCGGGATTGCCTATGATATTTTAATTAAAAAAAAACATGCACTTCACCGATTCTATTTCCACGTGTTATTCAATGTTGTTTACGATGGAAATGGGGCTCTTAGATTTTGTGTTTTTTACCTTGACTATATCTCAATGGGGGTTAGGTGTACTTGTTATTATTTTAATTTTTCCTTTATTATTGACAAATCTATATTTAGAAGATTGTCTTTGTTATTCTTTTATTCTCCATTTACCCCTTATTTTGTTCCTATGTAAGTAGAATAAGGGATTCTCAACCCACATTTTCTAACTCATTCCCACTAGGAAATAATGAGATGAATACTTGAGAACATATCATGTTAATTGGTTATGATGGAGGATTGTGTAGTGTAATGAAATATCTCAATCCTCCAAGCCAATTCAAGTGCCCATTGGTGGAAGCAACATAATCATAGATGTAATGAATAAGGCATTGTTACTAGTAGTATTTGTTTTTCGTTCTTTCACACACACTTTTTATGATCTAAACCATAAGTGAAGTTATCGGGCCTCGCTCCAAAATAATCTAATCATTCATGACATCAATTGATTTGTCACACCATTAGTTAATCTCCACATAGTCATCATATTGTAGATTTGTGTGAATAAAAAAAAAGTAATGAATGAGTAAATGAATTTAAGGTAACGGTTTGTGTGAATTATAAAGGTGAAATTAATACAATATACATAATTGAAAGGGCCACCCATTGTACCCCATCCAAAATATGTAGTTTAAACTTGGTAATATGAATCTATGAGAGTTTAAGATATTGTTGTTGGGCCCATTCAAGCTTGCACTTATCAAGTCTCTCCTCGGAGGTAAAAAATTTCATCTTGGTAGTACTTGGTAGTTACATTGACAAATAATTAAGGTCCACTTAAATTATTTGGCTTGTTATAAATGTGTTAGGCCCCTTTGAGTATAGGAGGGACCAAATTTAATAAGTCAAACATCATCCCTCACACACACAAAGTGGATCCTCTCATCGAACAAAGGGGTGAATCATATATATTTTGTTGACATTATTGAATCTAAAACTCATTTTTGGAATATATATTTTTATGGAAGAGAATCCCAAGGCCCTCAACATTTTCTTGATATCTATATAAAAGACTATGTAGGAGTTATGTTGTGGAATAGAATACTAGGTATGAAAAAGCGACTTTGCATGCTAGTAGGTTTATTTTTATTTATTACCAGCATATATCCATCTTAAAAGGGGATCTACTAAGCGTGGAGAGGCATCAAATCTCTTTTTGTTTTAAATCTAATTTGAGTAGACATGTTATTTTTTATAATATTTTATTATTTTTTAAAAATGACATTTTTTAGCTCCATGATGAGCACGGAAGGAGTTACCCATCCCCTAGTGGGATGTAGAATGTGCCTCTTCCGTGCAATCAAAGAAGTTTCTTCAAGAAATTTCCAACTAATTTAAAGCATCTACATAATGTATTTTTTGTTCACCTTAAATAATAATTACAAATTTGATCTATGGAAAAAAAGTATTATTTTCTTGGAACCATTTTTAGCAAATATGTTATTTGAATAAATATAAAATTAATGATTAATATTTAAATAGGCATACATGCAATTTGTATTACATTATATCTAGAGAGTGAAGTACTATGTATCAAAAGCCCCTAAAATGTTTTCAGTTTCATGATATTGTCTTCTCACATGTTTTTATCTTTATAATATTTTGTCTCCTCACATATTTTCAAATAATTTTTTTTACATGATAATAAATAAAGCTTAAAATCATTAAAAAAAATATTAATCCAAAATTTATATTTGACAAGAATATTTTTATACAAAATTAAAATTTCCCACGGAATGTGGTTAAATTTTGCATATAATTTATTACATATTATAATTTATAATAATAGTAATTTATTACATATTAATGGATAAAGGTTAGAATCAAAATATTTATCAAAAACTACAATTAATAACCACAAAGAATTTTTATAAAATTAAATTTTCCCACCCGATTATTGTTAACCCTTACCAAATTCAACAAATAAAGTGATAATTCAACCTATAGCATTTCCAACTACTTGGATGATGTGGTGGTTGTTGGATTTGCAAATATGTAAAATAAATTCAAATTGCAAGCTGTCACCCATCATAACAATGATGTCATCCAACGGTTCAATTTTTCATCCAACGGTTCAATGTAATCATTAACAAGAATGTCATCCGACCATTCAATTCCAATCTCCACTTGAATCAAGAGTCCAACTTGAATTTCTTAAATAACAATTTCATGCCGTTGGATGAAAATTTTGCTTTAAATCAACGGTTTAACTTGAATTTATTAAATAACACTTACTTGTCGTCGGATAAAAAAGCGGCATTGAATCAACGGTTCAACTTGAATTTGTTAAAGAACACTGGCTTACCGTTGGATGAAAAAACAGCTTTTCAAGCGTTGCATTATGAATCTCTTCATTTCTTTACTCTCTACCCTGTGCATTTTAAATTTTAATGTCTCTGTGCAATGTGTTGCATTTGTTGGCATGTTTCAGAGTTTTTTTAGGTATGTTTCAGAATGTGGCATTTGTTAGGTATGTTTCAGAGTTTTTTTTGTTGGTATGTTGCATTTGTTGGTATGTTTCATTTGCATTTTTAGGTTAGCGTATTCCAGACGCTAACCTACATTCTGCCGGAAGAATAGATGAAATACAAGACGATGGATCCCTTCTTCAATTTCGTTCCATCAGGCAGCACGTCGTCCTCCGCCGCCTCCAGCAGGTCCATCGGAGCAGGCGGATACAAACGCAGATACTCCCTCAGGGCCGCCTCGAGATAGTGCATAACTTTTATCTCCTCCATTGAAAAAGGCGACGATGGGTGGACGTTTCGATCCGGCGACGTCGATGTGCAGGGCCTCTGCTTCGAGATCATTTGGATCTCTTGTACAATCTTTGCTTCGACACGCGGGTGCTGATCCAAGATCCAGAAAAGCCAGCAGAGAGCCGCGTTCGTCGTCATTCCTCCCAGAATAATGTTGAGCACGAAGTCTCTTAAGTTGGCATCGGAAGCGGCCGGGACGCCGCTATTAGGACTCTCTTGCCCACGTAAAAGAAGTATGGACAAGAAGTCCATGGGTTCACCCTCGCGTAAAAGAAGTATGGACAAGAAGTCCATGGGTTCACCCTCGCTGTAGCGTTTCGCAGTGTAGTGAAGCATGCTTTTCTTTTTAAACTCAATGGCATTGTTTAGAAATGGGTCCATGATTTTCCGAGCCTTGGGAACCCGGCGCTCCATTCCAATGCCCAGGGTACATGCATGCTTCCATGCCGTCCTCGAAGGCATCGAGGAAAGGAACCGCCCGCGAGAGATCTGGGGAGAGCGACACGGGATCGAATCCCACTCCATTACGAAAAGCGACGAAAATAGTCGCCATCCTCCAGAAACAGATTATTGTCACCCAACAGATCTCGGAATACGCTTTCACGTAGCGGCTGCCCTTGACGAAGTTATAGTTGGTATGTTTCATTTGCATTTGCATTGGCATGTTTTATTTACATTGTGTCTATTTGATTTGTAGCTGGATCTGCGATAATTGAGAAAGGAGACGAGTCAGCCGCAGAAACACATTATGAAAGGCTACGTAGTTAATGCCTGTGAAGACGAAGCTTCCTCTGGATTAGGGCTCTAGGTAATGGCTTGCCCTAAATTTTTTTGAAAGTTTCAATGCAGATTTTTCTTTTATGTGCATTTACTACAAACTGCTGATGTTTTTTTTTATTTGCATGAATCAGAAATAAAAAAGTTGCCTGAATCGCACGAAAAAGTTGCTTCAATAGCACGAAATATTTGCCTGAATCGCACGCATTCCACAGTCTAGGTCTGGAACAAGAGCTTTGAGTTTTTTGTTTTTACTGCAAACTATCGATGCTTTTTCTTATTTATCTGCAAATACAATAAATCTTACCATTCTAGTTTGAGTTCTGTGGTTTAGTACTAAATTAAGTCTTCTCTTGTTTTGTTGCAGGTTTAGTAGTAAATTAAGTCTTCTCTAGTTTGAGTTCTGTGGTTTAGTAGTAAATTAAGTCTTCTCATGTTGAGTTCTGGGTTTTGTTGCTGTTTTTTTCTTCTTCCTTAGTACCATTGTCCAACATACATAAATAAGGCAGCAGGAAGTCTTACTTTCTGCTTCATTTTTTTCCACTTATAGTTCAAATTTTGAATGAATTAATTAGGAAAATCATTATTGTCTGTAACTGTAAGAAGTTTAGAGAGAACAATAATTTTCATGTTGTAATTCTTGCACAATCTCTAGTCAATGTTTCATTGAAACTGAATTTTGTATACATCACAGTAATAATGAATCTACTTGAAATTATATTAATCTTTCTTTTAAGAAATTTTATATTAATCTTTCTTATATAATGAATCTGTCAATCTTTCTTTTATGACAGATGATGATATTAATGTGTTGCAGATTCCTTGAAATGGTGTATCCCTAGCAATTCGAATGGAAATGTATCAGGCTGAATTCGAATCAATGCTTTGTGAAGAAGAATTTAGGGCGAAAAGAAGAAGAGGCTAAGTAAACATCCAGGTTAGTGATTTGTTATCTTCATGTTTTGATTTGTGATTAATATATATAATAACTTCAACACATGTTCTGATTTGTGATTAATATATATAATAACTTCTACATGTTCTGATTAGATAATAATTAATGATAATTTCCTTGATTTCCAGTAACCAAGGTTAGATTCCCTTCATTACTAGATGATAATCTTATGAGTAAAGCCTTTTTCTATTCTTGTCGTTCAATCGTATTGCCTAGCGACAACCGCGCGGTCACAAATGGGTATGGGTGGGATGTAGCATATGCGAAGTGCAGGTTTTATTTTGTTTCTAGATTGACAATTAGATCAGAGATCGACTTGTATTTGAAAAATAAAACATAATCTCTACATGTTTTATTGAACTCTTGGTTTTAGTCTTGGATAAATTTGTAAAGTATTATTGATTTTAGCACCTACAGTTCAAACGTGTTATAGAGTTCAAACGTATTGTAGTGTAATAGAGTTCAAAAGGCGTTCTGAATAAATGCCAGTGTCATTCATCTCATCATTATTAAATTGTATTTGTGGCAGCCTCAATGTCATAGGTTAGATTCTCCATGGAAACAATTATTAAACCATGGGATTGAAGATGTAAATAGAAAATATCTTCTGCCTCAGTTATTTTCGATAAATTCATATCCAACTTTCCAAGTTACTGGTTCTATCGTCCTCTTCGAATGTTGTCCTCCAATAAAAAAAAATTACATTAGCCTTTATTTCTTTCTTTACATTAATCTCTTCTCAGTTGGATAAACTATATCTTAAATAAAATTGTTCTTTTAAGACTTGTGTAATCCTTTCCTAACTTCATTAAAAATTTATAGTATTCACTACACTCGACTTTCTTTCTCTCGATGAATGATCGGATAGAAACCGTGATGAGATGGAAATACCGTGGGTTGTTTTATACAGGTTGACTTCGCTTAAACAAAAGTTGCATTCTTCACAAAGCACTCGCAGATTATCCAATTTGATTTAGAATATTAATATTTATAATAACTTCTATGATGCTAAACACAAATGAGTAATAATAATGCATATTACTGTTTTTATGGTTAATATAATTTATATTATTGTTGAAGATAAAGTTAGGGTTTTTATTAATTAATTAGCATAGCTGGTGAATACATATAAATAAGAAGTTAAGTGTTACTAATAAGTTAGTGCCATAAACAAATTATATGTTTCTTGTTCTCCATGCATAATTGTAATCACTAGTTTTCCACCATGTTTTTTTCAAATTTTAATAACCAAAATGTTTTTAAAGATCACACACCATTTTCATATTTATTAATAAATGCATAAATTTATGTTTTATTAACTTTTGTTTATATTTAATAAACTGATAAATTTATGTTTTTATTTAACTTTTTTAAACCTATGTAATTTGATGTTTTGCAGTGATTATAAAGAACCAAAAAACCACAACAAAAACTAAGCTTAATCATCACCTTAATCTTTAGAGCTGGTATAAAAAATAGGAATATGTTCTAAAGCTTTTAATAACTATTTAAGAATCCCTAATTAGAGGCCACACAGAAAATTTGGAGGTAGGTAGGAAATTCTGTTTTATGTGGAGAAAGCATATTCTGAAGACCTCTTCAATCCCAGAAGATGTCTTAGAAAACCCCTTTCACTGATATATTGTTAATGAAAACATTTACAGAGACTAACTGTCTTGGTCGTTAAATCTCGAAACCCCTTCTTTTAAGATTTTAATGGAAGGGTCAAGCTTCTTTTAGGATTTTAATGGAAGGGTCAAGCTTCTTTTAGGATTTTAATGGAAGGGTCAAGCTTGTTGCCGTGTCCTGGCAAGCAAAATTTAGATTATAGATGTTCCTAGATAATGATATAAACCAAGATTGAAGACTTCTTGCAATTTACATTTTATTTCCCATGAATTGTTTTTTCTCTGAGTTCTTTTTATTTGCAATACTTTTTTACATGTAGGTGAACGTTTGCGTTCGCCCCCCATCCTTAGTTTGTGAAAATTGAAACGTGATGGTGAAAGTTGAAACGTGAATAATAATATTTTGAAACATGACTAATAATATTTAGAAATGGGTCCATGATTTTCCGAGCCTTGGGGACCCGGCTCGAATCCCACTCCATTACAAGATATACTGTCGAACGAAAAGCGACGGAACACATCTTGCAGATTGAACGGGAAGAAATCTGTCGTGCACTAAGGAGATCACAGATCGAACTGAATAATTGCGAAAGCTTGGGCAGCTGAATGTCGATATCGTGAGACCGCTGAGGTGCTTAAAATAGTCGACGTCCTCGAGAAACAGATTATTGTCAGCCACAGATCTCGGAATACGCTCTTCAAGTAGCGGCCCTTGACGAAGTTATAGTTGGTATGTTTCATTTGCATTTGCATTGGTATGTTTTATTTACATTGTGTCTATTTGATTTGTAGCTGGATCTGCGATAATTGAGAAAGGAGACGAGTCAGCCGCAGAAACACATTATGAAAGGCTACATAGTTAATGCCTCTGAAGACGAAGCTTCCTCTGGATTAGGGCTCTAGGTAATGGCTTGCCCTAAAATATTTTGAAAGTTTTAATGCAGATTTTTTATATGTGCATTTACTACAGACTACTGATGTTTTTTTTTATTTGCCTGAATCAGAAGCGAAAACGTTGCTTCAATAGCGCGAAATATTTGCCTGAATCGCACGCATTCCACAGTCTAGGTCTGGAACAAGAGTTTTGAGTTTTTTGTTTTTACTGCAAACTACCGATGCTTTTTCTTATTTATCTGCAAAGACAATAAATCTTACTGTAGTAAATTAAATCTTCTCTTGTTTTGTTGCAGAGATTATCTGTGTTTGAGTATGGTTCTGGGTTTTGTTGCCGTTTTTTTCTTCTTCCTACATACATAAATAAGGCAACAGGAAGTCTTAGTTTCTGCTTCATTTTTTTCCACTTATAGTTCAAATTTTGAATGAATTAATTAGGAAAATCATTATTGTCTGTAACTGTAAGAAGTTTACAGAGAACAATAATTTTCATGTTGTAACTCTTGCACAATCTCTAGTCAATGTTTCATTGAAACTGAATTTTGTATACATCACAGTAATAATGAATCTACTTGAAATTATATTAATCTTTCATATGATTAATCTTTCTTTTAAGAAATTATATTAATCTTTTCTTTTATAATGAATCTTTCAATCTTTCTTTTATGACAGATGATGATATTAATGTGTTGCAGATTCCTTGAAATGGTGTATCAGGCTGAATTCGAATCAATGCTTTGTGAAGAAGAATTTAGGGCGAAAAGAAGCAGAGGCTAAGTAAAAAAATGGTGTATCCAGGTTAGTGATTTGTTATCTTCATGTTCTGATTTGTGATTAATATGTTATCTTCAAAGCCTTTTTCTATTCTTGTCGTTCAATCGTATTGCCTAGCGACAACCGCGCGGTAACAAATGGGTATGGGTGGGATGTAGCATATGCGAGGTGCATGTTTTATTTTGTTTCTAGACTGACAATTAGATAAGAGATCGACTTGTATTTGAAAAATAAAACATAATTGCTACATGTTTTATTGAACTCTTGGTTTTAGTCCTGGATAAATATGTAAAGTATTGTTGATTTTAGCACCTACAGTTCAAACGTTTGCCTACTATGTTTTGGGTGTATTTGTCAAAAATGCTTAGTGCGAGGAAAAAAATGAAATGATTAGAGTTGAAACTGGATAGAAAGGATGTGGAAAATGAAACCAAGAGAAACATACTTTCCTCCATTTCCTTGTAGGGTTTTTATTTAATTGATTAATATCATTTATGATCAAAAGGTGGTGGGTTCGATTTCCTTAGAATGGCGTCGCTGGGCGGATCCCTATAATCCTGCCACTGTCACGAGAGCTTGTTAAACCATTGTATTGATTCCGTTATCTTATTATCATGACCTGTGGTCGTTAAGGCTTAAACAAAAGTCGCATTCTTCACAAAGCACCCGCAGATTATCCAATTTGATTTAGAATATTAATATTTATAATAACTTCTATGACGTTAAACACAAATGAGTAATAATAACGCATATTATTGTTTTTATGGTTAATATAATTTATATTATTGTTGAAGATAAAGTTATGGTTCTTATTAATTAATTAATTAATTGGCTTATTCATTAGGTTTTCATTTACATTTTGTATTACTTGGGAATATTTTTTTATCTCAATTTAGCATTACATAAATTTATTGGATATATTTATTTTTATAAATTATTATATTTTAAGTTTTTATTATATATATATATATATATATATATATATATATATATATTCATTCATTCATTAGGATCTTTAAAAACATTTTGACTACTAAAAGTTGAAAAAAAATCATACTTTTTTAAAATTTGAATATATATAATTATATATTTAAATTTTGAAAAGGTATGATATTTTTTTCAAATTTTAACAGTCAAAATGTTTTTAAAGATCACACGCCATTTTCATGTTTATTAATAAAGACATAAATTTATGTTTTTATTAATTTTTTAGTATATTTATTTGTTTATTAATAAACACATAAATTTAGGTTTTTACTAACTTTTTAGTATATTTATTTACGTTTTTATTAACTTTTTAGTATATTTATTAAGGATCATATTTTTTTTAACTCATGTAATTTGATGTTTTGCACTGATTATAAAGAACCAAAAAACCACAAAACCATAGCAGAAGCTAAGCTTAGTCGTCACCTTAATCTTTAGAGCTGGTATAAAAAATAGTCCAATATGTTCTGAAGCTTTTAATCCTATTTACGAATCCCTAATTAGAGGCCATGCACGAAATTTGGAGGTAGGTAGGAAATTCTGTTTTATGCGGAGAAGCTTATTCTGAAGATCTCTTCAATCGCAGAAGATGTCTTAGAAAACCCCTTTCACGGATATAGACTAACTGTCTAAGAATTTTTTTGGTCATTAAATCTCGAAACCCCTTCTTTTAGGATTTTAATGGAAGGGTCAAGCTTGCTGCCCTGTCCTGGCAAGCAAAATTTAGATTATAGATGTTCCTAGATAATGATATAAACCAAGATTGAAGACTTCTTGCAATCCAAATCCCTTTCAAGTACCTCAATATACTTTACATTTTATTTCCCATGAATTGTTTTTTCTCTGAGTTCTTTTTATTTCCCATGTAGGTGACCGTTTGCGTTCGCCCCCATACACAGAGCAGCAAGTAGTTTTTGAAAATTGAAACGTGATGGTGAAAGTTGAAACGTGAATAATAATATTTTGAAACATTAGCTGAAAGAGAATAAACATTGGCTCGATATGAAGGATCTGATCATGAATGAAATTCGGACGGTTTGGAAGGTCACGAATTAGGTCGGTTAATTCTAATTGTGTGAAGATGGTAGATATACAAAGGCAGAGAAAGTTAATCGTAGAGCAGTGCTGTTTTCATGCAGATCCCTCTTCCTCTCTTCCCTCTAACGGCTAGCCATACATATAAATTGTTTAGATTTAGGCATAGTTTAGAATGGTGTAGGTGAGCTTAGAATGAGGACTCTTTTATTTTATTTTATTTTTTTACTTTTAATAAAATTTAAATAGTTAGGTTTAGAATTCATGCTTAATATTTGTTTAGTTTTGTTAATCATTAATTTATTTTTCATTTTAATTTTTTATTGGTTTTAAATTATTGTTTATTTTTTATGGAGTAAGGTAAAAAGAGATGGGAAATGGGTTTTTATTCTTTCCTTTTGACTAGATTCCATGGTGCATCAAAGGGAAGTATTCTCCTCGTAATCTAAAGAAATGGTAAAGATCTCATAGGAAGTAGAAACCTAAGGAATGGTGAAGATCTCATAGGAAGTAGAAACCTGGGTATATAGTTTTTTTCTATGTTTGCTTTTAATAACTATAAATTTAGTTTAATTATATTTCTTAACTCAAGAAATAAATTTTGTGTTTATTTTAACTTTGCTCATTTTTCATACTTTTACTAAGCATTGTGAAATTTTCATAATTAAAACTAATTTAAAAATGAACACTTAATTTTCCATCTTGTTTTCTTGTATAGAATTTTTATGAAATGTGGAATGTATATTTTCTTGTAAATAGTACTATGATGTCGTACATGGAGACTTGTTGTACCTTTTGTCAATGTCATTCTTAATATATATTTTTTTCATATTAAAATAGTTCGGATTAAAAATTAAGAGTTTATTGGAATAGTTTAGAGTTCAAGTTAATAATTATGAGTTTGTTAAAATAGTTTAGAGTTCTAGTTAATCATTCTTATTTTAAAGCTTTGTTAGATTATAAATTGCTATCTTGTTTACTTTTGGTAAAAAAAATTCAATGTTTTTTCATGGTTATATATATAAATTTAATTGGAATGTTTAAATGAGAATAAGATTGTAGCAAATATTTTTTTATGAATATTAAATTGTATACATTTTTATATTGTTTGCATTAGTATGTTGACCATAGGGGTTCTATTGAAAGTCTTGTATAGAGTGTTTTCAAAGGACCATTTTGGGAAATTGCCTGGAAACAATTTCCTAACTCGGTATCTTGACACATGTGCCTTTGTTGTAGCTGGAAACTGGGACGTCGTTGCACTAGTAATAGGTGGAGGGAGGTAACTCCCAGAGAAGCCCTCCCAGTACGCCCCAAGTTGGGTGGTCGACCATGTATACACAAGGTTTTTAAAGTGGTCTAACGAGGGACCCCCCTTTGTTGACACTCTATTCAAGCAACCTAGGAGTTAGGATCCCCTTCCTCAGAAATTATAAATTTAACCTCCTCTAAAACATACCTACATTATCCACTCTCATTCATTCTCTCTTTCTCTCTCTCTCTCTAAACACCTAAAACTTAATCTCTCTATCTCTCTCTAAACAACTAACCCCACTCCTAAAACCCAATCTCTCTCTCTCTCTCTCTAAAAACCTAACACCCAATGGATCCCTCTCTCTCTCTCTCTATAAACCTCTAACCACCAACCTCTCTCTTTCTATATCTCTCTATCTAAACTTTTAGCCCTCAATTTCTCTATTTCTCGCTAAACCCCTAACCCTATATCTCTCTGTCTCTAAGCCCCTAACCCCCAATACCTCTCTTCCTATCTCTCCCTCTCTAAACCCCGAACACCAATCTCCCTCTTTCTTTATGATCCCCTAACCACCATTCTCTCTCTCTCTCTCTCTCGCTAAACCTCTTTCCCCCAATCTCTTTCTCTCTCTAAAAAAATAATCCTAAATCTCTCTCTATCTATATATTTATCTATCTGAGCCCCTAAACCCCAACCTCTCTCTCTCTCTCTCTCTCTAAACCAATAACCTCCTAATATCTCTCTCTATACCCCTAATCATTCTCTCTCTAAACCTATAATCCCTAATACCCCTCTCCCTAAACCCTTAACCCCCAATATCTCTCTCTATGTCCATAAACCGCTAACCTCTCTCTCTCTCTAAATCCCTAAAGAGCAATCTCTCTCTTTCTATCTCTTTCTAAACCCCTAACCCTAATCTCTCTATCTCTCTCTAAACCCCTAAACACCAATCTTTCTCTCTCTCCCTATAAGCCACTAACCCCCAATATATATCTCTCTCCAAAACACTAATCTCTGATCTCTCTCTCTCTCTCTCTCTCTCTCTCTCTCTCTCTCTGAATGTATGTGTCTAAACCCCTACCCTCCATTCTCGCTCTTTCTTTAATTCCCTAACACCCAATCTCTTTCTCTCTAACCACCTAACCCCCAATATTTCTCTACCTCTCTCTCTCCCTAAAAACCAACCTCCAATCTCTCTCTCCCTAGATTCCTAAACCCAATCCCTCTCTCTCTCCCTACCTATATAACTACCTATAAACTATCTATCTATCTAAATGTATAACCCCTAAACTCTCTCTCTCGCTAAACCCATGACCCCAATATACTTGTCTCTAACTCTCTCTCTCTCTCTTGTTAACCCTTCACACCCAATCACTCTCTCTCTTTCTCTTTCTAAAAACCTAACCATGAATATCTCCCTTCCTATCTCTCATCTCTAAACCCCTAACTCTCAATATCTCTCTCTATGAACCCCTAACCACTTATCTCTCTCTCTCTAAACCCCTAACCCCTTTATCTCTCTCACTAAATGGGTGACAGCTAATCTCTCTCTCTCTCTCTCTCTCTCTAAACCCTAACTCCCAATCTATTTGTTTCACTTCCTCTCTCTCTCTCTCTCTCTATCTAAACCCCTAACCCCCAATCTCTCTCTCTAAACCTCTAACCATCAATGTATCTCTCACTCTTTCTCCCTCTCTCTCTCTAAACCCATAATCCCCGGTCTCTCTCTTGTTCTCTCTCTATTTGTCTCTCTCTAAACCTCAAACCCCCAATCTCTCAATCTAAACCTCTCTCTATCTCTCTCTCTCTAAATGCCTAAACACTAATATCTCTCCTATCTCTCTCTCTCTCTACAAACCTTCGACCCATGTCTTTATATCTCTCTCTAAGCCCCTAACTCCCAATATTTATATCTCTCTCTCTAAACCACAAATCTCCAATATCTCTCTGTCTCTCTCTCTCTAAACCCCTAAACCCAAATCTCTCTCTTACTCTCAATATCTACGCCCCTAACCCCTAATGTTTCTCTCTCACTTCTCACTATATATCTATCTATCTCTCTATCTAGACCCCTAGCTCCCAATCTCTCTCTCTCTCCCCCCCCTCTCTCTAAATCATAACAACAAATCTCTTTCTCTAAACTCCTAACACCCAATCTATCTATATTTCTATCTCTAAAGCATTAACCCCCAATCTCTCTCTCTCTAAACCCCAATCCCCCAACTCTCTCTTTCTCTCTAAAACCTTAAAACCTAATCTGTATTTCTCTATCTAAAACCCAAACCAACAATATTTCTCTCTCTCTCTCTCTCTCTCTCTCTCTCTCTCTAAAACCATAATCCTCAATCCCTGTATCTCTGCCTTTCTCTAAACCCCAAACCCCCAATCTCTCTCTTCCTATCTTGCTCTCACTCTAAACCCCAAACCTCTAATCTCCCTCTCTCTCACTAAACCCTAATCACCATTCTCTCTCTTTTTATCGCCATCTCTCTCTCTCTCTAAACACCTAACCCACAATCTCTCTATCTCTCTCTCTCTCTCTCTCTCTCTTCAAACCCCTAACCTCGAATCTATCTATGTGTCTCTAAAACAATAATCCCTAATAGCTCTCTCTTCCTATATCTCTCTATAAATCTTGAAACTCCAATCTCCCTATCTCTCTCTCTAAACCCATAACCACCATTCTCTCTCTTTTGTCTCTCTCTTAACCTCTAACCCTCAATCTCTATATCTCTCTCTCAACAACTAACACCCAATCTCTCTCTCTCTGTCTCTCTCTCTCTCTCTCTAATCCCCTTATCCCCAATCTCTCTCTATCTCTCTCTAAACCACTAACCCTCAATCTATCTCTATCTCTCAAAACCCCTAACCCCCAATCTCTCTCTATCTCTCTAAATTCCTAACCACCAATCTCTCCCTCTCTCTAAACCCCTAACCTATAAAATCTCTCTCATTCTCTAAACCCATAACCCCTAATCTCTCTCTCTCTTTTTCTCTCTCTCTCTCTCAACCTTTAACCCCCAATATCCCTCTCTCTAAGCTCGCAACCCCAATCTCTCTCTATCTCTAAACACCTAACCCCCAGTATCTCTCTCCCTCTCTCTCTCTCTAAAAACCTAAACTCCAATATCTCTCTCTCTCTAAACCCCCAACCCCCGAACTCCCTCTCTCTCTCTCTCTCTAAAAACCTAAACTCCAATCTCTCTCTTTCTTTCTCTCTCTCTAAACCCCTTTCCCCTAACTCTCTCTCTCTAAAACCCTAACACCTAATATTTCTCTCTCTCTCCAAACCCCAAACCAACAATCTCTCGTTTGTTATCTCTCTCTAAACCCCTAATCCCCAATCCCTCTATCTCTCCCTAAATCACTAACGCCTAATATCTCACTCTCCAAACCCCTAACCCCTAATCTCTTTCTTCCTATCTCCCTCTCAATCTAAACCCCAAGCCCCCAATATTCCTCTCTCTCATTAAACCCTAACCACCATTCCCTTTATTTCAATCTCTCTCTCTACCTCTAAACTCCTAACCCCCAATCTCTCTATCTCTCTCTATACAACTAACCCCATCCCTAACCCCTGATATCTCTCTCTCTAAACCTCTAACACCCAATCTCTCTCTCCCTCTCTCTCAACCCCTAACCACCAATCGCTCCCTCTTTAAACCCCTACACCACAATTTATCTATCCCTCTCTAAGCCCATAATGCCCAATCTCTCTCTCTCTAAGACCCTGAACTCTAATATCTCTATTCCTATCTCTCTCTCTAAATGCCAAAGATCCAATCTCCCTATCTCTCTCTCCAAATCCCTAACCACCATTCTCTCTATTCTAGATATTTAATCCCTTAACCCCCAATCTCTCTCTATATCTCTCTAAACCACTAATCCCCAATCTTTCTCTATCTCTCTGGACCCCTCACCCTCAATATCTCTATATGTCTCACAACCCCTACCTCTAAGCTCTCTCTATCTTTAAACCCCTAAACTCCAATCTCTCTTCTGCTCTCTCTCTCTCTCTCTCTCTCTCTCTAAACCCCTAATCCCCAATATTTCACTCATTTCAAACCCCTAACCCCTAATCTCTCTCTCTCTCTCTCTAAACCCCTAGCCTCCAATCTCACTCTGTCTCTATTTAAACCCCTAACCTCCAAATATCTCTCTCATTCTATAAACCCCTAACCCCTAATCTCTCTCTCTCTCTCCAGAAACTACTAACCTCTAATCACTATCTCTCTCTCTCTAAACACCTAAATAACAATCTCTCTCTCTCAACCCATAACCCTAATCTCTCTCCCTCTCTCTAAACACCTAAACACCATTCTCTCTCTCTCCCTCTACAGTAGTAACCCCTAAACTCTTTCTCTCTCTCTATAAAACCCTAATATCTAATCTATTTCTCCCTCTCTATAAACCCCTAACCCCCATTCTCACTCTTTCTTTAATTTTCTAACACCCAATCTATGTCTCTAACCACCTAACCCTAAATCTCTCTCTTTTTCTCTCTATACTAACTTCTATTCTCTCTCTCTCTCTAAACACATAATCAACAATATCTCTATCCCTCTCTCTCTAAAAATGTAACCTCCAATCTCTCTCCCTCTCTCTCTCTCTACCTATAAACTATCTATCTCTCTAATTCACGGTCTCACCCCCAAAACCTCTCTCTCTCCAAACTCCTAACGCCAATATACTTGTCTCTATCTCTCTCTCTCTTTAACCCTTGACACCGAATCAATCTCTCTCTTTAACGTCTAGTCTCTGCCTCTCCCTCTAGAGCCCTAACCACCAATATCTTTCTTTTTATCTTTCTATATCTAAAACTTTGACCCCCAATATCTCTCTCTCTTTGAACCCCTAACCCTTATCTCACTCTCTAAACCCCTAAACCACCTATGTCTCTCTCTCTTTGAACCCCAATATCTCTCTCTCTCCCTTTCTTTTTATCTTTCTATATCTAAAACTTTGACCCCCAATATCTCTCTCTCTTTGAACCCCTAACCCTTATCTCACTCTCTCTTTGAACCCCTAACCCTAATCTCTCTCCCTCTCTCTAAACACCTAAACACCATTCTCTCTCTCTCCCTCTACAATAGTAACCCCTAAACTCTTTCTCTCTCTCTATAAAACCCTAATATCTAATCTATTTCTCCCTCTCTATAAACCCCTAACCCCCATTCTCACTCTTTCTTTAATTTTCTAACACCCAATCTATGTCTCTAACCACCTAACACTAAATCTCTCTCTTTTTCTCTCTATACTAACTTCTATTATCTCTCTCTCTCTAAACACATAATCAACAATATCTCTATCCCTCTCTCTCTAAAAACGTAACCTCCAATCTCTCTCCCTCTCTCTCTCTCTACCTATAAACTATCTATCTCTCTAATTCACGGTCTCACCCCCAAAACCTCTCTCTCTCCAAACTCCTAACGCCAATATACTTGTCTATCTCTCTCTCTCTCTTTAACCCTTGACACCGAATCAATCTCTCTCTCTAACGTCTAGTCTCTGCCTCTCCCTCTAGAGCCCTAACCACCAATATCTTTCTTTTTATCTTTCTATATCTAAAACTTTGACCCCCAATATATCTCTCTCTTTGAACCCCTAACCCTTATCTCACTCTCTAAACCCCTAATGGGTAATATCTCTCTCTCTCCCTCTCTCTCTCTCTCATTAAACCCTAACCCCTAATCTATTTCCTTATATTTATCTCTCTCTCTAAAACCCTAACCCCTAATATATTTCTCTCTATTTATCTCTCTCTCCAAACCACTAACTCTTAAACTCTCTCCTTTTTTAAACCCATATCCCCTAACCTCAAATCTCTCTCTCTCTATGAATCCCTAAACCCCAATCTCTCTCTCTCTCTCTCTCTCTCTCTCTCTCTCACAAAGCCCCCAACATCTAATATCTCTTTCTTTAAACCCCTAACCCCCTTTCTCTCTCTCTCTCTAAAAACTAACCTCCAATCTCTTTTTTTCTCTAAACTCTAACCTCCAATCTCTCTCTCTCTCTTTAAACCCCTAAACCCTGATCTCTCTGTCTCTCTCAAAACCTAACCTCCAATATCTCTCTCTCTCTAAACCCCTAACCACCAGTCTCTCTCTTTCTTGATTTCTCTCAGCAAAACATTGACTCTTATCTCTCTATCTATCTCTAAATCTCTAATCCTCAATCTCTCTCTCTCTCTCTCTAAATCCAAAACATCCAATCTCTCTCTCTCTCTAAACACCTAAACCCAAATCAATCTCTCTCTCTCTCACTCTACCTAAACCCCTAACCCCTAATCTCTCTCTCTATATATCTAAATTCCTAACCCCCAATCTCTCTCTCTCCCCCTCTCTTTCTAAACCTTAACCACAAATATCTCTCTCTAAACTCCTGAGACCCAATCTCTCTGTCTTTCTCACTCTAAAGCATTAAACCCCAATATCTATGTCTCTAAACCCCTAACGCGCAACACTTACCCTATCTAAAGCGATAACACCTAATCTCTCTCTCACACACACACAGACACACACAAAACCCTGAACAACCAATCTCCATATTTCTATCTCTCCCTCTAAACCCATTACCGCCAATCTGTTTGTCTCTCTCTAACCCCTAACCCCCAATCTCTTTCTTCTTATCTCCCCCTCACTTTAAACCTTAAAACCCGAATCTCCCTCTCTCACTAAATCCCAACCACCATTCTCTATCTTTCTCTTTCTCTCTCTCTCTCTCTAAATTCCTAACCCCTAATCTCTCTATCTCTCTCTACATAACTAACTCCACCACTAACCCCCAATATATCTCTCTCTCTCCCTCTCTCCAAACCACTTCTCCCCTAACCCCTAAACCCCAATCTCTATCTCTATCTCTCTCTCTCTAAACCCATAACCCCCAATATGTCTCTCCCTCTCTCTTTCTCTAAACACCTAACCTCCAATCTCTCTCTCTAGATGCCTAACCCCCAACCACTTTCTTTCTCTCTCTCTCACTCTCTCTATATATATATCTAGTTATCAAATTTCTATCTATCTAAATGTCTAAACCCTAAACTCTCTCTCTCTATAAAATCCCGACCCTATTATCCTTCTACGTATCTCTCTCTCTTTAACACTTAAAATCCAATCGATCTCTCTCTCTAACCTCAAATATATCTCTCTCTCTAAACCCTTTACCACCAATATCTCTCTTTCTATCTCTCTATATCTAAACCACTAATCTTGAATCTCTCTCTCTTTGAAGCCAATATATCTCTTTCTATCTCTCTCTCTTTGAACCACCAATCTATCTCTCTCTAAAACCCTAACCACAATCTCTCTATCTCTCTCTAAACCCCTAAACACCAATCTATCCCTCTCACCCTCTAACTCACTAACCCCCGGTCTCTCTCTCTCTCCCCCAAAACTACTAATACTTATGGTCTGTTGGTATGTTGACCATAGGGGTTCTATTCAAATTCTTATATAGAGTGTTTTGAAATCTCTCTTTTCATCTCTCTCTTAAGCCCTAATCCCTAATCTCTCTCTCTCTTTCTCTGTCTAAACTCCTAGCCCCTAACCCTCAATTTGTCACTCTCTCTCTCTCTCTAAACTCCTAACCTCTAACCCCCAATCTCTCTCTCACTAAAACCCTAACCCCCAACACTCTCTCTCCCTATAACCCGAACATCTATTTTTTTTGTCTCTTTCTAAACCCCTAACCACCAATCTCTCCATTTCTCTCTTACTCTCTCTCTCTAAACCCATAACCCCCAATCTCTCTATCTCTCTCTAAACAACTAACCCAAAATCTCTCTCTCTAAACCCCTAATATCTCTATTCCTATCTCCATCTCACTATAAACCCCAAACCTCTGATCTCCATCTCTCTCACTAAACCCTAACCACCATTCTCTCTCTCTCTCTCTAAACACCTAACCCCCAATCTCTCTTTATCTCTCTCTAAATGCCTAACCTCAAATCTCTCTTTATCTATCTTTAAATAACTAACCCCCCTAACCACTAATATATCTCTCTTTAAAACCCTAACACCCAATCTCTCTCTCTCTCTCTCTCTCTCTCTCTCTCTCTCTCCCCCCAAAACCCTAACCTCCAATCTCTCTCTCTCTCTATCTCCCTATATGTATGTATGTATCTAAACCTCTAACGCCCATTCTTGCTCTCTCTTTAACAACCTAACCCCCAAACTCTCTCTCTATGAACCCATAAACCCCAACCTCTCTCGTTCTCTCTATCTTTGTCTCTAAACCCCTAACCCATATTCTCTCTCTCTAAAACCATAACCCCCAATATATCTCTCCATCTCTCTCTCTACACCTAACCTCCAATCTCTCTATCTCTCTCTAAACCCATAATCTCTCTCTCTCTCTAAACCTTTAACCCCCAATCTCTCTCTCTCTCTCTCTAAATCCCTAAACACCAATTTATCTCTTTCTATCTATCTACGTATAAACCCCTAACCCTAATCTCTCTACCTCTCTCTATATCCCTAAACACAAATCTCTTTCTCTCTCTCCCTCTAAACCACTAACGCCCAATCTCTCTATCTCTCTCTCTCTCTCCCCAAAACTCTAACCTCCAATCTGTGTGTGTGTGTGTGTGTGTGTGTATGCATGTATGTATCTAAACCCCTAATTCCCATTCTTGCTCTCTCTCTAACAACCTAACCCCCAAACTCTCTCTCTCTAAACCTCTAAACCCCAACCTCTCTCTTTCTCTCTATCTCTCTCTTTAAATCCCTAACCCAAATTCTCTCTCTCTCTCTCTAAAACCATTACCCCCAAGATATCTCTCCCTCTCTCTCTAGACACCTAACCTCCAATATATTTCTCTCTGTCTCTCTCTCTAGACACCTAACCCCCAATTCCTCTCTCTCTCTATCTATATTCCTTATACCTATAACTTATCTATCTATATAAACGTCTAACCCCAATCTCTCTCTCTCTCTCTCTCTCTCTCTCTCTCTCTAAACTCCTCACCACAATATCCTTTCCTCAATCTCTTTCTCTCTCTTTAACCCTTAGTTCCCAATCGATCTCTCTATCTCTAACCTCCAATCTCTCTCACTCTCTAAAACTCTAACAACAATTACCTCTCTTTATATCTCTCTATCTCACTCTCTCTTTCAACGCCTAACCCCGTATTTATCGCTTTAAAAGTTTAATGGCCAATCTCTCATTCTCTCTAAATACTAGCCTCCAATCCCTTTCTTTATTTCTCTCTCTCTCTCTCTCTAAACCATTAAACTCTAAACTCTCTCTCTCTCTCTCTCTCTCTCTCTCTATAAACCCATATCCCTTAACCCCCAAAATCTCTCTCTCTCTACAACTAATCCCCAATCTCTCCCTCTCTGTAAACCCCCAACATCCAATTTATCTCTCTCGAAATCCCTAACACCCAATCTCTCTCTCTCTCTAAACCTCTAGCCACCAATCTCTCTCTCTCTATCTAAACCCATAGCCCCCAATCTCTCACTCTCTCTCTATTTGTCTCTGTCTAAACCCTAAATCCTCAACCTCTCACTCTAAAACTCTAAATCCCAATCTCTCTATCACTATCACTATCTCTATCCCTCTCTCTCTCTCTCTCTCTCTCTCTAAACCCCTAACCTCCAATCTCTCTCTGTATCTAAACCCCTAACCACCAGTCTCTCTCTCCCTCTCTTGAAAGCCCTGAACCTTATCTCTCTATCTCCCTCAAAACCCCTAAAACCAAATCCCTCTCTCTCTCTCTCTCTCTCTCTCTCTCTCTCTCTCTCTCTCCTTAAACCCCTAACCCCTAATCTCTCTCATCTCTATCTATCTATATATCTACCTATATATCTCTTTATCTAAAACCCTAAACCCCAATCTCTCTCTCTCCCTCTGTCTCTAAACACTAACCATAAATCTCTCTTTCTAAACTGATAAGACCCAATATCCCTATCTTTCTCTCTCTAACCCATGAACCTCCAATCTCTCCCTCTCCAAACCCCTAACCCCAAAATATCTCTCTCGAAAAACCTAACACCTACTATTTCTCTTCCTCTCTCTAAACCCATAACCACCAATATCTCTATTTATATATATATCTGTCTCTAAACCCATAACCCCTAATCTCTTTATCTCTCTCTAAGCCCATGACTCCCAATCTCTCTCTTCCCATCTCCCTATCACTCTAAACCCTGTACCCCCAATCTTTCTCTCTCTCCCTATAAGCCACTAACCCCCAATCTTTCTCTCTCTCTCTCTCTCTCTCTCTCTAACCACCTAACCCCCAATATCTCTCTCCCTAAAAACCAACCTCCATTCTCTCTCTCCCTAGATGCCTAAACCCCAATCCCTCTCTCTCTCTCTACCTATATATCTACCTATAAACTATCTATCTATCTAAATGTATAACCCCTAAACTCTCTCTCTCTCTAAACACATGACCCCAATATACTTGTCTCTAACTCTCTCTCTATCTCTCTCTCTCTAACCTTTCACACCCAATCGATCTCTCTCTCTAACCTCCACTCTCTCTCTCTTTCTCTCTCTAAAACCCTAACCACCAATATCTCCCTTCCTATCTCTCTATCTCTAAGCCCCTAATTCTCAATATCTCTCTTTATGACCCCCTAACCCCTTATCTGTCTCTCTAAACCCCTAACCCCTTTATCTCTCTCACTAAACTACTAACAGCCAATATCTCTCTCCCTCTCTCTAAACCCTAACTCCCAATCTCTTTCTTTCACTTTCTCTCTCTCTATCTCTAAACCCCTAACCCCCAAACTCTTGATAGCTCTCTAAACCCATAGCCCCTAAACTCCAATCTCTCAGACTTTAAGCCCTCGACATCCAATAACTCTCTCTCTAATCCTCTAACCATCAATGTATCTCTCTCTCCTTCTCCCTCTCTCTCTCTAAACCCCTAACCCCCTATCTCTCTCTCTCTCTATTTGTCTCTCTCTAAACCCCAAACCCCCAATCTATCCATCTAAATCTCTCTCTCTCTCTCTTTAAATTCCTAAACACCAATATCTCTCTTTCTATCTCTCTCTCTACAAACCTCTGACCCATGTCTCTATATCTCTCTCTAAGCCCCTAACTTGCAATATTTATATCTCTCTCTCTAAACCACAAATCCCCAATCTCTCTCTATTTAAAACGCTAACATCCAATCTCTCTCTATCTCTCTCTCTAAACCCCTAAACCCAAACCCCTATCTTTCTCTCTATCTCTACACCTATAACCCCTAATCTCTCTTTCTATCTCTCTCTCTATAAACCTATCACCCGCATGTCTATATCTCTCCTTAAGACACTAACTCCCAATCTTTGTCTCTCTCTCTCTCTCTAACCACTAATCCCCAATCTCTTTCTCTCTCTCTAAACCTCTAACCTCAAATCTCTCTCTCACTCTCTAAACCACCAAACTCAAATCTCTCTCTTACTCTCAATCTCTACGCCCTTAACCCCTAATATTTCTCTCTCTCTCTCTCTACCACTATCTATCTATCTATATAAACCCTTAGCCCCCAATCTCTCTCTCTCTCTCTCTCTCTCCCTCTCTCCCTCTCTCTCCAAATCGTAACCATAAATCTCTTTCTCTAAACACCTAACACCCAATCTATCTATATTTCACTCTCTAAAGAATTAACCTCCAATCTCTCTTTCTCTAAAACCTTAAAACTTAATATGTATCTCTCTATCTAAACCGCAAACCAACAATCTCTCTCTCTCTCTCTCTATCTATCTATCTCTCTCTCTCTAAAACCATAATCCCCAATCCCTCTATCTCTCCCTTTCTCTAAACCCCTAACAACCAATATCTCTCTTCCTATCTCCCACTCACTCTAAACCCCAAACCCCCAATCTCCCTCTCTCTCACTAAACCCTAACAACTATTCTCTCTCTTTTTATCGCCATCTCTCTCTCTCTCTCTAAACACCTAACCCACAATCTCTCTATCTCTCTCTAAACTACTAACCCCGCCCATAACCCCCATTATCTCTCTCTAAAACCCTAACACCCAATCTCTATCTCTCTCTCTCTCCAAACCCCTAACCCCCAATCTCTCTATGTGTCCCTAAACCCATAATTCCCAACATCTCTCTTCCTATACATCTCTATAAATCACGAACCTCCAATCGCTGTATCTCTCTCTAAACCCCTAACCATTATTCTATCTCTTTTGTCCCTCTCTAAACCTGTAACCCTCAACCTCTCTATCTCTCTCTCATCAGATAACACACAATCTCTCTCTCTATCTAATCCCCTTACCCCCAATCTCTCTCTATATCTCTCTAAACCACTAACCCTCAATCTATCTCTATCTCTCAAAACCCTTAACCCCCGGTCTCTCTCTCTATCTCTCTAAATTCCTAATCTCCAATCTCTCCCTCTTTCTAAACCCCTAACCTATAAACTCTCTCTCTTTCTCTAAACCCATAACCCCGAATCTCTCTCTCTCTTTCTCAACCTTTAACCCCCAATATCCCTCTCTCTAAGCCCGCAACCCCAATATCTCTCGATCTCTCTCTCTCTAAACCCCTAACCATTATTCTCCCTATCTCTAATCTCCTAACCCCCAGTATCTCTCTCCCTCTCTCTCTCTCTAAAAACCTAACCTCCAATCTCTCTCTCTCTATAATCTTAACCCCCAATCCATATCTCTCTCTCTCTAAACCCCCAACCCCTGAACTCCCTCTCTCTCTCTCTAAGCCTCGAACTCCCAATCTGTTTCTTTCTTTCTCTCTCGAAACCCCTAACCACCATTCTCGATCTTCTATCTCTCTCTTTCTAATTAACTAACCCCCAATCTCTCTCTCTCTTTCTCTCTCTCTCTCTCTCTATATATATATATATTTGTCTATCTAATCCCTTAACCCCCAATCTCTTTCTATATCTCTCTAACCCCTAATCCCCAATCTTTCTCTATCTCTCTGAACCCCTCACCCCCAATATCTCTATATCTCTCACAACCCCTAATCTCTAATCTCTCGCTATATCTAAACCCCTAACCTCCAATCTCTCTCTCGCTCTCTCTCTCTCTCTCTCTCTCTTTAAACCTCTAATCCCCATTATTTCACTCATATTAAACCCCTAACCCCCAATCTCTCTCTTTTTCTCTCTAAACGCCCAACCCCCAATCTCTCTATGTCTCTATCTAAACCCCTAACCTCCAAATATCTCTCTCTTTCTATAAACCCCTAACCCCTAACGTCTCTCTCTCTCTCTAAACACATAACCCCCAATATCTCTCTCTCTAAGCCCCTAACCCCTAATCTCTCTCTCTCTCTCTCTCTCCATAAAATACTAACCTCTAATCGCTCTCTCTCTCAACCCCTAAACAAGAATCTCTCTCTTTCTATCTCTCTCTCTAAACCCCTAACCCTAATCTCTCTACCTCTCTCTAAACACATAAACACCAATCTCTCTCTCCCTCTCTCTCTCTCTTCCTATAAACTATATATCTCTCTAACTTAAGGTCTAACCCCCAAAACCTCTCTCTCTAAACTCCTGACACAATTATACTTGTCTCTATCTCTCTCTCTCTCTTTAACCCTTGACACCCAATCAATCTCTCTCTCTCATGTCTAGTCTCTGTCTTTCTCTCTAAATCCCTAATCACCAATATCTTTCTTTTTCTCTTTCTATCTATAAAAATTTGACCCCCAATATCTCTCTCTCATCAAACTCCTCACCCTTATCTCATTCTCTAAACCCCTAATGGCTAATATCTCTCTCTCTCTCTCTCTCTCTAAACCCTAACTCCTAATCCATTTCTTTCTATTTATCTCGCTCTCTCTACACCACTAACTCCTAAACTCTCTCCTTTTCGAAACCCATAGCCCCTAACCCCCAATCTATCTCTCTCTATGAATCCCTAAACCCTAATCTCTCTCTCTCTCTCTCTAAAAACCCAACATCTAATATCTCTTTCTTTAAACCCCTAACCCTCTTTCTCTCTCTCTCTAAACACTAACCTCCAATATCTACTTCTCTCTAAACTCTAACCTCCAATCTCTCTCTCTCTCTCTCTAAACCCCTAACCACCGGTCTCTCTCTTCCTATTCCTCTCTCAGAAAACCCTTGACTCCTATCTCTCTATCTGTCTCTAAATATCTAATCCCCAATATATCTATCTCTTTTTCTAAATCCCAAACATCCAATCTCTCTCTCTCTCTCTCTCTCTCTCTCTCTCTCTCTCTAAACTCCTAAACACCAATATATCTCTCTTTTTCTCTCTCTCTCTCTACAAACCTCTGACACATGTGTATGTATCTCTCTCTAAGACCCTAACTCCCAATATTTATATATCTCTCTCTAAACCACAAATCCCCAATCTCCCTCTCTCTCTCTCTAAACCCCTAACCTCCAATCTCTCTCTCTCTCTCTCTCTCTCTCTCTAAACCCCTAAACCCAAGCCCCTATCTTTCTCTCTATCTCTACACCTGTAACCCCTAATCTCTCTTTCTATCTCTCTCTCTCTATATAAACCTATCACCCACATGTCTCTCTCTAAGCCACTAACTCCCAATCTTTGTCTCTCTAAACTCCTAACGCCCAATGTATCTATATTTCTCTCTCTAAAGAATTAACCTCCAATATCTCTCTCTCTAAACCCCAATTCCCCAACTCTCTTTCTCTATAAAACCTTAAAAAATAATCTATATCCCTCTATCTAAACCCCAAACCAACAATCTCTCTCTCTCTCTCTCTCTAAAACCATAATCCCCAATCCCTCTATCTCTCCCTTTCTCTAAACCACTAACCCCCAATCTCCCTCTCTCTCACTAAACCCTAACCACCATTCTCTCCCTTTTTATTGCCATCTCTCTCTCTCTCAAAACAACTAACCCACAATCTCTCTATCTCTCTCTAAACTAGTAACCCCACCCTTAACCCCCATTATCTCTCTCTAAAACCCTATACCTAATCTCTCTCTCTTTCTCTCTCTCTTCAAACCCATAATTCCCAACATCTCTCTTCCTATATCTCTTTGTAAATCCTGAACCTCCAATCTCCCTATCTCTCTCTCTAAACCCCTAACCACCATTCTCTCTCTTTTGTCTCTCTCTAAACCTCTAACCCTCAATTTCTCTATCTCTCTCTCAACAACTAACACCCAATCTCTCTCTCCCTATGTAATCCCCTTACCCCCAATCTCTCTCTATATCTCTCGAAACTACTAACCCTCAATCTATCTCTATCTCTCAAAACCCTTAACCCCCAATCTCTTTCTATCCCTCTAAATTCCTAACCTCCAATCTCTCCCTCTCTCTAAACCCCTAACTTATAAACTCTCTCTCTTTCTTTTAACCCATAACCCCTAATATCTCTCTCTCTCTCTCTCTCTCTCTCTCTATCTCTCTCTCAACCTTTAACCCCCAATATCCCTCTCTCTCTCTAAACCCCTACGCCTCAATATCTCTCTCTCTCTCTCCAAACCCCTAACCCCCAATCTCCCTCACTCAACTCCTAACCACCAATATCTCTCTTTCTCTAAACCCCTAATGTCCTAATATCTTTCTCTCTCCAACACCCTAATCTCTCTCTCTCTCTCTCAACCTATAATCTCAAACCTCCCTCTCAGCAACCCCCCATAAACCCCAATATCTCTCTCTCTCTCTAAATCCCTAAACATCAATATCTCTCTATCTATCTCTCTCCCACTCTAAACCCTTAACTCCCAATCTCTCTCTCTCTAAACCTCCTCTAAAACTTACCTACATTATCCACTCTCATTCGTTCTCTCTTTCTCTCTCTCTCTCTAAACCCCTAAACCTTAATCTCTCTATCTCTCTCTAAACAACTAACCCCACTCCTAAAACCCAATCTCTCTCTCTCTCTCTCTAAAAACCTAACACCCAATGTATCCCTCTCTCTCTCTCTATAAACCTCTAACCACCAACCTCTCTCTTTCTATATCTCTCTATCTAAACTTTTAGCCCTCAATGTCTCTATCTCTCGCTAAACCCCTAACCCTCTATCTCTCTGTCTCTAAGCCCCTAACCCCCAATATCTCTCTTCCTATCTCTCCCTCTCTAAACCCTGAACACCAATCTCCCTCTTTCTTTATGATCCCCTAACCACCATTCTCTCTCTCTCTCTCTCGCTAAACCTCTTTCCCCCAATCTCTTTCTCTCTCTAAAAAACTAATCCCAAATCTCTCTCTATCTATATATTTATCTATCTGAGCCCCTAAACCCCAACCTCTCTCTCTCTCTCTCTCTCTCTCTCTCTCTAAACCCCTAAGCCTCAATATCTCTCTCTCTCTAGAGGCCCCTAACCCCCAATCTCCCTCACTCAACTCCTAACCACCAATATCTCTCTTTCTCTAAACCCCTAACCTCCTAATATCTTTCTCTCTCAAAAACCCTAATCTCTCTCTCTCTCTAAACCTATAATCTCAAACCTCCCTCTCCCTAAACCCCCCCTAACCCCCAATATCTCTCTCTCTCTCTCTGTCCATAAACTACTAACCTCTCTCTCTCACTATGTCCATAAATCGCTAACGTCTCTCTCTCTCTCTCTCTAAATCCCTAAACATCAATATCTCTCTGTCTATCTCTCTCTCCCTCTCTAAACACCTAACTCCCAATCTCTCTCTCTAAACTCCTAACCTCCAATCTCTCTCTCTCTCTCTAAACCAATAACCTCCTAATATCTCTCTCTATACCCCTAATCACTCTCTCTCTAAACCTATAATCCCTAATATCCCTCTCCCTAAACCTTTAACCCCCAATATCTCTCTCTATGTCCATAAACCGCTAACCTCTCTCTCTCTCTAAATCCCTAAAGAGCAATCTCTCTCTTTCTATCTCTTTCTAAACCCCTAACCCTAATCTCTCTATCTCTCTCTAAACCCCTAAACACCAATCTTTCTCTCTCTCCCTATAAGCCACTAACCCCCAATATATATCTCTCTCCAAAACATTAATCTCTGACCTCTCTCTCTCTCTCTCTCTCTCTCCAAAATACTAATCTCTGATCTCTCTCTCTCTCTCTCTCTCTCTCTAAATGTATGTGTCTAAACCCCTACCCTCCATTCTCGCTCTTTCTTTAATTCCCTAACACCCAATCTCTCTCTCTCTAACCACCTAACCCCCAATATTTCTCTACCTCTCTCTCTCCCTAAAAACCAACCTCCAATCTCTCTCTCCCTAGATTCCTAAACCCAATCCCTCTCTCTCTCTCTACCTATATAACTACCTATAAACTATCTATCTATCTAAATGTATAACCCCTAAACTCTCTCTCTCACTAAACCCATGACCCCAATATACTTGTCTCTAACTCTCTCTCTCTCTCGTTAACCCTTCACACCCAATCACTCTCTCTCTTTCTCTTTCTAAAACCCTAACCACGAATATCTCCCTTCCTATCTCTCATCTCTAAACCCCTAACTCTCAATATCTCTCTCTATGAACCCCTAACCACTTATCTCTCTCTCTCTAAACCCCTAACCCCTTTATCTCTCTCACTAAATGGGTGACAGCTAATCTCTCTCTCTCTCTCTCTCTAAACCCTAATTCCCAATCTATTTGTTTCACTTTCTCTCTCTCTCTCTCTCTAAACCCCTAACCCCCAATCTCTCTCTCTAAACCTCTAACCATCAATGTATCTCTCACTCTTTCTCCCTCTCTCTCTCTAAACCCATAATCCCCGATCTCTCTCTTGTTCTCTCTCTATTTGTCTCTCTCTAAACCTCAAACCCCCAATCTCTCAATCTAAACCTCTCTCTATCTCTCTCTCTCTAAATGCCTAAACACTAATATCTCTCCTATCTCTCTCTCTCTCTACAAACCTTCGACCCATGTCTCTATATCTCTCTCTAAGCCCCTAACCCCCAATATTTATATCTCTCTCTCTAAACCACAAATCTCCAATATCTCTCTCTCTCTCTCTCTCTCTAAACCCCTAGACCCAAATCTCTCTCTTCCTCTCAATATCTACGCCCCTAACCCCTAATGTTTCTCTCTCACTTCTCACTATATATCTATCTATCTATCTATCTAAACCCCTAGCTCCCAATCTCTCTCTCTCTCCCCCCCCTCTCTCTAAATCATAACAACAAATCTCTTTCTCTAAACTCCTAACACCCAATCTATCTATATTTCTCTCTTTAAAGCATTAACCCCCAATCTCTCTCTCTCTAAACCCCAATCCCCCAACTCTCTCTTTCTCTCTAAAACCTTAAAACCTAATCTGTATTTCTCTATCTAAAACCCAAACCAACAATATTTCTCTCTCTCTCTCTCTCTCTCTCTCTAAAACCATAATCCTCAATCCCTGTATCTCTGCCTTTCTCTAAACCCCAAACCCCCAATCTCTCTCTTCCTATCTTCCTCTCACTCTAAACCCCAAACCTCTAGTCTCCCTCTCTCTCACTAAACCCTAATCACCATTCTCTCTCTTTTTATCACCATCTCTCTCTCTCTCTAAACACCTAACCCACAATCTCTCTATCTCTCTCTAAATAACTAATTCCACCCCTAACCCCCATTATCTCTCTTTAAAACCCTAACACCCAATCTCTCTCTCTCTCTCTCTCTCTCTCTTCAAACCCCTAACCCCGAATCTATCTATGTGTCTCTAAAACAATAATCCCTAATATCTCTCTCTTCCTATATCTCTCTATAAATCTTGAAACTCCAATCTCCCTATCTCTCTCTCTAAACCCATAACCACCATTCTCTCTCTTTTGTCTCTCTCTTAACCTCTAACCCTCAATCTCTATATCTCTTTCTCAACAACTAACACCCAATCTCTCTCTCTCTCTCTCTCTCTCTCTCTAATCCCCTTATCCCCAATCTCTCTCTATCTCTCTCTAAACCACTAACCCTCAATCTATCTCTATCTCTCAAAACCCCTAACCCCCAATCTCTCTCTATCTCTCTAAATTCCTAACCACCAATCTCTCCCTCTCTCTAAACCCCTAACCTATAAAATCTCTCTCATTCTCTAAACCCATAACCCCTAATCTCTCTCTCTCTCTTTCTCTCTCTCTCTTTCAACCTTTAACCCCCAATATCCCTCTCTCTAAGCTCGCAACCCCAATCTCTCTCTTTCTTTCTCTCTCTCTAAACCCCTTTCCCCTAACTCTCTTTCTCTAAAACCCTAACACCTAATATTTCTCTCTCTCTCCAAACCCCAAACCAACAATCTCTCATTTGTTATCTCTCTCTAAACCCCTAATCCCCAATCCCTCTATCTCTCCCTAAATCACTAACGCCTAATATCTCACTCTCCAAACCCCTAACCCCTAATCTCTTTCTTCCTATCTCCCTCTCACTCTAAACCCCAAGCCCCCAATATTCCTCTCTCTCATTAAACCCTAACCACCATTCCCTTTATTTCAATCTCTCTCTCTACCTCTAAACTCCTAACCCTCAATCTCTCTATCTCTCTCTATACAACTAACCCCATCCCTAACCCCTATTATCTCTCTCTCTAAACCTATAACACCCAATCTCTCTCTCTCTCTCTCTCAACCCCTAACCACCAATCGCTCCCTCTTTAAACCCCTACACCACAATTAATCTATCCCTCTCTAAGCCCATAATGCCCAATCTCTCTCTCTCTAAGCCCCTGACCCCTAATATCTCTATTCATATCTCTCTCTCTAAATGCCAAAGATCCAATCTCCCTATCTCTCTCTCCAAATCCCTAACCACCATTCTCTCTATTCTAGATATTTAATCCCTTAACCCCCAATCTCTCTCTATATCTCTCTAAACCACTAATCCCCAATCTTTCTCTATCTCTCTGGACCCCTCACCCTCAATATCTCTATATGTCTCACAACCCCTACCTCTAAGCTCTTTCTATCTTTAAACCCCTAACCTCCAATCTCTCTCTCTCTCTCTCTCTCTCTCTCTCTAAACCCCTAATCCCCAATATTTCACTCATTTCAAACCCATAACCCCTAATCTCTCTCTCTCTCTCTAAACTCCTAGCCTCCAATCTCACTCTGTCTCTATTTAAACCCCTAACCTCCAAATATCTCTCTCATTCTATAAACCCCTAACCCCTAATCTCTCTCTCTCTCCCCAGAAACTACTAACCTCTAATCACTATCTCTCTCTCTCTAAACCCCTAAATAACAATCTATCTCTCTCAACCCATAACCCTAATCTCTCTCCCCCTCTCTAAACACCTAAACACCATTCTCTCTCTCTCCCTCTACAGTAGTAACCCCTAAACTCTTTCTCTCTCTCTATAAAACCCTAATATCTAATGTATTTCTCCCTCTCTATAAACCCCTAACCCCCATTCTCACTCTTTCTTTAATTTTCTAACACCCAATCTATGTCTCTAACCACCTAACCCTTAATCTCTCTCTGTTTCTCTCTATACTAACTTCTATTCTCTCTCTCTCACTAAACACATAATCAACAATATCTCTATCCCTCTCTCTCTAAAAACCTAACCTCCAATCTCTCTCCCTCTCTCTCTCTCTACCTATAAACTATCTATCTCTCTAATTCACGGTCTCACCCCCAAAACCTCTCTATCTCCAAACTCCTAACGCCAATATACTTGTCTCTATCTCTCTCTCTCTTTAACCCTTGACACCTAATCAATCTCTCTCTCTAACGTCTAGTCTCTGCCTCTCCCTCTAGAGCCCTAACCACCAATATCTTTCTTTTTATCTTTCTATATCTAAAACTTTGACCCCCAATATCTCTCTCTCTTTGAACCCCTAACCCTTATCTCACTCTCTAAACCCCTAATGGGTAATATCTCTCTCTCTCCCTCTCTCTCTCTCTCTCTAAACCCTAACCCCTAATATATTTCTTTATATTTATCTCTCTCTCTAAAACCCTAACCCCTAATCTATTTCTCTCTGTTTATCTGTCTCTCCAAACCACTAACTCTTAAACTCTCTCCTTTTTTAAACCCATATCCCCTAACCTCAAATCTCTCTCTCTCTATGAATCCCTAAACCCCAATCTCTCTCTCTCTCTCTCTCTCTCTCTCTCTCACACACACACACACACACACACAAAACCCCCAACATCTAATATCTCTTTCTTTAAACCCCTAACCCCCTTTCTCTCTCTCTCTCTCTAAACACTAACCTCCAATCTCTATTTTTCTCTAAACTCTAACCTCCAATCTCTCTCTCTCTCTCTTTAAACCCCTAAACCTTGATCTCTCTGTCTCTCTCAAAACCTAACCTCCAATATCTCTCTCTCTCTAAACCCCTAACCACCAGTCTCTCTCTTTCTCTATTTCTCTCAGCAAACCATTGACTCTTATCTCTCTATCTATCTCTAAATCTCTAATCCTCAATCTCTCTCTCTCTCTAAACACCTAAACCCAAATCAATCTCTCTCTCTCTCACTCTACCTAAACCCCTAACCCCTAATCTCTCTCTCTCTTTATCTAAATTCCTAACCCCCAATCTCTCTCTCTCCCCCTCTCTTTCTAAACCTTAACCACAAATATCTCTCTCTCTAAACTCCTGAGACCCAATCTCTCTGTCTTTCTCACTCTAAAGCATTAAACCCCAATATCTATGTCTCTAAACCCCTAACCCACAACACTTACCCTATCTAAAGCGATAACACCTAATCTCTCTCTGACACACACACGGACACACACAAAACCCTGAACAACCAATCTCCATATTTCTATCTCTCCCTCTAAACCCATTACCGCCAATCTGTTTGTCTCTCTCTAACCCCTAACCCCCAATCTCTTTCTTCTTATCTCCCCCTCACTTTAAACCTTAAACCCTGAATCTCCCTCTCTCACTAAACCGCAACCACCATTCTCTATCTTTCTCTCTCTCTCTCTCTCTAAATTCCTAACCCCTAATCTCTCTATCTCTCTCTACACAACTAACTCCGCCACTAACCCCCAATATATCTCTCTCTCTCCCTCTCTCCAAACCACTTCTCCCCTAACCCCAAATCTCTCTCTCTCTCTATAAACCCCTAAACCCCAATCTCTATCTCTATCTCTCTCTCTCTAAACCCCCAATCTATATCTCTCTCTCTTAACCCATAACCTCCAATATGTCTCTCCCTCCCTCTTTCTCTAAACACCTAACCTCCAATCTCTCTCTCTCTAGATGCCTAACCCCCAACCACTTTCTTTCTCTCTCTCTCTCTCTCTCTCTCTCTCTCTCTATCTATCTAGTTATCAAATTTCTATCTATCTAAATGTCTACACCCTAAACTCTCTCTCTCTATAAAATCCTGACCCTATTATCCTTCTACGTATCTCTCTCTCTTTAACACTTAAAATCCAATCGATCTCTCTCTCTAATATATCTCTCTCTCTAAACCCTTTACCACCAATATCTCTCTTTCTATCTCTCTATATCTAAACCACTAATCTTGAATCTCTCTCTCTTTGAAGCCAATATATCTCTTTCTATCTCTCTCTCTTTGAACCACCAATCTATCTCTCTCTAAAACCCTAACCACAATCTCTCTATCTCTCTCTAAACCCCTAAACACCAATCTATCCCTCTCACCCTCTAACTCACTAACCCCCGGTCTCTCTCTCTCTCTCTCTCTCTCCCCCAAAACTACTAATACTTATGGTCTGTTGGTATGTTGACCATAGGGGTTCTATTCAAATTCTTATATAGAGTGTTTTGAAATCTCTCTTTTCATCTCTCTCTTAAGCCCTAATCCCTAATCCCTCTCTCTCTCTCTCTCTAAACTCCTAGCCCCTAACCCTCAATTTGTCACTCTCTCTCTCTCTCTAAACTCCTAACCTCTAACCCCCAATCTCTCTCTCACTAAAACCCTAACCCCCAACACTCTCTCTCCCTATAACCCTAACATCTACTTTTTTTGTCTCTTTCTAAACCCCTAACCACCAATCTCTCCATTTCTCTCTTACTCTCTCTCTCTCTAAACCCATAACCCCCAATCTCTCTATCTCTCTCTAAACAACTAACCCAAAATCTCTCTCTCTAAACCCCTAATATCTCTATTCCTATCTCCCTTTCACTATAAACCCCAAACCTCTGATCTCCATCTCTCTCACTAAACCCTAACCACCATTCTCTCTCTCTATCTCTCTCTCTCTCTCTAAACACCTAACCCCCAATCTCTCTTTATCTCTCTCTAAACGCCTAACCTCAAATCTCTCTTTATCTATCTTTAAATAACTAACCCCCCTAACCACTAATATATCTCTCTTTAAAACCCTAACACCCAATCTCTCTCTCTCTCTCTCTCTCTCCCCCCAAAACCCTAACCTCCAATCTCTCTCTCTCTCTATCTCCCTATATGTATGTATGTATCTAAACCTCTAACGCCCATTCTTTCTCTCTCTTTAACAACCTAACCCCCAAACTCTCTCTCTATGAACCCATAAACCCCAACCTCTCTCGTTCTCTCTATCTTTGTCTCTAAACCCCTAACCCATATTCTCTCTCTCTAAAACCATAACCCCCAATATATCTCTCCATCTCTCTCTCTACACCTAACCTCCAATCTCTCTATCTCTCTCTAAACCCATAATCTCTCTCTCTCTCTAAACCTTTAACCCCCAATCTCTCTCTCTCTCTAAAACCATTACCCCCAAGATATCTCTCCCTCTCTCTCTAGACACCTAACCTCCAATATATTTCTCTCTGTCTCTCTCTCTAGACACCTAACCCCCAATTCCTCTCTCTCTCTCTATCTATATTCCTTATACCTATAACCTATCTATCTATATAAATGTCTAACCCCAATCTCTCTCTCTCTCTCTCTCACTCTCTCTCTCTAAACTCCTCACCACAATATCCTTGCCTCAATCTCTTTCTCTCTCTTTAACCCTTAGTTCCCAATCGATCTCTCTATCTCTAACCTCCAATCTCTCTCACTCTCTAAAACTCTAACAACCAATACCTCTCTTTATATCTCTCTATCTCACTCTCTCTTTCAACGCCTAACCCCGTATTTATCGCTTTAAAAGTTTAATGGCCAATCTCTCATTCTCTCTAAATACTAGCCTCCAATCCCTTTCTTTATTTCTCTCTCTCTCTCTCTCAACCATTAAACTCTAAACTCTCTCTCTCTCTCTCTCTCTCTCTCTCTCTATAAACCCATATCCCTTAACCCCCAAAATCTCTCTCTCAAAACAACTGATCCCCAATCTCTCCCTCTTTGTAAACCCCCAACATCCAATTTATCTCTCTCGAAATCCCTAACACCCAATCTATCTCTCTCTCTAAACCTCTAGCCACCAATCTCTCTCTCTCTCTCTAAACCCATAGCCCCCAATCTCTCACACTCTCTCTATTTGTCTCTCTCTAAACCCTAAATCCTCAACCTCTCACTCTAAAACTCTAAATCCCAATCTCTCTATCACTATCACTATCTCTATCCCTCTCTCTCTCTCTCTCTAAACCCCTAACCTCCAATCTCTCTCTATATCTAAACCCCTAACCACCAGTCTCTCTCTCCCTCTCTTGAAAGCCCTGAACCTTATCTCTCTATCTCCCTCAAAACCCCTAAAACCAAATCCCTCTCTCTCTCTCTCTCTCTCTCTCTCTCTCCTTAAACCCCTAACCCCTAATCTCTCTCATCTCTATCTATCTATATATCTACCTATATATCTCTTTATTTAAAACCCTAAACCCCAATTTCTCTCTCTCCCTCTGTCTCTAAACACTAACCATAAATCTCTCTTTCTAAACTGATAAGACCCAATATCCCTATCTTTCTCTCTCTAAACCATGAACCTCCAATCTCTCCCTCTCCAAACCCCTAACCCCAAAATATCTCTCTCGAAAACCCTAACACCTACTATTTCTCTTCCTCTCTCTAAACCCATAACCACCAATATCTCTATTTATATATATATATATCTAAACCCATAACCCCTAATCTCTTTATCTCTCTCTAAACCCATGACTCCCAATCTCTCTCTTCCCATCTCCCTATCACTCTAAACCCTGTACCCCCAATCTTTCTCTCTCTCCCTATAAGCCACTAACCCCCAATCTCTCTCTCTCTCTCTCTCTCTCTCTCTCTCTCTCTCTAACCACCTAACCCCCAATATCTCTCTCCCTAAAAACCAACCTCCATTCTCTCTCTCCCTAGATGCCTAAACCCCAATCCCTCTCTCTCTCTCTACCTATATATCTACCTATAAACTATCTATCTATCTAAATGTATAACCCCTAAACTCTCTCTCTCTCTAAACACATGACCCCAATATACTTGTCTCTAACTCTCTCTCTATCTCTCTCTCTCTAACCTTTCACACCCAATCGATCTCTCTCTCTAACCTCCACTCTCTCTCTCTCTTTCTCTCTCTAAAACCCTAACCACCAATATCTCCCTTCCTATCTCTCTATCTCTAAGCCCCTAACTCTTAATATCTCTCTTTATGAACCCCTAACCCCTTATCTCTCTCTCTAAACCCCTAACCCCTTTATGTCTCTCACTAAACTGCTGACAGCCAATCTCTCTCTCCCTCTCTCTAAATCCTAACTCCCAATCTCTTTCTTTCACTTTCTCTCTCTCTATCTCTAAACCCCTAACCCCCAAACTCTTGATAGCTCTCTAAACCCATAGCCCCTAAACTCCAATCTCTCAGACTTTAAGCCCTCGACATCCAATAACTCTCTCTCTAAACCCCTAAACCCTAATCTCTCTCTCTAAACCTCTAACCATCAATGTATCTCTCTCTCTCCTTCTCCCTCTCTCTGTCTAAACCCCTAACCCCTTATCTCTCTCTCTCTCTATTTGTCTCTCTCTAAACCCCAAACCCCCAATCTATCCATCTAAATCTCTCTCTCTCTCTCTTTAAATGCCTAAACACCAATATCTCTCTTTCTATCTCTCTCTCTACAAACCTCTGACCCATGTCTCTATATCTCTTTCTAAGCCCCTAACTTGCAATATTTATATCTCTCTCTCTAAACCACAAATACCCAATCTCTCTCTATTTAAAACGCTAACATCCAATCTCTCTCTATCTCTCTCTCTAAACCCCTAAACCCAAACCCCTATCTTTCTCTCTATCTCTACACCTATAACCCCTAATCTCTCTTTCTATCTCTCTCTCTATAAACCTATCACCCGCATGTCTATATCTCTCCTTAAGACACTAACTCCCAATCTTTGTCTCTCTCTCTCTCTCTAACCACTAATCCCCAATCTCTTTCTCTCTCTCTAAACCTCTAACCTCAAATCTCTCTCTCACTCTCTAAACCACCAAACTCAAATCTCTCTCTTACTCTCAATCTCTACACCCTTAACCCCTAATATTTCTCTCTCTCTCTCTCTCTCCCACTATCTATCTATCTATCTAAACCCTTAGCCTCCAATCCCTCTCTCCCTCTCTCCCTCTCTCTCCAAATCGTAACCATAAATCTCTTTCTCTAAACACCTAACACACAATCTATCTATATTTCGCTCTCTAAAGAATTAACCTCCAATCTCTCTTTCTCTAAAACCTTAAAACTTAATATGTATCTCTCTATCTAAAACCCAAACCAACAATCTCTCTCTCTCTCTATCTATCTATCTATCTCTCTCTAAAACCATAATCCCCAATCCCTCTATCTCTCCCTTTCTCTAAACCCCTAACAACCAATATCTCTCTTCCTATCTCCCACTCACTCTAAACCCCAAACCCCCAATCTCCCTCTCTCTCACTAAACCCTAACCACTATTCTCTCTCTTTTTATCGCCATCTCTCTCTCTCTCTCTAAACACCTAACCCATAATCTCTCTATCTCTCTCTAAACTACTAACCCCACCCATAACCCCCATTATCTCTCTCTAAAAACCTAACACCCAATCTCTATCTCTCTCTCTCTCCAAACCCCTAACCCCCAATCTCTCTATGTGTCCCTAAACCCATAATTCCCAACATCTGTCTTCCTATACATCTCTATAAATCACAAACCTCCAATCGCCGTATCTCTCTCTAAACCCCTAACCATTATTCTATCTCTTTTGTCCCTCTTTGAACCTCTAACCCTCAACCTCTCTATCTCTCTCTCATCAGATAACACACAATCTCTCTCTCTATCTAATCCCCTTACCCCCAATCTCTCTCTATATCTCTCTAAACCACTAACCCTCAATCTATCTCTATCTCTATCTCTCAAAACCCTTAACCCCCGATCTCTCTCTCTATCTCTCTAAATTCCTAATCTCCAATCTCTCCCTCTTTCTAAACCCCCAACCTATAAACTCTCTCTCTTTCTCTAAACCCATAACCCCTAATCTCTCTCTCTCTTTCTCAACCTTTAACACCCAATATCCCTCTCTCTAAGCCCGCAACCCCAATATCTCTCTCTCTCTCTCTCTCTAAACCCCTAACCATTATTCTCTCTATCTCTAATCTCCTAACCCCCAGTATCTCTCTCCCTCTCTCTCTCTCTAAAAACCTAAACTCCAATCTCTCTCTCTGTATAATCCTAACCCCCAACCCATATCTCTCTCTCTCTAAACCCCCAACCCCTAAACTCCCTCTCTCTCTCTAAGCCTCGAACTCCCAATCTGTTTCTTTCTTTCTCTCTCTAAACCCCTAACCACCATTCTCGATCTTCTATCTCTCTCTTTCTAATTAACTAACCCCCAATCTCTCTCTCTCTCTCTATATATATATATATATATATATATATATTTGTCTATCTAATCCCTTAACCCCCAATCTCTCTCTATATCTCTCTAAACCCCTAATCCCCAATCTTTCTCTATCTCTCTGAACCCCTCACCCCCAATATCTCTATATCTCTCACAACCCCTAATCTCTAATCTCTCCCTATATCTAAACCCCTAACCTCCAATCTCTCTCTCGCTCTCTCTCTCTCTCTCTCTCTTTAAACCTCTAATCCCCATTATTTCACTCGCATTAAACTCCTAACCCCCAATCTCTCTCTCTTTCTCTCTAAACCCCCAACCCCCAATCTCTCTATGTCTCTATGTAAACCCCTAACATCCAAATATCTCTCTCTTTCTATAAACCCCTAACCCCTAACGTCTCTCTCTCTCTCTAAACAGATAACCCCCAATATCTCTCTCTCTAAGCCCCTAACCCCTAATCTCTCTCTCTCTCTCTCTCTCTCTCTCTCTCTCCATAAAATACTAACCTCTAATCGCTCTGTCTCTCAACCCCTAAACAAGAATCTCTCTCCTTCTATCTCTCTCTCTAAACCCCTAACCCTAATCTCTCTACCTCTCTCTAAACACATAAACACCAATCTCTCTCTCCCTCTCTCTCTCTCTCTTCCTATAAACTATATATCTCTCTAACTTGAGGTCTAACCCCCAAAACCTCTCTCTCTAAACTCCTGACACAATTATACTTGTCTCTATCTCTCTCTCTCTCTTTAACCCTTGACACCCAATCAATCTCTCTCTCTCATGTCTAGTCTCTGTCTTTCTCTCTAAATCCCTAATCACCAATATCTTTCTTTCTCTCTTTCTATCTATAAAACTTTGACCCCCAATATCTCTCTCTCATCAAACTCCTCACCCTTATCTCATTCTCTAAACCCCTAATGGCTAATATCTCTCTCTCTCTCTCTCTAAACCCTAACTCCTAATCCATTTCTTTCTATTTATCTCTCTCTCTCTACACCACTAACTCCTAAACTCTCTCCTTTTCGAAACCCATAGCCCCTAACCCCCAATCTATCTCTCTCTATGAATCCCTAAACCCTAATCTCTCTCTCTCTCTCTCTAAAAACCCAACATCTAATATCTCTTTCTTTAAACCCCTAACCCCCTTTCCCTCTCTCTCTAAACACTAACCTCCAATATCTACTTCTCTCTAAACTCTAACCTCCAATCTCTCTCTCTCTCTCTCTCTCTCTCTCTCTCTCTCTCTCTCTCTTAAACCCCTAAACCCTAATCTCTCTCTCTCTCTCTAAACCCCTAACCTCCAGTCTCTCTCTCTCTCTCTCTAAACCCCTAACCACCGGTCTCTCTCTTCCTATTCCTCTCTCAGCAAACGCTTGACTCCTATCTCTCTAGCTGTCTCTAAATATCTAATCCCCAATATATCTATCTCTCTTTCTAAATCCCAAACATCCAATCTCTCTCTCTCTCTCTCTCTCTCTCTCTCTAAACTCCTAAACACCAATATATCTCTCTTTCTCTCTCTCTCTCTCTCTACAAACCTCTGACACATGTCTATGTATCTCTCTCTAAGCCCCTAACTCCCAATATTTATATATCTCTCTCTAAACCACAAATCCCCAATCTCTCTCTCTCTCTCTCTCTCTCTCTCTCTCTCTCTTTAAACCCCTAACCTCCAATCTCTCTCTCTCTCTCTCTCTCTCTCTAAACCCCTAAACCCAAGCCCCTATCTTTCTCTCTATCTCTACACCTGTAACCCCTAATCTCTCTTTCTATCTCTCTCTCTCTCTATAAACCTATCACCCACATGTCTCTCTCTAAGCCACTAACTCCCAATCTTTGTCTCTCTAAACTCCTAACGCCCAATGTATCTATATTTCTCTCTCTAAAGAATTAGCCTCCAATATCTCTCTCTCTAAAACCCAATTCCCCAACTCTCTTTCTCTATAAAACCTTAAAAAATAATCTATATCCCTCTATCTAAACCCCAAACCAACAATCTCTCTCTCTCTCTCTAAAACCATAATCCCCAATCCCTCTATCTCTCCCTTTCTCTAAAACACTAACCCCCAATCTCCCTCTCTCTCACTAAACCCTAACCACCATTCTCTCTCTTTTTATTGCCATCTCTCTCTCTCTCAAAACAACTAACCCACAATCTCTCTATCTCTCTCTAAACTACTAACCCCACCCCTAACCCCCATTATCTCTCTCTAAAACCCCAATACCTAATCTCTCTCTCTTTCTCTCTCTCTTCAAACCCATAATTCCCAACATCTCTCTTCCTATATCTCTTTGTAAATCCCGAACCTCCAATCTCCCTATCTCTCTCTCTAAACCCCTAACCACCATTCTCTCTCTTTTGTCTCTCTCTAAACCTCTAACCCTCAATTTCTCTATCTCTCTCTCAACAACTAACACCCAATCTCTCTCTCTCCCTATGTAATCCCCTTACCCCCAATCTCTCTCTATATCTCTCTAAACTACTAACCCTCAATCTATCTCTATCTCTCAAAACCCTTAACCCCGAATCTCTTTCTATCCCTCTAAATTCCTAACCTCCAATCTCTCCCTCTCTCTAAACCCCTAACTTATAAACTCTCTCTCTTTCTTTTAACCCATAACCCCTAATCTCTCTCTCTCTCTCTCTAAACCTATAATCTCAAACCTCCCTCTCAGCAACCCCCCTAACCCCCAATATCTCTCTCTATCTCTCTCTCTAAATCCCTAAACATCAATATCTCTCTGTCTATCTCTCTCTCCCACTCTAAAACCCTAACTCCCAATCTCTCTCTCTAAACTCCTAACCTCCAATCTCTCTCTCTCTCTCTAAACCCATAACCTCCTAATATCTCTCTCTCTATACCCCTAATCTCTCTCTCTCTGTAAACCTATAATCCCTAATATCCCTCTCCCTAAACCCTTAACCCCCAATATCTCTCTCTATGTCCATATACTGCTAACCTCTCTCTCTCTCTAAATCCCTAAACAACAATCTCTCTCTTTCTATCTCTTTCTAAACCCCTAACCCTAATCTCTCTATCTCTCTCTAAACCCCTAAACACCAATCTTTCTCTCTCTCCCTATAAACCACTAACCCCCAATATATCTCTCTCTCCAAAACACTAATCTCTGGTCTCTCTCTCTCTCTCTCTCTGAATGTATGTGTCTAAACCCCTACCCTCCATTCTTGCTATTTCTTTAATCCCTTAACACCCAATCTCTCTCTCTCTCTAACCACCTAAGGCCTAATATTTCTCTACCTCTCTCTCCCTAAATGCCTAAACCCAATCCCTCTCTCTCTCTCTACCTATATAACTACCTATAAACTATCTATCTATCTAAATGCATAACCCCTAAACTCTCTCTCTCGCTAAACCCATGACCCCAATATACTTGTCTCTAACTCTCTCTCTCTCTCGTTAACCCTTCACACCCAATCACTCTCTCTCTCTAACCTCTAATCTCTCTCTCTCTTTCTCTTTCTAAAACCCTAACCACCAATATCTCCCTTCCTATCTCTCATCTCTAAACCCCTAACTCTCAATATCTCTCTATATGAACCCCTAACCACTTATCTCTCTCTCTCTAAACCCCTAACCCCTTTATCTCTCTCACTAAACAGCTAACAGCTAATCTCTCTCTAAACCCTAACTCCCAATCTCTTCGTTTCACTTCTTCTCTCTCTCTCTCTCTAAACCCCTAACCCCCAATCTCTCTCTCTAAACCTCTAACCATCAATGTATCTCTCACTCTTTCTCCCTCTCTCTCTCTAAACCCCTAATCCCCGATCTCTCTCTCGTTCTCTCTCTAAACCTCAAACCCCCAATCTCTCAATCTAAACCTCTCTCTCTATCTCTCTCTCTAAATTCCTAAACACCAATATCTCTCTTTCTATCTCTCTCTCTCTCTCTATAAACCTTCGACCCATGTCTCTGTATCTCTCTCTAAGCCCCTAACTCCCAATATTTATATCTCTCTCTCTAAACCACAAATCCCCAATCTCTCTCTCTCTCTCTCTCTCTCTCTCTCTATACCCCTAAACCCAAAACTTTCTCTTCCTCTCAATATCTATGCCCCTAACCCCTAATGTTTCTCTCTCTCTCACTATATAACTATCTATCTATCTATCTAAACCCCTAGCCCCCAATCTCTCTCTCTCTCTCCCTCTCTCTCTAAATCAAAACAACAAATCTCTTTCTCGAAACTCATAACACCCAATCTATCTATATTTCTCTCTCTAAAGCATTAAACCCCAATCTCTCTCTCTCTAAACCCCAATCCCCCAACTCTCTCTTTCTCTGTAAAACCTTAAAACCTAATTTGTATTTCTCTATCTAAAACCCAATCTTCCTCTCGCTCTAAACCCCAAACCTCCAATCTCCCTCTCTCTCATTAAACCCTAATCACCATTCTCTCTCTTTTTATCGCCATCTCTCTCTCTCTCTAAACACCTAACCTGCAATCTCTCTATCTCTCTCTAAATAACTAATTCCACCCCTAACCCCCATTATCTCTCTTTATAACCCTAACACCCAATCTCTCTCTCTCTCTCTCTCAACCTTTAACCCCCAATATCCCTCTCTCTATCTCTCTCTAGACCCCTAACCACTATTCTCTCTATCTCTAAACCCCTAACCCCCAGTATTTCTCTCCCTCTCTCTCTCTCTCTAAAATCCTAAACTCCAATCTCTCTCTTTCTTTCTCTCTCTCTAAACCCCTAATCTCTCAGTTCCTCTCTGTATATATGTATATATATATTAATAAATCTAAACCCCTAACTCCTAACTCCTAATCTCTATCTCTCTCTCTCCCTCTCTCTCTCAACCTTAACTACAAGTCTCTCTCTAACATCCTAAGACCCAATCTCTCTATCTTTCTCTCTCTTTCTAAACCCTAACCACAAATATCTCTCTCTCTAAACTCCTAAGACCCAATCTCTTTGTCTTTCTCAGTCTAAAGCATTAAACCCCAATATCTATGTCTCTAAACCCCTAACCCGCAACACTTTCCCTATCTAAAGACATAACACCTAATCTCTCTCTCTGACACACACACAGACACACACAAAACCCTGAACAACCAATCTCCATATTTCTATCACTCCCTCTAAACCCATTACCCCCATTCTCTTTGTCTCTCTCTAAACCCCTAACCCCCAATCTCTTTCTTCTTATCGCCCTCTCACTTTAAACCTTAAACCCTGAATCTCCCTCTCTCACTACACCACAACCACCATTCTCTATATTTCTCTTTCTCTCTCTCTCTCTCTCTTTCTCTCTCTAAATTCCTAACCCTTAATCTCTCTATCTCTCTCTACACAACTAACTCCACCACTAACCGCCAATATATCTCTCTCTAAAACAATAATACCCAATCTCTCTCTCTCTCCCTCTCTCCAAACCACTACTCGCCTAACCCCAAATCTCTCTCTCTCTATAAACCCCTAAACCCCAATCTCTATCTCTCTAAACCCATAACCCCCAATATCTCTCTCCCTCTCTCTTTCTCTAAACACCTAACCTCCAATCTCTCTCTCTATCTCTCTCTCTCTCTCTCTAGATGCCTAACCCCCAACCACTTTCTCTCTCTCTCTATATATATATCTAGTTATCAAATTTCTATCTATCTAAATGTCTAACACCTGAACTCTCTCTCTATAAAATCTCGACCGTATTATCCTTCTATGTATCTCTCTCTCTTTAACACTTAAAATCCAATCGATCTCTCTCTCTCTAACCTCGAATATCTCTCTCTCTCTAAACCCTTAACCACCAATATCTCTCTTTCTATCTCCCTATATCTAAACCACTAATCCTGAATCTCTCTCTAAACCCCTAAACACCAATCTATCCCTCTCACCCTCTAACTCACTAACCCCCAGTCTCTCTCTCTCTCTCTCTCTCTCTCTCTCTCCCCCCAAAACTACTAATACTTATGGTCTATTAGTATGTTGACCATAGGGGTTCTATTGAAATTCTTGTATCGAGTGTTTTGAAATCTCTCTTTTCATTTCTCTCTTAACCCCTAATCCCTAATCTCTCTCTCTCTCTCTCTAAACTCCTAACCCCTAACCCTAAATCTGTCGCTCTCTCTCTCTGTAAACTCCTAACCTCTAACCCCCAATATCTCTCTCACTAAAACCCTAACCCCCAAACCCCTAACCCCCAATCTCTCTCTCTCTCAACCCATAACCCTAATCTCTCTCCCTCTCTCTAAACACCTAAACACCATTCTCTCTCTCTCCCTCTGCAGTAGTAACCCCTAAACTCTTTCTCTCTCTCTACAAAACCCTAATATCTAATCTATTTCTCCCTCTCTATAAACCCCTAACCCCCATTCTCACTCTTTCTTTAATTTTCTAACACCCAATCTATGTCTCTAACCACCTAACGTTAAATCTCTCTCTGTTTCTCTGAATCCTAACTTCTATTCTCTCTCTCTCTCTAAACACATAATTAGCAATATCTCTATCCCTCTCTCTCTAAAAACCTAACCTCCAATCTCTCTCCCTCTCTCTCTCTCTACCTATAAACTATCTATCTCTCTAATTCACGGTCTCACCCCCAAAACCTCTCTCTCTCCAAACTCCTGATGCCAATATACTTGTCTCTATATCTCTCTCTCTCTTTAACCCTTGACACCCAATCAATCTCTCTCTCTAACGTCTAGTCTCGGCCTCTCCCTCTAAATCCCTAACCACCAATATCTTTCTTTTTATCTTTCTATATCTAAAACTTTGACCCCCAATATCTCTCTCTCTTTGAACCCCTAACCCTTATCTCACTCTCTAAACCCCTAATGGGTAATATCTCTCTCTCTCCCTCTCTCTCTCTCTCTCTAAACCCTAAGCCCTAATCTATTTCTTTATATTTGTCTCTCTCTCTAAAACGCTAACCCCTAATCTATTTCTCTCTGTTTATCTCTCTCTCCAAACCACTAACTCTTAAATTCTCTCCCTTTTTAAGCCCATATCCCCTAACCTCAAATCTCTCTCTCTCTATGAATCCCTAAACCCCAATCTCTCTTTCTCTCTCTCTCTCTCTCTCACAAAACCCCCAACATCTAATATCTCTTTCTTTAAACCCCTAACTCCCTTTCTCTCTCTCTCTCTAAACACTAACCTCCAATCTCTATTTTTCTCTAAACTCTAACCTCCAATCTCTCTTTCTCTCTTTAAACCCCTAAACCTTTATCTCTCTGTCTCTCTCAAAACCTAACCTCCAATATCTCTCTCTCTCTAAACCCCTAACCACCAGTCTCTCTCTTTCTATCCCTCTCTCAGCAAACCATTACTCTTATCTCTCTATCTATCTCTAAATCTCTAATCCTCAATCTCCCTCTCTCTCTAAATCCAAAACATCCAATCTCTCTCTCTCTCTAAACACCTAAAGCCAAATTAATCTCTCTCTCTCTCACTCTACCTAAACCCCTAACCCCTAATCTCTCTCTCTCTATCTAAATTCCTAACCCACAATCTCTCTCTCTCCCCCTCTCTTTCTAAACCTTAACCACAAATATCTCTCTCTCTAAACTCCTAAGACCCAATCTCTCTGTCTTTCTCACTCTAAAGCATTAAACCCCAATATCTATGTCTCTAAACCCCTAACCCGCAACACTTACCCTATCTAAAGCGATAACACCTAATCTCTCTCTGACACACACACAGACACACACAAAACCCTGAACAACCAATCTCCATATTTCTATCTCTCCCTCTAAACCCATTACCACCAATCTGTTTGTCTCTCTCTAAACCCCTAACCCCCAATCTCTTTCATCTTATCTCCCCCTCACTTTAAACCTTAAACCCCGAATCTCCCTCTCTCACTAAACCGCAACCACCATTCTCTATCTTTCTCTTTTTCTCTCTCTCTCTCTCTCTCTCTAAATTCCTAACCCCTAATCTCTCTATCTCTCTCTACACAACTAACTCCACCACTAACCCCCAAAATATCTCTCTCTAAAACAATAATACCCAATCTCTCTCTCTCTCCCTCTCTCCAAATCACTTCTCCCCTAACCCCAAATCTCTCTCTCTCTCTATAAAACCCTAAACCCCAATCTCTATCTCTATCTCTCTCTCTCTAAACCCATAACCCCCAATATGTCTCTCCCTCTCTCTTTCTCTAAACACGTAACCTCCAATCTCTCTCTCTCTCTAGATGCCTAACCCCCAACACTTTCTTTCTCTCTCTCTCTCTCTATCTATCTAGTTATCAAATTTCTATCTATCAAAATGTCTAAACCCTAAACTCTGTCTCTCTATAAAATCCTGACCCTATTATCCTTCTACGTATCTCTCTCTCTTTAACACTTAAAATCGAATCGATCTCTCTCTCTAACCTCAAATATCTCTCTCTCTGTAAACCCTTTACAACCAATATCTCTCTTTCTATCTCTCTATGTCTAAACCACTAATCCTGAATCTCTCTCTCTTTGAAGCCAATATATCTCTTTCTATCTCTCTCTCTTTGAACCACCAATCTATCTCTCTCTAAAACCCTAGCCACAATCTCTCTATCTCTCTCTAAACCCCTAAACACCAATCTATCCCTCTCACCCTCTAACTCACTAACCCCCGGTCTCTCTCTCTCTATCTCTCTCTCTCTCTCTCTCTCTCCCCCAAAACTACTAATACTTATGGTCTGTTGGTATGTTGAGCATAGGGGTTCTATTCAAATTCTTATATAGAGTGTTTTGAAATCTCTCTTTTCATCCCTCTTTTCATCTCTCTCTTAACCCCTAATCCCTAATCTCTCTCTCTCTCTCTCTCTAAACTCCTAACCTCTAACCCCCAATCTCTCTCTCACTAAAACCCTAACCCCCAACATTCTCTCTCCCTATAACCCTAACATCTATTTTTTTTGTCTCTTTCTAAACCCCTAACCACCAATCTCTCCATTTCTCTCTTACTCTCTCTCTCTCTAAACCCATAACCCCCAATCTCTCTATCTCTCTCTAAACAACTAACCCAAAATATCTCTCTCTAAACCCCTAATATCTCTATTCCTATCTCCCTCTCACTATAAACCCCGAACCTCCAATCTCCATCTCTCTCACTAAACCCTAACCACCATTCTCTCTCTCTCTCTCTCTCTCTCTAAACAACTAACCCCCAATCTCTCTTTATCTCTCTCTAAACGCCTAACCTCAAATCTCTCTTTATCTATCCTTAAATAACTAACCCCCCTAACCACTAATATATCTCTCTTTAAAACCCTAACACTCAATCTCTCTATCTCTCTCAAAACCCCTAACAACAATGCTCCCTCTTCTATGTCTCTGTCTCTAAACAGCTAACCCCCAATATCTCTATCTCTCTCAAAACAACTAACCCCCAATCTCTCCCTCTGTCTCAACCCCTAACCACCAATATCTCTCTATCTAAACCCCTAACCACCTCTCTCTCTCTCTCTAAACCCCTATTTGAGTCCCTAACACCCAACCTCCACCCCTCTCTCTGCCTCTCTTACTCTAGACCCCTAAGCCCCAATATCTCTCTCTTCTTAAAGTCCCTAAACCTCAATCTCTCTTTCTCTCTACACCCCTAACCTCCAATCCCTCTCTCTCTCTAAATCTTTAACCCCTAATATCTCTCTCTAAACCCCTATCCCTCAATCTCTCTCGACCTCTAAATCCCTAAACACCAATCTCTCTCTCTCTCTCCATCTAAACCACTAACACCCAATCTCTCTCTCTCTCTCTCTCTCTCCCCCCAAAACCCTAACCTCCAATCTCTCTCTCTCTCTATCTCCCTATATGTATGTATGTATCTAAACCTCTAACGCCCATTCTTGCTCTCTCTTTAACAACCTAACCCCCAAACTCTCTCTATATGAACCCATAAACTCCAACCTCTCTCGTTCTCTCTATCTTTGTCTCTAAACCCCTAACCCATATTCTCTCTCTCTAAAACCATAACCCCCAATATATCTCTCCATCTCTCTCTCTACACCTAACCTCCAATCTCTCTGTCTCTCTCTAAACCCATAATCTCTCTCTCTCTCTAAACCTTTAACCCCCAATCTCTCTCTCTCTCTCTCTAAATCCCTAAACACCAATTTATCTCTTTCTATCTCTCTACATATAAACCCCTAACCCCAATATCTCTACCTCTCTCTATATCCCTAAACACAAATCTCTTTCTTTCTCTCCCTCTAAACCACTAACGCCCAATCTCTCTATCTCTCTCTCTCCCCAAAACTCTAACCTCCAATCTGTGTGTGTGTGTGTGTGTGTGTGTGTGTATGCATGTATGTATCTAAACCCCTAATTCCCATTCTTGCTCTCTCTCTAACAACCTAACCCCCAAACTCTCTCTCTCTGAACCTCTAAACCCCAACCTCTCTCTTTCTCTCTATCTCTCTCTTTAAATCCCTAACCCAAATTCTCTCTCTCTCTCTAAAACCATTACCCCCAAGATATCTCTCCCTCTCTCTCTAGACACCTAACCTCCAATATATTTCTCTCTGTCTCTCTCTCTAGACACCTAACCCCCAATTCCTCTCTCTCTCTATCTATATTCCTTATACCTATAACCTATCTATCTATATAAACGTCTAACCCCAATCTCTCTCTCTCTCTCTCTCTCTCTAAACTCCTCACCACAATATCCTTGCCTCAATCTCTTTCTCTCTCTTTAACCCTTAATTCCCAATCGATCTCTCTATCTCTAACCTCCAATCTCTCTCACTCTCTAAAACTCTAACAACCAATACCTCTCTTTATATCTCTCTATCTCACTCTCTCTTTCAATGCCTAACCCCATATTTATTGTTTTAAAAGTTTAATGGCCAATCTCTCACTCTCTCTAAATACTAGCCTCCAGTCCCTTTCTTTATTTCTCTCTCTCTCTCTCTAAACCATTAAACTCTAAACTCTCTCTCTCTCTCTCTCTATAAACCCATATCCCTTAACCCCCAAAATCTCTCTCTCTAAACAACTGATCCCCAATCTCTCCCTCTCTATAAACCCCCAACATCCAATTTATCTCTCTCAAAATCCCTAACACCCAATCTCTCTCTCTCTCTCAACCTCTAGCCATCAATCTTTCTCTCTCTCTCTAAACCCATAGCCCCCAATCTCTCACTCTCTCTCTATTTGTCTCTCTCTAAACCCTAAATCCTCAACCTCTCACTCTAAAACTCTAAATCCCAATCTCTCTATCACTATCACTATATCTATCCCTCTCTCTCTCTCTCTCTAAACCCCTAACCTCCAATCTCTCTCTATATCTAAACCCCTAACCACCAGTCTCTCTCTCTCTCTCTTGAAAGCCCTTAACCTTATCTCTCTATCTCCCTCAAAACCCCTAAAACCAAATCCCTCTCTCTCTCTCTCTCTCTCTCTCTCTCTCTCATTAAACCCCTAACCCCTAATCTCTCTCATCTCTATCTATCTATATATCTACCTATATATCTCTTTATCTAAAACCCTAAACCCCAATCTCTCTCTCTCCCTCTGTCTCTAAACACTAACCATAAATCTCTCTTTCTAAACTGATAAGACCCAATATCCCTATCTTTCTCTCTCTAAACCATGAACCTCCAATCTCTCCCTCTCTATACCCCTAACCCCAAAATACTTCTCTCTAAAACCCTAACACCTAATATTTCTCTTCCTCTCGCTAAACCCATAACCACCAATATCTCTATTTATATATATATCTCTCTCTAAACCCATAACCCCTAATCTCTTTATCTCTCTCTAAACCCATGAATCCCAATCTCTCTTTCTCTCTCTCTCTCTCTAACCACCTAACCCCCAATATCTCTCTCCCTAAAAACCAACCTCCATTCTCTCTCTCCCTAGATGCCTAAACCCCAATCCCTCTCTCTCTGTCTACCTATATATCTACCTATAAACTATCTATCTATCTAAATGTATAACCCCTAAACTCTCTCTCTCTCTAAACACACGACCCCAATATACTTGTGTCTAACTCTCTCTCTCTATCTCTCTCTCTCTAACCTTTCACACCCAATCGATCTCTCTCTCTAACCTCCACTCTCTCTCTCTTTCTCTCTCTAAAACCCTAACCACCAATATCTCCCTTCCTATCTCTCTATCTCTAAGCCCCTAACTCTCAATATCTCTCTTTATGAACCCCTAACCCCTTATCTCTCTCTCTAAACCCCTAACCCCTTTATCTCTCTCACTAAACTGCTGACAGCCAATCTCTCTCTCCCTTTCTCTAAACCCTAACTCCCAATCTCTTTCTTTCACTTTCTCTCTCTCTATCTCTAAACCCCTAACCCCCAAACTCTTGATAGCTCTCTAAACCCATAGCCCCTAAACTCCCATCTCTCTGTCTTTAAGCCCTCGACATCCAATAACTCTCTCTCTAAACCCCTAAACCCTAATCTCTCTCTCTAAACCTCTAACCATGAATGTATCTCTCTCTCTTTCTCCCTCTCTCTCTATAAACCTCTAACCCCCTATCTCTCTCTCTCTCTCTCTATTTGTCTCTCTCTGAACCCCAAACCCCCAATCTCTCCATCTAAATCTCTCTCTCTCTCTCTCTCTCTCTCTCTCTCTCTCTCTCTTTAAATGCCTAAACACCAATATCTCTCTTTCTATCTCTCTCTCTACAAACCTATGACCCATGTCTCTATATCTCTATCTCCTTCTCCCTCTCTCTCTCTAAACCCCTAACCCCCTATCTCTCTCTCTCCCTATTTGTCTCTCTCTAAACCTCAAACCCCCAATCTATCCATCTAAATCTCTCTCTCTCTCTCTTTAAATGCCTAAACACCAATATCTCTCTTTCTATGTCTCTCTCTACAAACCTCTGACCCATGTCTCTCTCTAAGCCCCTAACTTGCAATATTTATATCTCTCTCTCTAAACCACAAATCCCCAATCTCTCTCTATTTAAAATGCTAACATTCAATCTCTCTCTATCTCTCTCTCTCAACCCCTAAACCCAAACCCCTATCTTTCTCTCTATCTCTACACCTATAACCCCTAATCTCTCTTTCTATCTCTCTCTCTATAAACCTATCACCTGCATGTCTATATCTCTCCTTAAGACACTAACTCCCAATCTTTGTCTCTCTCTCTCTCTCTCTCTAACCACTAATCCCCAATCTCTTTCTCTCTCTCTAAACCTCTAACCTCAAATCTCTCTCTCACTCTCTAAACCACCAAACTCAAATCTCTCTCTTACTCTCAATCTCTACGCCCTTAACCCCTAATATTTCTCTCTCTCTCTCTCCCCCACTATCTATCTATCTATCTAAACCCTTAGCCCCCAATATCTCTCTCTCTCTCTTTCTCTCCCTCTCTCCCTCTCTCTCCAAATCATAACCACAAATCTCTTTCTCTAAACACCTAAAAACCAATATATCTATATTTCGCTCTCTAAAGAATTAACCTCCAATCTCTCTTTCTCTAAAACCTTAAAACTTAATATGTATCTCTCTATCTAAACCCCAAACCAACAATCTCTCTCTCTCTCTATCTATCTATCTATCTCTCTCTCTCTAAAACCATAATCCCCAATCCCTCTATCTCTCCCTTTCTCTAAACCCCTAACAACCAATATCTCTCTTCCTATCTCCCACTCACTCTAAACCCCAAACCCCCAATCTCCCTCTCTCTCACTAAACCCTAACCACTATTCTCTCTCTTTTTATCGCCATCTCTCTCTCTCTCTCTAAACACCTAACCCACAATCTCTCTATCTCTCTCTAAACTACTAACCCCACCCATAACCCCCATTATCTCTGTCTAAAAACCTAACACCCAATCTCTATCTCTCTCTCTCTCCAAACCCCTAACCCCCAATCTCTTTATGTGTCCCTAAACCCATAATTCCCAACATCTCTCTTCCTATACATCTCTATAAATCACGAACCTCCAATCGCCGTATCTCTCTCTAAACCCCTAACCACTATTCTCTCTCTTTTGTCCCTCTCTAAACCTCTAACCCTCAACCTCTCTATCTCTCTCTCATCAGATAACACACAATCTCTCTCTCTATCTAATCCCCTTACCCCCATTCTCTCTCTATATCTCTCTATCCCACTAACCCTCAATCTATCTCTATCTCTCAAAACCATTAACCCCCGATCTCTCTCTCTATCTCTCTAAATTCCTAACCTCCAATCTCTCCCTCTTTCTAAACCCCTAACCTATAAACTCTCTCTCTTTCTCTAAACCCATAACCCCTAATCTATCTCTCTCTTTCTCAACCTTTAACCCCCAATATCCCTCTCTCTAAGCCCGCAACCCCAATCTCTCTCTATCTCTCTCTCTCTAAACCCCTAACCATTATTCTCTCTATCTCTAATCTCCTAACCCCCAGTATCTCTCTTCCTCTCTCTCTCTCTAAAAGCCTAACCTCCAATCTCTCTCTCTCTATAATCCTAACCCCCAATCCATATCTCTCTCACTCTAAACCCCCAACCCCTGAACTCCCTCTCTCTCTCTAAGCCTCGAACTCCCAATCTGTTTCTTTCTTTCTCTCTCTAAACCCCTAACCCCTAACTCCCAGTCTCTATCTCTCTATCTCCCTCTCTCTCTAAACCTTAACCACAAATATTTCTCTCTAACATCTTAAGACCCAATCTCTCTATCTTTCTCTCTCTTAAGCATTAACCCCCAGCCTCTCTTTCTAAACCCCTATCCCCCAACTCTCTCTCTCTAAAACCCTAACACCTAATATTTCTCTCTCTCTCTCTCTCCAAATCCCAAACCAACAATCTCTCGCTTTTTATTTTCTCTAAACCCATAATCGCCAATCCTTGTATCTCTCCCTAAACCACTAACCCCTAATATCTCACTCTCTAAAGCCGTAACCCCCAATATTTCTCTCTCATTAAACCCTAACCACCATTCTCGATCTTCTATCTCTCTTTCTAATTAACTAACCCCCAATCTCTCTCTCTCTCTCTATATATATATATATATATAAATATATACATATATATATATATATTTGTCTATCTAATCCCTTAACCCCCAATCTCTCTCTATATCTCTCTAAACCCCTAATCCCCAATCTTTCTCTATCTCTCTGAACCCCTCACCCCCAATATCTCTATATCTCTCACAACCCCTAATCTCTAATCTCTCCCTATATCTAAACCCCTAACCTCCAATCTCTCTCTCGCTCTCTCTCTCTCTCTCTTTAAATCTCTAATCCCCATTATTTCACTCATATTAAACCCCTAACCCCCAATCTCTCTCTCTTTCTCTCTAAACCCCCAACCTCCAATCTCTCTATGTCTCTATCTAAACTCCTAACCTCCAAATATCTCTCTCTTTCTATAAACCCCTAACCCCTAACGTCACTCTCTCTCTCTAAACATATAACCCCCAATATCTTTCTCTCTAAGCCCCTAACCCCTAATCTCTCTCTCTCTCTCTCTCTCTCTATAAAATACTAACCTCTAATCGCTTTCTCTCTCAACCCCTAAACAAGAATCTCTCTCTCTAAACCCCTAACCCTAATCTCTCTACCTCTCTCTAAACACATAAACACCAATCTCTCTCTCCCCCTCTCTCTCTCTCTCTTCCTATAAACTATATATCTCTCTAACTTAAGGTCTAACCCCCAAAACCTCTCTCTCTAAACTCCTGACACAATTATACTTGTCTCTATCTCTCTCTCTCTCTCTTTAACCCTTGACACCCAATCAATCTCTCTCTCTCATGTCTAGTCTCTGTCTTTCTCTCTAAATCCCTAATCACCAATATCTTTCTTTTTCTCTTTCTATCTATAAAACTTTGACCCCCAATATATCTCTCTCATCAAACTCCTCACCCTTATCTCACTCTCTAAACCCCTAATAGCTAATCTCTCTATCTCTCTCTCTCTCTAAACCCTAACTCCTAATCCATTTCTTTCTATTTATCTCTCTCTCTCTCTACACCACTAACTCCTAAACTCTCTCCTTTTCGAAACCCATAGCCCCTAACCCCCAATCTATCTCTCTCTATGAATCCCTAAACCCTAATCCCTCTCTCTCTCTAAAAACCCAACATCTAATATCTCTTTCTTTAAACCCCTAACCCCCTTTCTCTCTCTCTCTAAACTCTAACCTCCAATATCTACTTCTCTCTAAACTCTAACCTCCAATCTCTCTCTCTCTCTCTCTCTCTCTCTCTTTAAACCCCTAACCCTAATCTCTCTCTCTCTCTCTCTCTCTAAACCCCTAACCTCCAATCTCTCTCTCTCTCTCTCTAAACCCCTAACCACCAGCCTCTCTTTGTCTCTCTCTCTTAATCTCCTTAAACTCCTGACCCCTAATCTCTCTCTCTCTCTCTCTCTCTCTCTAAATTCCTAAACACCAATATATCTCTCTTTTTCTCTCTCTCTCTCTACAAACCACTGACACATGTCTATGTATCTCTCTCTAAGCCCCTAACTCCCAATATTTATATATCTCTCTCTAAACCACAAATCCCCAATCTCTCTCTCTCTCTCTCTCTCTAAACCCCTAACCTCCAATCTCTCTCTCTCTCTCTCTCTAAACCCCTAAACCCAAGCGCCTATCTTTCTCTCTATCTCTACACCTGTAACACCTAATCTCTCTTTCTATCTCTCTCTTTCTCTATAAACCTATCACCCACATGTCTCTCTCTAAGCCACTAACTCCCAATCTTTGTCTCTCTAAACTCCTAACACCCAATGTATCTATATTTCTATCTCTAAACAATTAACCTCCAATTTCTCTCTCTCTAAACCCCAATTCCCCAACTCTCTTTCTCTATAAAACCTTAAAAAATAATCTATATCTCTCTATCTAAACCCCAAACCAACAATCTCTCTCTCTCTCTCTCTCTAAAACCATAATCCCCAATCCCTCTATCTCTCCCTTTCTCTAAACCACTAACCCCCAAAATCTCTCTTCCTATCTCCCACTGACTCTAAACCCCAAACCCCCAATATCCCTCTCTCTCACTAAACCCTAACCACCATTCTCTCTCTTTTTATTGCCATCTCTCTCTCTCTCAAAACAACTAACCCACAATCTCTCTATCTCTCTCTAAACTAGTAGCCCCACCCCTAACCCCCATTATCTCTCTCTAAAACCCTAATACCTAATCTCTCTCTCTCTCTCTCTTCAAACCCATAATTCCCAACATCTCTCTTCCTATATCTCTCTGTAAATCTCGAACCTCCAATCTCCCTATCTCTCTCTCTAAACCCCTAACCACCATTCTCTCTCTTTTGTCTCTCTCTAAACCTCTAACCCTCAATTTCTCTATCTCCCTCCAACAACTAACACCCAATCTCTCTCTCTCGCTATGTAATCCCCTTACCCCCAATCTCTCTCTATATCTCTCTAAACTACTAACCCTCAATCTATCTCTATCTCTCAAAACCCTTAACCCCCAATCTCTCTCTATCCCTCTGAATTCCTAACCTCCAATCTCTCCCTCTCTCTAAACCCCTAACTTATAAACTCTCTCTCTTTATTTAAACCCATAACCCCTAATCTCTCTCTCTCTCTCTCTCTCTCAACCTTTAACCCCCGATATCCCTCTCTCTCTCTAAACCCCTAGGCCTCAATATCTCTCTCTCTCTCTCCAAACCCCTAACCCCCAATCTCCCTCACTCAACTCCTAACCACCAATATCTCTCTTTCTCTAAACCCCTAATGTCCTAATATCTTTCTCTCTCCAAAACCCTAATCTCTCTCTCTCTCTAAACCTATAATCTCAAACCTCCCTCTCAGCAACACCCCCTAACCCCCAATATCTCTCTCTCTCTCTCTCTCCATCCATAAACTGCTAACCAATCTCTCTCGCTGTGTCCACAAATTGCTAACCTCTCTCTCTCTCTCTCTAAATCCCTAAATATCAATATCTCTTTGTCTATCTCTCTCTCCCTCTCTAAACCCCTAACTCCCAATCTCTCTCTCTCTAAACTCCTAACCTCCAATCTCTCTCTCTCTCTCTCTAGACCCATAACCTCCTAATATCTCTCTCTCTATACCCCTAATCTCTCTCTCTCTCTAAACCTATAATCCCTAATATCCCTCTCCCTAAACCCTTAACCCCCAATATCTCTCTCTATGTCCATATACTGCTAACCTCTCTCTCTCTCTAAATCCCTAAACAACAATCTCTCTCTTTCTATCTCTTTCTAAACCCCTAACCCTAATCTCTTTATCTCTCTCTAAACCCCTAAACACCAATCTTTCTCTCTCTCCCTATAAACCACTAACCCCCAGTATATCTCTCTCTCCAAAACACTAATCTCTGGTCTCTCTCTCTCTCTCTCTCTGAATGTATGTGTCTAAACCCCTACCCTCCATTCTCACTATTTCTTTAATCCCTTAACACCCAATATCTCTCTCTCTAACCACCTAAGCCCTAATATTTCTCTACCTCTCTCTCCCTAAATGCCCAAACCCAATCCCTCTCTCTCTCTCTACCTATATAACTACCTATAAACTATCTATCTATCTAAATGCATAACCCCTAAACTCTCTCTCTCGCTAAACCCATGACCCCAATATACTTGTCTCTAACTCTCTCTCTCTCGTTAACCCTTCACACCCAATCACTCTCTCTCTCTAACCTCCAATCTCTCTCTCTCTTTCTCTTTCTAAAACCCTAACCACCAATATCTCCCTTCCTATCTCTCATCTCTAAACCCCTAACTCTCAATATCTCTCTCTATGAACCCCTAACCACTTATCTCTCTCTCTCTAAACCCCTAACCCCTTTATCTCTCTCTCTAAACCCCTAACCCCTAACCACATATCTCTCTCTCTCTCTCTCTCAATATCTGTCTCTCTCTAAACCCCTAGGCCTCAATATCTCTCTCTCTCTCTCTCTCTCTCTCTCTCTCTCTCTCCGAGCCGCTAACCCCCAATCTCCCTCACTCAACTCCTAACCACCAATATCTCTCTTTCTCTAAACCCCTAACCTCCTAATATCTTTCTCTCTCAAAAACCCTAATCTCTCTCTCTCTCTAAACCTATAATCTCAAACCTCCCTCTCCCTGAACCCCCCCTAACCCCCAATCTCTCTCTCTCTGTGTGCATAAACTGCTAACCTCTCTCTCTCGCTATGTCCATAAATCGCTAACCTCTCTCTCTCTCTCTCTCTAAATCCCTAAACATCAATATCTCTCTGTCTATCTCTCTCTCCCTCTCTAAACACCTAACTCCCAATCTCTCTCTCTCTCTCTCTCTAAACCCATAACCTCCTAATATCTCTCTCTCTATACCCCTAATCTCTCTCTCTCTCAACCTATAATCCCTAATATCCCTCTCCCTAAACCCTTAACCCCCAATATCGCTCTCTATGTCCATAAATCGCTAACCTCTCTCTCTCTCTAAATACCTAAATACCAATCTCTCTCTTTATATCTCTTTCTAAACCCCTAACCCTAATCTCTCTATCTCTCTCTAAACCCCTAAACACCAATCTTTCTCTCTCTCCCTATAAACCACTAACCCCCAATATATATCTCTCTCCAAAACACTAATCTCTTATCTCTCTCTCTCTCTCTCTCTCTCTCTCTCTCTCTCTGAATGTATGTGTCTAAACCCTTACCCTCCATTCTCGCTCTTTCGTTAATCCCCTAACACCCAATCTCTCTCTCTCTAACCACCTAACCCCCAATATTTCTCTACCTATCTCTCTCCCTAAAAACCAACCTCCAATCTCTCTCTCCCTAGATTCCTAAACCCAATCCCTCTCTCTCTCTCTACCTATATAACTACCTATAAACTATCTATCTATCTAAATGTATAACCCCTAAACTCTCTCTCTCACTAAACCCATGACCCCAATATACTTGTCTCTAACTCTCTCTCTCTCTCGTTAACCCTTCACACCCAATCACTCTCTCTCTTTCTCTTTCTAAAACCCTAACCACCAATATCTCCCTTCCTATATCTCATCTCTAAACCCCTAACTCTCAATATCTCTCTCTATGAACCCCTAACCACTTATCTCTCTCTCTCTAAACCCCTAACCCCCCAATCTCTCTCTCTAAACCTCTAACCATCAATGTATCTCTCACTCTTTCTCCCTCCCTCTCTCTAAACCCCTAATCCCCAATATCTCTCTTGTTCTCTCTCTATTTGTCTCTCTCTAAACCTCAAACCCCCAATCTCTCAATCTAAACCTCTCTCTATCTCTATCTCTCTAAATGCCTAAACACTAATATCTCTCCTTCTATCTCTCTCTCTCTCTCTCTCTCTCTCTCTCTCTACAGACCTTCGACCCATGTCTCTGTATCTCTCTCTAAGCCCCTAACTTCCAATATTTATATCTCTCTCTCTAAACCACAAATCTCCAATATCTCTCTCTCTCTCTCTCTCTAAACCCCTAAACCCAACTCTCTCTCTTCCTCTCAATATCTACGCCCCTAACCCCTAATGTTTCTCTCTCGCTTCTCACTATATATCTATCTATCTATCTATCTAAACCCCTAGCCCCCAATCTCTCTCTCTCTCCCTCTCTCTCTAAATCATAACAAAAAATCTCTTTCTCTAAACTCCTAACACCCAATATATCTATATGTCTCTCTCTAAAGCATTAAACCCCAATCTCTCTCTCTCTAAACCCCAATCCCCCAACTCTCTCTTTCTCTCTAAAACCTTAAAACCTAATATGTAACATTTCATTAATGAAAACATATAAACATATACTGCAATCGTAAAATAAGGAAATCATATGATAATCATGACATCATAATCGCATAACATAGTAACATCATAATCATGGTGAAATCATAAAACAGAGTAACATCATATAACGAGGTCCAATATAGTTTACTCAGTCGAGCTGAGTTCAACAGAATATATAAGAAATAAAGTATGGTGTGTCTAACTAATAAATATGCCGAATCAAAATATGGGCATTACAGATTGGAGGTTAGGGGATTAAAGATAGGGAGAGCTTAGAGGTACGGGTTGTGAGACATATAGAGATATTGAGGGTTAGGAGTCCAGAGAGATAGAGAAAGATTGGGGATTAGTGGTTTAGAGAGATATGGAGAGAGATTGGGGGTTAAAGGATTAAATATCTAGAATAGAGAGAATGGTGGTTAGGGATTTGGAGAGAGAGATAGGGAGATTGGATCTTTGGTATTTAGAGAGAGAGATAGGAATAGAGATATTATGGGTCAGGGGATTAGAGAGAGAGAGAGATTGGACATTATGGGCTTAGAGAGGGATAGATAGATTGTGGTGTAGGGGTTTAAAGAGAGAGCGACTGGACACTTCAGTTTGGCTGTCTAAGAGGTTATACAACCTACTACAACCTACGGTTAGCATCAGCATCAGGTAATTTCCATGTCATTTACGTTATTTGATTATTATGCTAAAATCTTACTGTAAACATGCATAACTTGCTATTTACTGATTTACTAAGTTGTGAAACCTATTCTTATGCTGGAACATGATTGTTGAAAAGAAAATAACGATATGTTTGTTTATTTTAAAATTACGAATGTAAGGTTAGTGAAAACACGACAGTACACTAAATATTATTTAGGCACATAGTAATTCTTAGAAATTTACTTCCATAAACTGATAAAGTTTAAAACGTAGAAAATTAACCCTGAAATTTTACATAGTGCTCTGCTGTAAAAACCAGAGCACTACACAATCTCTCTTTCTCTCTCTCTCTCTCTCTCTCTCTCTAAACCCCTAATCCCCAATATTTCACTCAATTCAAACCCCTAAACCCTAATCTCTCTCTCTCTCTCTCTCTCTAAACCCCTGGCCTCCAATCTCACTCTGTCTCTATCTAAACCCCTAACCTCCAAATATCTCTCTCATTCTATAAACCCCTAACCCCTAATCTCTCTCTCTCTCTCTCCATAAACTACTAACCTCTAATCACTATCTCTCTCTCCCTAAACACCTAAACAACAATCTCTCTCTCTCAACCCATAACCCTGATCTCTCTCCCTCTCTCTAAACACCTAAACACCATTCTCTCTCTCTCTCTCCCTCTGCAGTAGTAACCCCTAAACTCTTTCTCTCTCTTTGCAAAACCCTAATATTTGATCTATTTCTCCCTCTCTATAAACCCCTAACCCCCATTCTCACTCTTTCTTTAATTTTCTAACACCCAATCTATGTCTCTAACCACCTAACCCTGAATCTCTCTCTATTTCTCTCTATCCTAACTTTATATTCTCTCTCTCTCTATAAACACATAATCAACAATATCTCTATCCCTCTCTCTCTAAAAACCTAACCTCCAATCTCTCTCCCTATCTCTCTCTTTACCTATAAACTATCTATCTCTCTAATTCACGGTCTCACCCCCAAAACCTCTCTCTCTCCAAACTCCTCACACCAATATACCTGTCTCTATCTCTCTCTCTCTCTCTTTAACCCTTGACACCCAATCAATCTCTCTCTCTAATGTCTAGTCTCTGCCTCTCCCTCTAAAGCCCTAACCACCAATATCTTTCTTTTTATCTTTCTATATCTAAAAATTTGACCCCCAATATCTCTCTCTCTTTGAACCCCTAACCCTTATCTCACTCTCTAAACCCCTAATGGGTAATATCTCTCTCTCTCCCTCTCTCTCTCTCTCTCTCTCTAAACCCTAACCCCTAATCTATTTCTTTATATTTATCTCTCTCTCTAAAACCCTAACCCCTAATCTATTTCTCTCTGTTTATCTCTCTCTCCAAACCACTAACTCTTAAACTCTCTCCTTTTTTAAACCCATATCACCTAACCTCAAATCTCTCTCTCTCTATGAATCCCTAAACCCCAATCTCTCTCTCTCTCTCTCTCACAAAACCCCCAACATCTAATATCTCTTTCTTTAAACCCCTAACCCCCTTTCTCTCTCTCTCTCTCTAAACACTAACCTCCAAACTCTATTTTTCTCTAAACTGTAACCTCCAATCTCTCTCTCTCTCTCTTTAAACCCCTAAACTCGGATCTCTCTCTCTCTCTCTCTCAAACCCTAACCTCCAATATCTCTCTCTCTCTAAACCCCTAACCACCAGTCTCTCTCTTTCTATCCCTCTCTCAGCAAACCATTGACTCTTATCTCTCTATCTATCTCTAAATCTCTAATCCTCAATCTCTCTCTCTCTCTCTCTCTAAATCCAAAACATCCAATCTCTCTCTCTCACTCTACCTAAACCCCTAACCCCTAATCTCTCTCTCTCTCTATCTAAATTCCTAACCCCCAATCTCTCTCTCTGCCCCTCTCTTTCTAAACCTTAACCACAAATATCTCTCTCTCTAAACTCCTAAGACCCAATCTCTCTGTCTTTCTCACTCTAAAGCATTAAACCTCAATATCTATGTCTCTAAACCCCTAACCAGCAGCACTTACGCTATCTAAAGCGATAACACCTAATCTCTCTCTGACACACACAAAACCCACAACAACCAATCTCCATATTTATATCTCTCCCTCTAAACCCATTACCATCAATCCGTTTGTCTCTCTCTAAACCCCTAACCCCCAATCTCTTTCTTATTATCTCCCCCTCAATTTAAACCTTAAACCCCGAATCTCTCCCTCTCACTAAACCGCAACCACCATTCTCTATCTTTCTCTTTCTCTCTCTCTCTCTCTCTCTAAATTCCTAACCCCTAATCTCTCTATCTCTCTCTACACAACTTACTCCACCACTAACCCCCAATATATCTCTCTCTAAAACAATAATACCCAATCTCTCTCTCTCTCCCTTTCTCCAAACCACTTCTCCCCTAACCCCAAATCTCTCTCTCTCTCTATAAACCCCTAAACCCCAATATCTATCTCTCTCTCTCTGTCTCCCTCTCTCTTTCTCTTAACACCTAACCTCCAATCTCTCTCTATCTCTCTCTCTCTCTCTCTCTAGATGCCTAACCCCCAACCACTTTCTTTCTCTCTCTCTCTCTCTCTCTCTCTCTCTCCTTATCTAGTTATCAAATTTCTATCTATCTAAATGTCTAACCCCTAAACTCTCTCTCTCTATAAAATCCCGACCCTATTATCCTTCTATGTATCTCTCTCTCTTTAACACTTAAAATCCAATCGATCTCTCTCTCTAACTTCGAATATCTCTCTCTCTCTAAACCCTTTACCACCAATATCTCTCTTTCTAACTCTCTATATCTAAACCACTAATCCTGAATCTCTCTCTCTTTGAAGCCAATATATCTCTTTCTATCTCTCTCTCTTTGAACCACCAATCTATCTCTCTCTAAAACCCTAACCACAATCTCTCTATCTCTCTCTAAACCCCTAAACACCAATCTATCGCTCTCACCCTCTAACTCACTAACCCCCGGTCTCTCTCTCTCTCTCTCTCTCTCTCTCTCTCTCTCCCCGAAAACTACTAATACTTATGGTCTATTGGTATGTTGACCATAGGGGTTCTATTAAAATTCTTATATAGAGTATTTTGAAATCTCTCTTTTCATCTCTCTCTTAACCCCTAATCCCTAATCTCTCTCTCTCTCTCTCTAAACTCCTAACCCCTAACCATCAATCTGTCACTCTCTCTCTCTCTAAACTCCTAACCTCTAACCCCCAATCTCTCTCTCACTAAAACCCTAACCCCCAACACTCTCTCTCCCTATAACCCTAACATCTATTTTTTTGTATCTCTCTAAACCCCTAACCACCAATCTCTCCATTTCTCTCTTACTCTCTCTCTCTCTAAACCCATAACCCCAATCTCTCTATCTCTCTCTAAACAACTAACCCAAAATGTCTCTCTCTAAACCCCTAATATCTCTATTCATATCTCCCTCTCACTATAAACCTTGAACCTTCGATCTCCATCTCTCTCACTAAACCCTAACCACCATTCTCTCTCTCTCTCTCTCTAAACACCTAACCCCCAATCTCTCTTTATCTCTCTCTAAATGCCTAACCTCAAATCTCTCTTTATCTATCTTTAAATAACTAACCCCCCTAACCACTAATATATCTCTCTTTAAAACCCTAACACTCAATCTCTCTATCTCTCTCAAAACCCCTAACAACAATGCTCCCTCTTCTATGTCTTTGTCTCTAAACAACTAACCCCCAATATCTCTATCTCTCTCAAAACAACTAACCCCCAATCTCTCCCTCTATCTCAACCCCTAACCACCAATATCTCTCTATCTAAACCCCTAACCACCTCTCTCTCTCTCTCTAAACCCCTATTTGAGTCCCTAACACCCAACCTCCCTCCCTCCACCCCTCTTTCTACCTCTCTTACTCTAGACCCCTAAGCCCCAATATCTCTCTCTTCTTAAAGTCCCTAAACCTCAATCTCTCTTCCTCTCTACACACCTAACCTCCAATCTCTCTCTCTCTCTAAATCTTTAACCTCCACTATCTCTCTGTAAACCCCTATCCCTCAATCTCTCTCGACCTTTAAATCCCTAAACACCAATCTCTCTCTCTCTCTCCATCTAAACCACTAACACCCAATCTCTCTCTCTCTCTCTCCCCCCAAAACCCTAACCTCCAATCTCTCTCTCTTTCTATCTCCCTATATGTATGTATGTATCTAAACCTCTAATGCCCATTCTCGCTCTCTCTTTAACAACCTAACCCCCAAACTCTCTCTCTATGAACCCATAAACCCCAACCTCTCTCGTTCTCTCTATCTTTGTCTCTAAACCCCTAACCCATATTCTCTCTCTCTAAAACCATAACCCCCAATGTATCTCTCCATCTCTCTCTCTACACCTAACCTCCACTCTCTGTATCTCGCTCTAAACCCATAATCTCTCTCTCTCTCTAAACCTTTAACCCCCAATCTCTCTCTCTCTCACAACCCCTATCCCCCAATCTCTCTCTCTCTCTCTAAATCCCTAAACACCAATTTATCTCTTTCTATCTCTCTACGTATAAACCCCTAACCCCAATATCTCTACCTCTCTCTCTGAACCTCTAAACCCCAACCTCTATCTTTCTCTCTATCTCTCTCTTTAAATCCCTAACCCAAATTCTCTCTCTCTCTCTAAAACCATAACCCCTAAGATATCTCTCCCTCTCTCTCTAGACACCTAACCTCCAATATATTTCTCTCTGTCTCTCTCTCTAGACACCTAACCCCCAATTCCTCTCTCTCTCTATCTATATTCCTTATATCTATAACCTATCTATCTATATAAACATATAACCCCAATCTCTCTCTCTCTCTCTCTCTCTCTCTCTCTCTCTAAAATCCTCACCACAATATCCTTGCCTCAATCTCTTTCTCTCTCTTTAACCCTTAATACCCAATCGATCTCTCTATCTCTAACCTCCAATCTCTCTCACTCACTAAAACTCTAACAACCAATACCTCTCTTTATATCTCTCTATCTCTAAAACGTTGATCCCCAATCTCTCTATCTCTCTCTCTCTTTCAACGCCTAACCCCGTATTTATTGCTTTACACGTTTAATGGTCAATCTCTCACTCTCTCTAAATACTAGCCTCCAATCCCTTTCTTTATTTCTCTCTCTCTCTCTCTCTCAACCATTAAACTCTAAACTCTCTCTCTCTCTCTATAAACCCATATCCCTTAACCCCCAAAATTTCTCTCTCTAAACAACTGATCCCCAATCTCTCCCTCTCTCTAAACCCCCAACATCCAATTTATCTCTCTCGAAATCCCTAACACCGAATCTCTCTCTCTCTCTAAACCTCTAGCCACCAATCTCTCTCTCTCTCTCTCTAAACCCATAGCCCCCAATCTCTCACTCTCTCTCTATTTGTCTCTCTCTAAACCCTAAATCCTCAACCTCTCACTCTAAAACTCTAACTCCCAATCTCTCTATCACTATAACTATCTCTATCCCTCTCTCTCTCTCTCTCTCTAAACCCCTAACCTCCAATCTCTCTCTGTATATAAACCCCTAAACACCAATCTCTCTCTCTCTTGAAATCCCTGAACCTTATCTCTCTATCTCCCTCAAAACCCCTAAAACCAAATCCCTCTCTCTCTCTCCTTAAACCCCTAACCCCTAATCTCTCTCATCTCTATCTATCTATATATCTATCTATCTATCTCTTTATCTAAAACCCTAAACCCTAATATCTCTCTCTCCCTCTGTCTCTAAACACTAACCATAAATCTCTCTTTCTAAACTGATAAGACCCAATATCCCTATCTTTCTCTCTCTAAACCATGAACCTCCAATCTCTCCCTCTCTAAACCCCTAACCCCAAAATATCTCTCTCTAAAACCCCAACACCTAATATTTCTCATCCTCTCTCTAAACCCATAACCACCAATATCTCTATTTATATATATATATATATCTCTCTGAACCCATAACCCCTAATCTCTTTATCTCTCTCTAAACCCATGACTCCCAATCTCTCTCTTCCCATCTCCCTATCACTCTAAACCCTGGACCCCCAATCTTTCTCTCTCTCCCTATAAGCCACTAACCCCCAATCTCTCTCTCTCTCTCTCTCTCTAACCACCTAACCCCCAATATCTCTCTCCCTAAAAACCAACCTCCATTCTCTCTCTCCTTAGATGCCTAAACCCCAATCCCTCTCTCTCTCTCTACCTATATATCTACCTATAAACTATCTATCTATCTAAATGTATAACCCCTAAACTCTCTCTCTCTCTAACCACACGACCCCAATATACTTGTCTCTAACTCTCTCACTATCTCTCTCTCTCTCTAACCTTTCACACCCAATCGACCTCTCTCTCTAACCTCCACTCTCTCTCTCTTTCTCTCTCTAAAACCCTAACCACCAATATCTCCCTTCCTATCTCTCTATCTCTAAGCCCCTAACTCTCAATATCTCTCTTTATGAACCCCTAACCCCTTATCTCTCTCTCTAAACCCCTAACCCCTTTATCTCTCTCACTAAACTGTTGATAGCCAATCTCTCTCTCTCTCTCTCTAAACCCTAACTCCCAATCTCTTTCTTTCACTTTCTCTCTCTCTATCTCTAAACCCCTAACTCCCAAACTATTGATAGCTCTCTAAACCCATAGCCCCTAAAATCCAATCTCTCCGTCTTTAAGCCCTCGACATCCAATAACTCTCTCTGTAAACCCCTAAACCCTAATCTCTCTCTCTAAACCTCTAACCATCAATGTATCTCTCTCTCTTTCTCCCTCTCTCTCTCTAAACCCCTAACCCCCTATCTCTCTCTCTCTCTCTATTTGTCTCTCTCTAAACCCCAAAACCCCAATCTCTCCATCTAAATCTCTCTCTCTCTCTCTCTCTCTTTAAATGCCTAAACACCAATATCTCTGTTTCTATCTCTCTCTCTACAAACCTCTAACCCATGTCTCTATATCTCTCTCTAAGCCCCTAACTCGCAATATTTATATCTTTCTCTCTAAACCACAAATCCCCAATCTCTCTCTATTTAAATCCCTAACATCCAATCTCTCTCTCTCTCTCTCTCTCTCTAAACCCCTAAACCCAAACCCCTATCTTTCTCTCTATCTCTACACCTATAACCCCTAATCTCTCTTTCTATCTCTCTCTCTCTATAGACCTATCAGCCGCATGTCTATATCTCTCCTTAAGACACTAACTCCCAATCTTTGTCTCTCTCTCTCTCTCTCTCTAACCACTAATCCCCATTCTCTTTCTCTCTCTCTAAACCTCTAACCTCGATTCTCTCTCTCACTCTCTAAACCCCCAATCTCAAATCTCTCTCTTACTCTCAATCTCTATGCCCTTAACCCCTAATATTTCTCTCTCTCTCTCTCTCTCTTTCCCATTATCTATCTATCTATCTAAACCCTTAGCCTCGAATCTCTCTCTCTCTCTCTCTCTCTCTCCCTCTCTCTCCAAATCGTAACCACAAATCTCTTTCTCTAAACACCTAACACCCAATCTATCTATATTTCGCTCTCTAAAGAATTAACCTCCAATCTCTCTTTCTCTAAAACCTTAAAACTTAATATGTATCTCTCTATCTAAACCCCAAACCAACAATCTCTCTCTCTCTCTCTCTCTCTCTCTCTCTCTCTCTCCCTCTCTATCTATCTCTCTCTCTCTTTCTAAAACCATAATCCCCAATCCCTCTATCTCTCCCTTTCTCTAAACCACTAACCACCAATATCTCTCTTCCTATCTCCCACTCACTCTAAACCCCAAACCCCCAATCTCCCTCTCTCTCACTAAACCCTAACCACTATTCTCTCTCTTTTTATCGCCATCTCTCTCTCTCTCTCTAAACACCTAACCCACAATCTCTCTATCTCTCTCTAAACTACTAACCCCACCCATATCCCCCATTATCTCTCTCTAAAACCCTAACACCCAATCTCTATCTCTCTCTCTCTCCAAACCCCTAACCCCCAATCTCTCTATGTGTCCCTAAACCCATAATTCCCAACATCTCTCTTCCTATACATCTCTATAAATCACGAACCTCCAATCGCCATATCTCTCTCTAATCCCCTAACCACTATTCTCTCTCTTTTGTCCTTCTCTAAACCTCTAACCCTCAACCTCTCTATCTCTCTCTCATCAGATAACACACAATCTCTCTCTCTATCTAATCCCCTTACCCCCAATCTCTCTCTATATCTCTCTAAACCACTAACCCTCAATCTATCTCTATCTCTCAAAACCCTTAACCCCCGATCTCTCTCTCTATCTCCCTAAATTCCTAACCTTCAATCTCTCCCTCTTTCTAAACCCCTAACCTATAAACTCTCTCTCTTTCTCTAAACCCATAACCCCTAATCTCTCTCTCTAAGCCCGCAACCCCAATCTCTCTCTCTCTCTAAACCCCTAACCATTATTCTCTCTATCTCTAATCTCCTAACCCCCAGTATCTCTCTCCCTCTCTCTCTCTCTAAAAACCTAACCTCCAATCTCTCTCTCTCTATAATCCTAACCCCCAATCGATATCTCTCTCTCTCTAAACCCCCAACCCCCGAACTCCCTCTCTCTCTCTAAACCTCGAACTCCCAATCTGTTTCTTTCTTTCTCTATCTAAACCCCTAACCCCTAATCTCTCTCAGTCTCTTTTTGTATATATATATGTATATATAAATCTAAACCCCTAACCCCTAACTCCCAATATCTATCTCTCTATCTCCCTCTCTCTCTAAACCTTAACCACAAATCTTTCTCTCTAACATCTTAAGACCCAATCTCTCTATCTTTCTCTCTCTCAAGCATTAACCCCCAGCCTCTCTTTCTAAACCCCTATCCCCCAACTCCCTCTCTCTAAAACCCTAACACCTAATATTTCTCTCTCTCTCTCTCCAAATCCCAAACCAACAATCTCTCGCTTTTTATTTTCTCTAAACCCATAATCGCTAATCCTTGCATCTCTCCCTAAACCACTAACCCCTAATATCTCACTCTCTAAAGCCCTAACCCCCAATCTTTCTCTTCCTATATCCCTCTCACTCAAAAACCCCAAACCCCCAATATTTCTCTCTCTCATTAAACCCTAACCACCATTCTCAATCTTCTATCTCTCTCTTTCTAATTAACTAACCCCCAATCTCTCTCTATATCTCTCTAAACCCTTAATCCCCAATCTTTCTCTATCTCTCTGAAGCCCTCACCCCCAATATCTCTATATCTCTCGCAACCCCTAATGTCTAATCTCTCCCTATATCTAAACCCCTAACCTTCCAATATCTCTCTCTCTCTCTCTCTCTTTAAACCTCTAATCCCCATTATTTCACTCATATTAAACCCCTAACCCCCAATCTCTCTCTCTTTCTCTCTAAACCCCCAACCTCGAATCTCTCTATGTCACTATCTAAACCCCTAACCTCCAAATATCTCTCTCTTTCTATAAACCCCTAACCCCTAACGTCTTTCTCTCTCTCTAAACAGATAACCCCCAATATCTCTCTCTCTAAGCCCCTAACCCGTAATCCCTCTCTCTCTCTCTCTCCCCATAAAATACTAACCTCTAATTGTTCTCTCTCTCAACCCGTAAACAATAATCTCTCTCTTTCTATCTCTCTCTCTAAACCCCTAACCCTAATCTCTCTACCTCTCTCTAAACACATAAACACCAATCTCTCTCTCCCTCTCTCTCTCTCTCTCTTCCTATAAACTATATATCTCTCTAACTTAAGGTCTAACCCCCAAAACCTCTCTCTCTAAACTCCTGACACAATTATACTTGTCTCTATCTCTCTCTCTTTAACCCTTGACATCCAATCAATCTCTCTCTATCACGTCTAGTCTCTGTCTTTCTCTCTAAATCCCTAATCACCAATATCTTTATTTTTCTCTTTCTATCTATAAAACTTTGACCGCCAATATCTCTCTCTCATCAAACTCCTAACCCTTATCTCACTCTCTAAACCCCTAATGGCTAATCTCTCTATCTCTCTCTCTCTCTAAACCCTAACCCCTAATCCATTTCTTTCTATTTATATCTCTCTCTCTACACCACTAACTCCTAAACTCTCTCCTTTTTGAAACCCAGAACCCCTAACCCCCAATCTATCTCTCTCTATGAATCCCTAAACCCTAATCTCTCTCTCTCTCTAAAAACCCAACATCCGATATCTCTTTCTTTAAACCCCTAACCCCCTTTCTCTCTCTCTCTAAACACTAACCTCCAATATCTACTTCTCTCTAAAGTCTAACCTCCAATCTCTCTCTCTCTCTCTCTCTCTCTCTTTAAACCCCTAACCCCTGATCTCTCTCTCTCTCTCTCTCTCTCTCTCCAAACCCCTAACCTCCAATCTTTCTCTCTCTCTCTCTAAAACCCTAACCACCAGTCTCTCTCTTCCTATTCCTCTCTCAGCAAACCCTTGACTCCTATCTCTATATCTGTCTCTAAATATCTAATCCCCGATATATCTATCTCTCTTTCTAAATCTCAAACATCCAATCTCTCTCTCTCTAAACACCTAAACAAAAGTCAGTCTCTCTCTCTTAATCTCCCTAAACCCCTGACCCCTAATCTCTCTCTCTCTCTCTCTCTCTCTCTCTCTCTCTCTCTCTCTAAACCCCTAAGCCCAAATCTCTCTCTTCCTCTCAATCTCTACGTCCCTAACCCCTAATATTTCTCTCTCTCACACTATATATCTATCTATCTCTCTATCTAAACCCCTAGCCCCCAATCTCTCTCTCTCTTCCTCTCTCTCTAAATCCTAACCACAAATATCTTTCTCTAAACTCCTAATGCCCAATGTATCTATATTTCTCTCTCTAAAGAATTAACCTCCAACATCTCTCTCTCTAAACCCCAATTCCCCAACTCTCTTTCTCTATAAAACCTTAAAAAATAATCTATATCTCTCTATCTAAACCCAAAACCAACAATCTCTCTCTCTCTCTCTTTCTCTCTAAAACCATAATCCCCAATCCCTCTATCTCTCCCTTTCTCTAAACCACTAACCCCAAATATCTCTCTTCCTATCTCCCACTCACTCTAAACCCCAAACCCCCAACTCCCTCTCTCTCACTAAACCCTAACCACCATTCTCTCTCTTTTTATCGCCATCTCTCTCTCTCTCTCAAAAACTAACCCACAATCTCTCTATCTCTCTCTAAACTACTAACCCCACCCCTAACCCCCATTATCTCTCTCTAAAACCCTAACAACAATCTCTCTCTCTCTCTCTCTCTCTCTCTCTCTCTCTCTCTTCAAACCCATAATTCCCAACATCTCTCTTCCTATATCTCTCTGTAAATCCCGAACCTCCAATCTCCCTATCTCTCTTTCTAAACCCCTAACCACCATTCTCTCTCTTTTGTCTCTCTCTAAACCTATAACCCTCAATTTCTCTATCTCTCTCTCAACAACTAACACCCAATCTCTCTCTCTCCATATGTAATCCCCTTACCCCCAATCTCTCTCTATATCTCTCTAAACTACTAACCCTCAATCTATCTCTATCTCTCAAAACCTTTAACCCCCAATCTCTCTCTATCCCTCTAAATTCCTAACCTCCAATCTCTCCCTCTCTCTAAACCCCTAACTTATAAACTCTCTCTCTTTCTTTAAACCCATAAACCCTAATCTCTCTCTCTCTCTCTCTCTCTCAAACTTTAACCCCCAATATCCCTCTCTCTCTCTAAACCCCTAGGCCTCAATATCTCTCTCTCTCTCTCTTCAAACCCCTAACCCCAAATATATCTATGTGTCTCTAAAACAATAATCCCTAATATCTCTCTCTTCCTATATATCTCTATAAATCCTGAACCTCCAATCTCCCTATCTCTCTCTCTAAACCCATAACCACCATTCTCTCTCTTAACCTCTAACCCTCAATCTCTATATCTCTCTCTCAACAACTAACACCCAATCTCTTTCTCTCTCTCTCTCTCTTTCTAATCCCCTTATCCCCAATCTCTCTCTATCTCTCTCTAAACCACCAACCCTCAATATATCTCTATCTTTCAAAACCCCTAACCCCCAATCTCTCTCTATCTCTCTAAATTCCTAACCACCAATCTCTCCCTCTCTCTAAACCCATAACCTATAAAATCTCTCTCATTCTCTAAACCCATAACCCCTAATCTCTCTCTCTCTCTCTCAACCTTTAACCCCCAATATCCCTCTCTCTAATTCCGCAACCCCAATCTCTCTCTATCTCTCTCTCTCTAATAACCTAAACTCCAATATCTCTCTCTCTCTAAACCCCCAACCCTCGAACTCCGACTCTCTCTCTCTCTAAAAACCTAAACTCTAATCTCTCTCTTTCTTTCTCTCTCTCTAAACCCCTAATCTCTCTCGGTCCCTCTCTGTATATATGTGTATATATATATATATATAAATCTAAACCCCTAACCCCTAACTCCCAATCTCTATCTCTCTCTCTCCCTCTCTCTCTCAGCCTTAATTACAAGTCTCTCTCTAATATCCTAAGACCCAATCTCTCTATCTTTCTCTCTCTAAAGCATTAACCCCCAACCTCTCTCTCTAAACCGCTATCCCCTAACTCTCTCTCTCTAAAAACCTAACACCTAATATTTCTCTCTCTCTCCAAACCCCAAACCAACAATCTCTCGCTTGTTATCTCTCTCTAAACCCCTAATCCCCAATCCCTCTATCTCTCCCTAAATCACTAACGCCTAATATATCACTCTCCAAACCCCTAACCCCCAATCTCTTTCTTCCTATCTCCCTCTCACTCTAAACCCCAAACCCCCAATATTCCTCTCTCTTATTAAAACCTAACCACCATTCCCTTTATTTCAATCTCTCTCTCTACCTCTAAACTCCTAACCCCCAATCTCTCTATCTCTCTCTATACAACTAACCACAGCCCTAACGCCTAATATCTCTCTTTCTAAACCTCTAACACCCAATCTCTCTCTCTCTCCCCCTCTCTCTCTCTCTCTCTCTCTATCTCTCTCTCTCAACCCCTAACCACCAATCTCTCTCTCTTCAAACCCCTACTCCACAATCTATCTATCCCTCTCTAAGCCCATAATGCCCAATCTCTCTCTCTCTAAGCCCCTGACCCCTAATATCTCTATTCCTATTTCTCTCTCTAAATGCCAAAGATCCAATCTCCCTATCTCTCTCTCCAAATCCCTAACCACCATTTTCTCTATTCTAGATATTTAATCCCTTAACCCCCAATCTCTCTCTATATCTCTTTAAACCACTAATCCCCAATCTTTCTCTATCTTTCTGGACCCCCCACCCTCAATATCTCTATATGTCTCACAACCCCTACCTCTAATCTCTCCCTATCTTTATAAACTCCAATCTCTCTTTTGCTCTCTCTCTCTCTCTCTAAACCCCTAATCCCCAATATTTCACTCATTTCAAACCCCTAACCCCTAATCTCTCTCTCTCTCTCTCTAAACCCCTAGCCTCCAATCTCACTCTGTCTCTATCTAAACCCCTAACCTCCAAATATCTCTCTCATTCTATAAACCCCTAACCCCTAATCTCTCTCTCTCTCTCCATAAACTACTAACCTCTAATCACTATCTCTCTCTCTCTAAGCCTCTAAACAACAATCTCTCTCTCTCAACCCATAACCCTAATCTCTCTCCCTCTTTCTAAACACCTAAACACCATTCTCTCTCTCTCTCCCTCTATAGTAGTAACCCCTAAACTCTTTCTCTCTCTCTACAAAACCCTAATATCTAATCTATTTCTCCCTCTCTATAAACCCCTAACCCCTACTCTCTCTCTCTCTTTCTCTCTCTCTCTCTTGCTACATATATAAACCCCTAACCCCCATTCTCACTCTTTCTTTAATTCTCTAACACCCAATCTATGTCTCTAACCACCTAACCCTGAATCTCTCTCTGTTTCTCTCTATCCTAACTTCTATTCTCTCTCTCTCTCTAAACACATAATCAGCAATATCTCTATCCCTCTCTCTCTAAAAACCTAACCTCCAATCTCTCTCCCTCTCTCTCTCTACCTATAAACTATCTATCTCTCTAATTCACTGTCTAACCCCCAAAACCTCTCTCTCTCCAAACTCCTGATGCCAATATACTTGTATCTATCTCTCTCTCTCTCTCTTTAACCCTTGACACCCAATCAATCTCTCTCTCTAATGTCTAGTCTCTGCCTCTCCCTCTAAAGCCCTAACCACCAATATCTTTCTTTTTATCTTTCTATATCTAAAAGTTTGACCCCCAATATCTCTCTCTCTTTGAACCCCTAACCCTTATCTCACTCTCAAAACCCATAATGGATAATATCTCTCTCTCCCTCTCTCTCTCTCTCTCTAAACCCTAACCCCTAATCTATTTCTTTATATTTATCTCTCTCTCTAAAACCCTAACCCCCAATCTATTTCATTCTGTTTATCTCTCTCTCCAAACCACTAACTCTTAATCTCTCTCCTTTTCTAAACCCATATCCCCTAACCTCAAATCTCTCTCTCTCTATGAATCCGTAAGCCCCAATCTCTCTTTCTCTCTCTCTCTCTCGCTCTCTCTCTCAAAACCCCCAACATCTAATATCTCTTTCTTTAAACTCCTAACCCCCTTTCTCTCTCTCTCTCTCTAAACACTAACCTCCAATCTCTATTTTTCTCTAAACTCTAACCTCCAATCTCTCTCTCTCTAAACCCCTAAACCCTGATCTCTCTCTCTCTCTCTCTAAAACCTTAACCTCCAATATCTCTCTCTCTAAACCCCTAACCACCAGTCTCTCTCTTTCTATCCCTCTCTCGACAAACCATTGACACTTATCTCTCTATCTATCTCTAAATCTCTAATCCTCAATCTCTCTCTCTCTCTCTAAATCCAAAACTTTCAATCTCTTTCTCTCTCTAAACACCTAAACCCAAATCAATCTCTCTCTCTCACTCTACCTAAACCCCTAACCCCTAATCTCTCTCTCTCTCTATCTAATTTCCTAACCCCCAATATCTCTCTCTCCCCCTCTCTTTCTAAACCTTAACCACAAATATCTCTCTCTCTAAACTCCTAAGACCCAATCTCTCTATCTTTCTCACTCTAAAGCATTAAACTTCAATATCTATGTCTCTAAACCCCTAACCTGCAACACTTTCCCTATCTAAAGCGATAACACCTAATCTCTCTCTCTGACACACACAGAGACACACACACAACCCTGAACAAACAATCTCCATATTTCTATCTCTCCCTCTAAACCCATTACCTCCAATCTATTTGTCTCTCTCTAAACCCCTAACCCCCAATCTCTTTCTTCTTATCTCCCCCTCACTTTAAACCTTAAACCCCGAATCTCCCTCTCTCACTAAACCGCAACCACCATTCTCTATCTTTCTCTTTCTCTCTCTCTCTCTCTCTAAATTTCTAACCCATAAGCTCTCTATCTCTCTCTACACAACTAAATCCACCACTAACCCCCAATATATCTCTCTCTAAAACAATAATACCCAATCTCTCTCTCTCTCCCTCTCTCCAAACCACTTCCACCCTAACCCCAAATCTCTCTCTCTCCCTATAAACCCCTAAACCCCAATCTCTATCTCTATCTCTCTCTCTCTAAACCCATAACTGCCAATATCTCTCTCCCTCTCTCTTTCTCTAAACACCTAACCTCCAATCTCTCTCTCTCTCTCTCTCTCTCTCTCTAGATGCCTAACCCCCAACCACTTTCTTTCTCTCTCTCTCTCTCTATCTAGTTATCAAATTTCTATCTATCTAAATGTCTAACCCCTAAAATCTCTCTCTCTATAAAATCCCGACCCTATTATCCTTCTATGTATCTCTCTCTCTTTAACACTTAAAATCCAATCGATCTCTCTCTCTAACCTTGAATATCTCTCTCTCTCTAACCACCACTATCTCTCTTTCTATCTCTCTATATTTAAACAGCTAATCCTGGATCTCTCTCTCTTTGAAGCCAATATATCTCTTTCTATCTCTCTCTCTTTGAACCACCAATGTATCTCTCTCTAAAACGCTAACCACAATCTCTCTATCTCTCTCTAAACCCCTAAACACCAATCTATCCCTCTCACCCTCTAACTCGCTAACCCCCGGTCTCTCTCTCTCTCTCTCTCCCCCAAAACTACTAATACTTATGGTCTGTTGGTATGTTGACCATAGGGGTTCTATTGAAATTCTTGTATAGAGTGTTTTAAAATCTCTCTTTTCATCTCTCTCTTAACCCCTAATCCCTAATCTCTCTCTCTCTCTCTCTAAACTCCTAAACCCTAACCCTCAATCTGTAACTCTCTCTCTCTCTAAACTACGAACCTCTAACCCCCCAATATCTCTCTTACTAAAACCCTAACCCCCAACACTCTCTCTCCCTATAAAACTAACATCTATTTTTTTTGTCTCTTTCTAAACCCCTAACCACCAATCTCTCCATTTCTCTCTTACTCTCTCTCTCTCTAAACCCATAACCCCCAATCTCTCTATCTCTCTCTAAACAACTAACCCAAAATATCTCTCTCTAAAACCCTAATATCTCTATTCCTATCTCCCTCTCACTATAAACCCTGAACCCCCAATCTCCATCTCTCTCACTAAACCCTAACCACCATTCTCTCTCTCTCTCTCTCTCTCTCTCTCTAAACACCTAACCCCCAATCTCTCTTTATCTCTCTCTAAACGCCTAACCTTAAATCTCTCTTTATCTATCTTTAAATAACTAACCCCCCTAACCACTAATATATCTCTCTTTAAAACCCTAACACCCAATCTCTCTATCTCTCTCAAAACCCCTAACAATAATGCTCCCTCTTCTATGTCTCTGTCTCTAAACCGCTAACCCCCAATATCTCTATCTCTCTCAAAAAACCTAACCCCCAATCTCTCCCTCTATCTCAACCCCTAACAACCAATATATCTCTATCTAAACCCCTAACCACCTCTCTCTCTAAACCCCTATTTGAGTCCCTAACACCCAACCTCCCTCCCTCCACCCCTCTCTCTGCCTCTCTTACTCTAATCCCCTAAGCCCCAATATCTCTATCTTCTTAAAGTCCCTAAACCTCAATATCTCTTTCTCTCTACACCCCTAACCTCCAATCTCTCTCTCTCTCTAAATCTTTAACCCCTAATATCTCTCTCTAAACCCCTATCCCTCAATCTCTCTCGACCTCTAAATCCCTAAACACCAAATTCTCTCTCTCTCTCTCCATCTAAACCACTAACACCCAATCTCTCTCTCTCTCTCTCCCCCCAAAACCCTAATCTCCAATCTCTCTCTCTCTCTATCTCCCTATATGTATGTATGTATCTAAACCTCTAACGCCCATTCTTGTTCTCTCTTTAACAACCTAACCCCCAAACTCTCTCTCTATGAACCCGTAAACCCCAACCTCTCTTGTTCTCTCTATCTCTGTCTCTAAACCCCTAACCCATATTCTCTCTCTCTAAAACCATAACCCCCAATATATATCTACATCTCTCTCTCTACACCTAACCTCCAATCTCTGTATCTCTCTCTAAACCCATAATCTCTCTCTCTCTAAACCTTTAACCCCCAATCTCTCTCTCTCTCACAACCCCTATCCCCAAATCTCTCTCTCTCTCTCTAAATCCCTAAACACCAATTTATCTCTTTCTATCTCTCTATGATAAACCCCTAACCCCAATCTCTCTACCTCTCTCTATATCCCTAAACACAAATCTCTTTCTCTGTCTCCCTCTAAACCACTAACGCCCAATCTCTCTATCTCTCTCTCTCTCCCCAAAACACTAACCTCCAATCCGTGTGTGTGTGTGTGTGTATGCATGTATGTATCTAAACCCCTAATTCCCATTCTTGCTCTCTCTCTAACAACCTAACCCGCAAACTCTCTCTCTCTGAACCTCTAAACGCCAACCTCTCTCTTTCTCTCTATCTCTCTCTTTAAACCCCTAACCCAAATTCTCTCTCTCCCTCTCTCTCTAGACACCTAACCTCCAATATATTTCTCTCTGTCTCTCTCTCTAGACACCTAACCCCCAATTCCTCTCTCTCTCTATCTATATTCCTTATACCTATCAACTATCTATCTATATAAACGTCTAACCCCAATCTCTCTCTCTCTCTCTCTCTCTCTCTCTAAACTCCTCACCACAATATCCTTGCCTCAATCTCTTTCTCTCTCTTTAACCCTTAGTACCCAATCGATCTCTCTATCTCTAACCTCCAATCTCTCTCACTCACTAAAACTCTAACAACCAATACCTCTCTTTATATCTCTCTATCTCTAAAACGTTGATCCCCAATCTCTCTATCTCTCTCTCTCTTTCAATGCCTAACCCCGTATTTATCGCTTTAAACGTTTGATGGCCAATCTCTCACTCTCTCTAAATACTAGCCTCCAATCCCTTTCTTTATTTCTCTCTCTCTCTCGAAACCATCAAACTCTAAACTCTCTCTCTCTCTCTCTCTCTCTCTCTCTCTCTCTCCTTGAACCCCTAACCCCTAATCTCTCTCATCTCTATCTATCTATATATCTACCTATATATCTCTTTATATAAAACCCTAAACCCCAATCTCTCTCTCTCCCTTTGTCTCCAAACACTAACCATAAATATCTCTTTCTAAACTGATAAGACCCAATATCCCTATCTTTCTCTCTCTAAACCATGAACCTCCAATCTCTCCCTCTCCAAACCCCTAACCCCAAAATATCTCTCTCAAAAACCCTAACACCTAGTATTTCTCTTCCTCTCTCTAAACCCATAACCACCAATATCTCTATTTATATATATATATCTCTAAACCCATAACCCCTAATCTCTTTATCTCTCTCTAAACCCATGACTCCCAATCTCTCTCTTCCCATCTCCCTATCACTCTAAACCCTAGACCCCCAATCTTTCTCTCTCTCCCTATAAGCCACTAACCCCCAGTCTCTCTCTCTCTCTCTCTCTAACCACCTAAACCCCAATATCTCTCTCCCTAAAAACCAACCTCCATTCTCTCTCTCCCTAGATGCCTAAACCCCAATCCCTCTCTCTCTCTCTAAACACATGACCCTAATATACTTGTCTCTAACTCTCTCTCTATCTCTGTCTCTCTAACCTTTCACACCCAATCGATCTCTCTCTCTCTAACCTCCACTCTCTATCTCTTTCTGTCTCTAAAACCCTAACCACTAATATCTCCCTTCCTATCTCTCTATCTCTAAGCCCCTAACCCTCAATATCTCTCTTTATGAACCCCTAACCCCTTATCTCTCTCTCTAGACCCCTAACCCCTTTATCTCTCTCACTAAACTGCTGACGGCCAATCTCTCTCTCTCTCTCTCTAAACCCTAACTCCCAATCTCTTTCTTTCACTTTCTCTCTCTCTCTCTCTCTCTCTCTCTAAACCAATAACCCCCAAACTCTTGATAGCTCTCTAAACCCATAGCCCCTAAACTCCAATCTCTCCCTCTTTAAGCCCTCGACATCCAATAACTCTCTCTCTAAACCCCTAAACCCTAATCTCTCTCTCTAAACCTCTAACCATCAATGTATCTCTCTCTCTTTCTCCCTCTCTCTCTCTAAACCCCTAACCCCCTATTTCTCTCTCTCTCTATTTGTCTCTCTCTAAACCCCAAACCCCCAATCTCTCCATCTAAATCTCTCTCTCTCTCTTTAAATGCCTAAACACCAATATCTCTCTTTCTATCTCTCTCTCTACAAACCTCTGACCCATGTCTCTATATCTCTCTCTAAGCCCCTAACTCGCAATATTTATATCTCTCTCTCTAAACCACAAATCCCCAATCTCTCTCTATTTAAAACCCTAACATCCAACCTCTCTCTCTCTCTCTATAAACCCCTAAACCCAAACCCCTATCTTTCTCTCTATCTCTACACCTATAACCCCTAATCTCTCTTTCTATCTCTCTCTCTCTATAAACCTGTCACCCCGCATGTCTATATCTCTCCTTAAGACACTAACTCCCAATATTTGTCTCTCTCTCTCTCTCTTTAACCACTAATCCCCAATCTCTTTCTCTCTCTCTAAACCTCTAACCTCAAATCTCTCTCTCACTCTCTAAACCCCCAAACTCAAATCTTTCTCTTACTCTCAATCTCTACGCCCTTAACCCCTAATATTTCTCTCTCTCTCTCTCTCACTATCTATCTATCTATCTAAACCCTTATCCCCCAATCTCTCTCTCTCTCTCTCTCTCTCCCCCTCTCTCTCTCTAAATCGTAACCACAAATCTCTTTCTCTAAGCACCTAACACCCAATCTATCTATATTTTGGTCTCTAAAGAATTAACCTCCAATCTCTCTTTCTCTAAAACCTTAAAACTTAATATGTATCTCTCTATCTAAACCCCAAACCAACAATCTCTCTCTCTCTCTCTCTCTCTCTTTGTCTCTCTCTCTGTCTCTCTCTCTCTAAAACCATAATCCCCAATCCCTCTATCTCTCCCTTTCTCTAAACCCCTAACCACCAATATCTCTCTTCCTATCTCCCACTCACTCTAAACCCCAAACCCCCAATCTCCCTCTCTCTCACTAAACCCTAACCACCATTCTCTCTCTTTTTATCCCCATCTCTCTCTCTATCTCTAAACACCTAACCCACAATCTCTCTATATCTATATAAACTATTAACCCCACCCATAACCCCCATTATCTCTCTCTAAAACCCTAACACCCAATCTCTATCTCTCTCTCTCTCTCAAAACCCCCAACCCCCAATCTCTCTATGTGTCCCTAAACCCATAATTCCCAACATCTCCCTTCCTATACATCTCTATAAATCACGAACCTCTAATCGCCCTATCTCTCTCTAAACCCCTAACCACTATTCTCTCTCTTTTGTCCCTCTCTAAACCTCTAACCCTCAACCTCTCTATCTCTCTCTCAACAGATAACACACAATCTCTCTCTATATCTAATCCCCTTACCCCCAATCTCTCTCTATATCTCTCTAAACCACTAACCCTCAATCTATCTCTATCTCTCAAAACCCTTAACCCCTGATCTTTCTCTCTATCTCTCTAAATTCCTAACCTCCAATCTCTCGCTCAATCTAAACCCCTAACCTATAAACTCTCTTTCTTTCTCTAAACCCATAACCTGTTAAGATTTAATATGCTAAGACAGAAAATAGCAGCATTACATTCCATTTCACAATAATAGCATATACAGGATCACTGAAAAAACAACAAGCATAGCATAAACACAAGAGACACAGATTTATCCCGGGAAACCCTCATGGGGTAGAAAACCCAGCAAAGCTTCCTCAATATAGATGACCAGCAATATACAAAGATGAAAACCAAAGATATGATCTCCTCCTCTACCATAGCAGACCTCTCCTCCACAAGTGCGCCTCTCTCAAGTGAGTGTGTGTATCAAATGAGGAACACACCTCCTCTATTTATACACTACTCTGACATATCTTTTACACAAGTACACATAGGCTCGTATTTAACCAATGGGTTAAATACCCCACTACAACTGACTGGGCCGACCCCTCTAGGGTGGTCTAATAACCCTTTGACCCACATAACACATACAGGGCTGACCCCCACTAGAAAAGTCTAATAACCCGAGTTACCACATTCCGACGGAGGAATAAACATCTCCGGATATACAATAAGATCTTCACGGAGGAATGAAACATCTCCGGAATAATAAAGTACAAATATAATATTCTTTGAAGTTACAATATCTCAACACTCCCCCTTAACGAGAAGGATATTATAACAACATCTGCACGAGCAAGGAGTCATCAACATCATACATGATACATCTATAAATCATTGGAAGCTTTCTCAACATCAACAGTAACTCAAGCAGTTATTGGAACATCTTCAATACTGGAGCATCAACATCTTCAGTACTGAGTCTTTATCTTCTGTAGCACTCGAACAGCTACAACAAGATCAACATCTAGATCCTCACGATCATCAGTATCGTCATCTCACGATCATCAGCATCGTCATCACACGATCATCAACATCGTCATCACACGATCATTAGCATCGTCAGCATTGTCATCACACGATCATCAGCATCATCATCACACGATCATCAGCATCGTCATCACACGATCATCAACATTGTCATCACACGATCATCAGCATTGTCATCACACGATCATCAGCATCGTCATCACACGATCATTAGCATCGTCATCACATGATCATCAGTATCGTCATCACACGATCATCATCATCATCATCACACGATCATCAGTATCGTCATCACACGATCATTAGCATCGGTATCATCTCGATCTACAGCATCTGGATCATCTTGATCTACAACATCTGGATCATCACGATCTACAGCATCTGGATCATCTTGATCTACAGCACATCTGGATCATCTCAATCTACAGCATCTGGATCATCTCAATCTACAGCATCTGGATCATCTCGATCTACAGCATCTGGATCATCACGATCTACATCATCAGCATCTGGATCATCTCGATCTATAGTATCTAGATCATCATGATCTACAGCATCAGCATCTGGATCATCTTGATCTACAGCATATCTGGATCATCTGGATCTACAGCATCTGGATCATCTCGATCTATAGCATCAGTATCCTCAACCATACAAGTACATTAATCAATACATGTATCATCAAAAGTATGTATTCTCACCAATACATCTATCATCAAAACATGTATTCTTACTAATACATCTATCATCAAAAGCATGTATTCTCATTAATACATCTATCATCAAAAGCATGTATTCTCACTAATACATCTATCAATACAAGTATCCACACCGATACAAGTATACACAACAGCAGCATACCCTGCAATACACATGATCCAATTATGGGATGATCAATCCCTCTCACTTTAGGACATAGGTCCAAGGATGATACAATCCTAATCCACTTACGGGATGATCAATCCCTCTCTCTTTAAGACATCTCACCATGTCTAGGGACGATGCAATCCCAGTCTGTTTACAAGATGATTAGTCCTTATCACTTTAAGACATCTCACCATGTCTAGGGATGAGGCAATCCCAATCTATTTACAGGATGATTAGTCCTTATCGCTTTAAGACATCTCACCATGTCTAGGGACGAGGAAATCCCAATCTATTTATAGGATGATTAGTCCTTATCACTTTAAGACATCTCACCATGTCTAGGGACGAGGAAATCCCAATCTATTTATAGGATGATTAGTCCTTATCACTTTAAGACATCTCACCATGTCTAGGGATGAGGAAATCCCAATCTATTTACAGGATGATTAGTCCTTATCACAATCAGCATTTAAGACTATCCTTCCTTTCGGAATCTGGATTTACTGTCTAAGGATGATTAGTCCAATCACAATCACATTTAAGACTATCCTTCCTTTCGGAATTACTGGATTTACTGTCTAAGGATGATTAGTCCAAACACAATCACATTTAAGACTATCCTTCCTTTCGGAATTACTAGATTTACTATCTAAGGATGATTAGTCCAAACACAATCACATTTAAGACTATCCTTCCTTTCGGAATTACTGGATTTACTGTCTAAGGATGATTAGTCCAATCACAATCACATTTAAGACTATCCTTCCTTTCGGAATTACTGGATTTACTGTCTAAGGATGATTAGTCCAATCAAAATCACATTTAAGACTATCCTTCCTTTCGGAATTATTGGATTTACTGTCTAAGGATGATTAGTCCAACCACAATCACATTTAAGACTATCCTTCCTTTCGGAATTACTGGATTTACTGTCTAAGGATGATTAATCCAATCACGTGCATTTTGAACCAAGGTCCAGGGACGATGCAGTCCTATCCTCTATTCTCGGAGACACCTGTCTACGGCTCACTTTAGAACTTGAGTTCAAGGATGATCCAATCCTCATCTGTCCACCAAGGACTATATTCTCGGAGACCTTACGTCTACGGCTCACTTTAGAACTTGAGTTCAAGGATGATCCAATCCTCATCTGTCCACCAAGGAATTTATTTTAGGAGACCTCACGTCTATGGCTCTCTTTAGGGTGATGCAATCCTATCATGTCCACCAAGGACTTCATTCTCGGAGACATCATGTCTACGGCTCTCTTCAGGATGATGCAATCCTATCATGTCCACCAAGGACTTCATTCTCGAAGACATACGTCTACGGCTCTCTTTAGAACATGTGTTCAAGGATGATGCAATCCCCTTGTCACCTTAGATCCTGTCTAAAGACCATCCACCAATCTCTCTGTCGGCATCACTAATATAGGTATCCTCATCATCAACCTCACTGTCGATGCAGGCAATCTCATCATGAGTTATCATATCACTCCCCCTTTCGAGGAGGGTCCTTCTGAACTATATTAAGTTTGTCTCAGAAAACTTTACTTGAGGTAGAGGTTTGGTTAGTACATCGGATCGGTAGAAGTTTGGTTAGTATATTGGTAACTTGTTACAAATCCAAATTTTTAGTTCCTTTCTACACCTTATCTTGGAACACTAGATTCTCTGCCATCTTGATACAACTCTGTTTGTCACATAGGATCATAGTTGGGTCTATCTCTAAGTCAAACAATCCTGAAGCCATACCGCTTCACAATTAGCAGAGCAAGTAGCCATATATTCTGCTTGTGCTAAGAGCCACACTAGATTGTTTCCTGCTCAACCACGAGATCATGGCTGATCCCAGACAATAACATCCTCTCGATGTGCTCTTCATGTATGATACACTTTCTACCCAATCAACATCTGTGTAGCCATCTGAAATCATGATCTCTAAGATAACATAGATCAAAATCTATCGTATCCTTTAGGTATTTCAACACATGTTTTGCAACTAGAAGGTGAACACATCTTGGTTTCCACTAGATACTGACACAAGGTGTTCACAGCAAAGTATATATCTGACCTAGTATTTATTAGATACATTAATTACCCAATAATTTGTTCTGTACAGAGTTATATACACTAACTCTGATGATTCATTCACCAACAGCTTCAAGTTGGAATCCATGAGAGTGGACATTCCAACATATCAAGTCTTTTTAATATTTCTCGGCATACTTTCCCTGGTTGAGAAAGATTCCTTCTGAGCCTTTCCATACTTCCAGACCTAGGAAGTAATACATTAATCTAAGATCTTTCATTTTCTTTTATGCATCCATCTATCTATTCCATCTCTCGTTAGATGGGTCTACTGATATGAACCTCAACATCATTCGAACTCTGAGGTGAGTTCCTTCTTGTATCCATGTCATCTATGTATAGAAACCATATTCAACCTTGTAGCAAAGGTTGATATCCACATCACCCATGGTGATCATTAAGCTCATCAATTGATTATCGATCCTGGGAACCCATACAGAACCTGATTCACACTTCTTCTTTAATTACACCATTAAGAGAATGGTCTTATCTAGCCACTTGGAGCAAACATCTCATCATGATTCTCTTCCTCTTTCTAAGAGAATCTTCTAGCCACAAGCCTTCTATAGTGTGTTTGATTTGTAAATATTTTGTTGAACATCCATCGCTTGTTCAGTGTTCATCATTCATCATGATCTTTCCTACAAATCAAAATTAAGTACATGATTAGTAATACTTCATAATCATCAAATCATATTGACATGATAACCTATTATGCATACAGATATCATTTACATAGTTATGCAACTATTTTGATCAATACTTTGGCACAACACTTTCCCATATCCTGTATGCATACAGTGGCTATCTAGATGCCTTCCATCTCTACCAGAACATACTATCGAGAGTGTGCACAACTCTCAGCATGTCAGCAAAGAGGTTTCATTCTAGACAAGCAACAATGGAATGTTTGTCCAACTTACCAATCATATGCATATTAGTAGTATACTGTTTAATGCTCTATGAATGTTTACACTCAGCATCATATATTCTAGGAATACAAATATGCATACAAGCAATATCATTTACTATTTCAAATAACAACTCAAATACTTATCTTTTATGTTTGTGTGGTTTCCTCCCGCTTGATCTTCTATATGTCTTTTGAACTTCTATTCATTATGTACCACTGTGCATGCTCAAGTGTGCACTAGTGTCATCCTCATGATCTCATACACAGACATACATTCATTAGTATATTCTCAATATTATCAAAACATTCTAGTTCTAAATAATCTTTGAAAATGTATAGTCATGATTATAGATAATATTCAAGGTTTCAAGGAAGTCTTCTTTTACTTCTGCATATTCTTGTTTGATCATAGTACTCTTCTGGTTAATTAGATCATCAAGATAAGAGACATAATATGCATAAACCCTTGATTACTAACTTTATGAATAAGCATAACCAATCATACCAAGTATACTTATATAAGGGATCCTAAGGTAAGATTCTAACTTGTCATAGGAAAACATACCTGGATTAGTATACCTGCTTAGTTATGTACAACATACCTAAACAATCTCTTAAATGATTTAGAGATCCTGAGCTAGAAACTGCATGTCTCATAGGTTAAGCATAATATAACAAAGTCATACATACCTCGTAAGTAGAACAAAGATTATGGATGAGTCTTTGTCTTCATGTTGTCATGTTTTAAGGAGCTTGATTTGTCTTTTGTGATGTACCTGTATCTTGTTAGCAAACGACATCAACCTCATAAAACACCATAATGCATTAGTACAATCATATAGCCCTAATCAATGAATGTATTCGATCATTCACATGCATTCATACTGTTACTAGGGTGATAAGACAATTCTAACATTAATCAAGATTGTACTAATAAATAACATAAAGACAAACACATTATGAACTTAATCAAGAATCAGATTTCAAGACATACCTGAACCTCCTTAAGTCATACCTGTCGAGACTTCTTGTAGTCTTCTTATGTAAGGCCTTAGCCTCAACTCCCCCTGAAACTTGATTTGGAGCTTGATTAGGGCTTGCTAGAGAAACCCTAAAAATTCAATCTTTGACTTTCATGCTTCCGAATGGATGTAAGGATGTATCTTGCTAAGCTGATCAAACTAGCATACTTCAATTTTGAAATCTCCAAAATTTGACCCCTCAAAATTGCCTTCGAAACTTCTGGATCTTCTGGATAGGAACTCGAACTAGGGTTTGATGAAGCCCACCTTTATGTCCAATCAAAAGGTTCAATCCAAGGCTCTAAACTCTTATTTTTCTGAGGAGCTTCCAGCCGTGGTTACAGACTTCAAAAATTCCAACTTTTGCTGAAGCCCTAATTTTCCATCTTTCTGATCAAAATCCCGAGCTAGGGTTTAATCAAGCCCGGTCTTCTACCCAACCAAAAAATTCGATCTTGGTCTCTAAATTTCGATTTTCCTGAGTAGCATTCAGCCGTGGATTCCGATTCCAAAAATTCTAAGTTTCTCCGAAACCCTAAATTCCGGAAGCCATGAATAAAGGTGCTCCAAAGATAATTATGTTTTGACAGAAATATGTACCTGATTGTTTCTTCTATAACTCCAAAATTTTTACTCCACAGGGTCTGAAAACATTTTCTGTAGTAGCCTGACCTGTCATCTTTCCATCCTGATAGGTCTTACCTCAATTGGATTTTCTGAGAGAGAGTTATACTAAATGTCGCAACGTGACCTGTTTTGCGATAATACAGGAGAGCGAAATTGTACGGCGTGCCACGTGTCACTGTTTGAACTTCGGCTTCTGAACACTTTTCCAGAGATAGCTCTCCCTGTTATATTTCCATCCCAACAGGTTTGAACTCAATTGGATTTTCTGAGAGAGAGTTATGCCAAATGTCGCAACGTGACCGGTTTATGGGATAAAACAGGAGAGCGCACTTGTACGGTTTTCCACGTGTCAGTGGTTCAGCTTCAGCCTCTAAAAACGTTTCCTGAGATAGTGCAGTTTGTGTACTACCTATCACTTTTTATGAAATTTCATTTGGAGCTTCCTAGCCCAAGTTATGACCTTTTTTCCTAGGTCACCTGATTTTGACTGAGATCTGGAAGAGGCAGAAACCCTAACTTGTACTGATTATAACTTACAAAGTACAACGAATCTGATGGTTCCCTTTGGAAACAAGATACCTAGAGATGTTATCTACGACTTGTAAAGGTTTCAGATCCTGAAACTTCGCCAAAATGGATTTATAGCGAAAGTTTCACGATGACTGGTTTTTGCTATATAAAACCCTAACCTTCAAATTGTCGTAAGTAAAGCAAGTGTCGTAAGTGCCATACCTTGTCTTCCTTCAGGTTAGCTCTGATACCATGTTAATATTTAATATGCTAAGACAGAAAATAGCAGCATTACATTCTATTTCACCATAATAGCATATACAGGATCACTGAAGAAACAACAAGCATAGCATAAACACAAGAGACACAGATTTATCCTGGGAAACCCTCATGGGGTAGAAAACCCAGCAAAGCTTCCTCAATATAGATGACCAGCAATATACAAATATGCAAACCAAAGATATGATCTCCTCCTCTACCATAGCAGACCTCTCCTCCACAAGTGCGCCTCTCTCAAGTGAGTGTGTGTATCAAATGAGGAACACACATCCTCTATTTATACACTACTCTGACATATCTTTTACACAAGTACACGTACAGGGCCGACCCCCACTAGGGAAGTCTAATAACCCGAGTTACCACATTCCGACGGAGGAATAAACATCTCCGGATATACAATAAGATCTTCACGGAGGAATGAAACATCTCCAGAACAATAAAGTACAAATATAATATTCTTTGAAGTTACAATATCTCAACATAACCCCTAATCTCTCTCTCTCTTTCTCAACCTTTAACCCCCAATATCCCTCTCTCTAAGCCCGCAACCCCAATCTTTCTCTCTAAACCCCTAACCATTATTCTCTCTATCTCTAATCTCCTAACCCCCAGTATCTCTCTCCCTCTCTCTCTCTCTAAAAACCTAACCTCCAATATCTCTCTCTCTATATTCCTAACCCCCAATCCATATCTCTCTCTCTCTAAACCCCCAACCCCCGAACTCCCTCTCTCTCTCTCTAAACCTCGAACTCCCAATCTATTTCTTTCTTTCTCTCTCTAAACCCCTAACCCCTAATCTCTCTAAGTCTCTTTCTGTATATAAATATATATATATATATGTATATATATAATACTAAACCCCTAACCCCTAACTCCCAATCTCTATCTCTCTATCTTCCTCTCTCTCTAAACCTTAACCACAAATCTTTCTCTAAAACATCCTAAGACCCAATCTCTCTATCTTTCTCTCTGTCAAGCATTAACCCCCAACCTCTCTTTCTAAACCCCTATCCCCCAACTCTCTCTCTATAAAACCCTAACACCTAATATTTCTCTCTCTCTCTCTCTCTCTCTCCAAATCCCAAACCAACAATCTCTCGCTTTTTATTTTCTCTAAACCCATAATCGCCAATCCCCCTATCCCCCAACTCTCTCTCTCTAAAACCCTAACACCTAATATTTCTCTGTCTCTCTCTCTCTCCAAATCCCAAACCAACAATCTCTCGCTTTTTATTTTCTCTAAACCCACCTAATCGCCAATCTCTCCGTAAACCACTAAACCCTAATATCTCACTCTCTAAAGCCCTAACCCCCAATCTCTCTCTTCCTATATCCCTCTCACTCAAAAACCCCAAACCCCCAATATTTCTCTCTCTCATTAAACCCTAACCACCATTCTCGATCTTCTATCTCTCTCTTTCTAATTAACTAACCCCCAATCTCTCTCTATATCTCTCTAAACCCCTAATCCCCAATCTTTCTCTATCTCTCTGAACCCCTCACCCCCAATATCTCTATATCTCTTGCAACCCCTAATCTCTAATATCTCCCTATATCTAAACCCCTAACCTCCAATCTCTCTCTCGCTCTCGCTCTCTCTCTCTCTTTAAACCTCTAATCCCCATTATTTCACTCATATTAAACCCCTAACCCCCAATCTCTCCCTCTTTCTCTCTAAACCCCCAACCTCCAATCTCTCTATGTCTCTATCTAAACCCCTAACCTCCAAATATCTCTCTCTTTCTATAAAACCACTAACGTTTCTCTCTCTCTCTAAACATATAACCTCCAATATCTCTCTCTCTAAGCCCCTAACCCCGAATCTCTCTCTCTCTCTCTCCCTCCATAAAATACTAACCTCTAATCGCTCTCTCTCTCTCTCAACCCCTAAACAAGAATCTCTCTCTCTAAACCCCTAACCCTAATCTCTCTACCTCTCTCTAAATGCATAAACACCAATCTCTCTCTCCCTCTCTTCCTATAAACTATATATATCCCTAACTTAAGGTCTAACCCCCAAAACCTCTCTCTCTAAACTCCTGACACAATTATACTTGTCTCTATCTCTCTCTCTCTTTAACCCTTGACACCCAATCAATCTCTCTCTCTCTTTAACCCTTGACACCCAATCAATCTCTCTCTCTCACATCTAGTCTTTGTCTTTCTCTCTAAATCCCTAATCACCAATATCTTTCTTTTTCTCTTTCTATCTATAAAAATTTGACCTCGAATATCTCTCTCTCATCAAACTCCTCACCCTTATCTCACTCTCTAAAACCCTAATGGCTAATCTCTCTATCTCTCTCTCTCTCTAAACCCTAACCCCTAATCCATTTCTTTCTATTTATCTCTCTCTCCCTACACCACTAACTCCTAAACTCTCTCCTTTTCGAAACCCATAGCCCCTAACCCCCAATCTATCTCTCTTTATGAATCCCTAAACCCTAATCTCTCTCTCTCTCTAAAAACCCAACATCTAATATCTCTTTCTTTAAACCCCTAAAACCCTTCTTTCTCTCTCTAAACACTAACCTCCAATATCTACTTCTCTCTAAACTCTAACCTCCAATCTCTCTCTCTCTCTCTCTCTCTCTCTCTCTAAACCCCTAACCTCCAATCTCTCTCTCTCTCTCTCTAAACCCCTAACCACCAGTCTCTCTCTTCCTATTCCTCTCTCAGCAAACCCTTGACTCCTATCTCTCTATCTGTCTCTAAATATCTAATCCCCGATATATCTATCTCTCTTTCTAAATCCCAAACATCCAATCTCTCTCTCTCTAAACACCTAAACAAAAATCAGTCTCTCTCTCTCTCTCTAAGCCCCTAAGCCCAAATCTCTCTCTTCCTCTCAATCTCTACGTCCCTAACCCCTAATATTTCTCTCTCTCACACTATATATCTATCTATCTCTCTATCTAAAGCCCAAACCCCCAATCTCTCTCTCTCTTCCTCTCTCTCTAAATCCTAACCACAAATATCTTTCTCTAAACTCCTAACGCCCAATGTATCTACATTTCTCTCTCTAAAGATTTAACCTCCAATATCTCTCTCTCTAAACCCCAATTCCCCAACTCTCTTTCTCTATAAAACCTTAAAAAATAATCTATATCTCTCTATCTAAACCCCAAACCAACAATCTCTCTCTCTCTCTCTCTCTAAAACCATAATCTCCAATCCCTCTATCTCTCTCTCTCTCTGAACCACTAACCCCCAATATCTCTCTTCCTATCTCCCACTCACTCTAAACCCCAAACCCCCAATCTCCCTCTCTCTCACTAAACCCTAACCACCATTCTCTCTCTTTTTATCACCATCTCTCTCTCTCTCTCAACAACTAACCCACAATCTCTCTATCTCTCTCTAAACTACTAACCCCACCCCTAACCCCCATTATCTCTCTCTAAAACACTAACACCCAATCTCTCTCTCTCTCTCTCTCTCTCTTCAAACCCATAATTCTCAACATCTCTCTTCCTATATCTCTCTGTAAATCCCGAACCTCCAATCTCCCTGTCTCTCTCTCTAAACCCCTAACCACCATTATCTCTCTTTTGTCTCTCTCTAAACTTCTAACCCTCAATTTCTCTATCTCTCTCTCAACAACTAACACCCAATCTCTCTCTCTCCCTATGTAATCCCCTTACCCTCAATCTCTCTCTATATCTCTCTAAACTACTAACCCTCAAACTATCTCTATCTCTCAAAACCCTTAACCCCCAATCTCTCTCTATCCCTCTAAATTCCTAACCTCCAATCTCTCCCTCTCTCTAAACCCCTAACTTATAAACTCTCTCTCTTTCTTTAAACCCATAAACCCTAATCTCTCTCTCTCTCTCTCTCTCTCTCAACCTTTAACCCCCAATATCCCTCTCTCTCTCTAAACCCCTAGGCCTCAATATATCTCTCTCTCTCTCTCTCTTTCTCTCTAAACCCCTAACCCCCAATCTCCCTCACTCAACTCCTAACCACCAATATATCTCTTTCTCTAAACCCCTAATGTCCTAATATCTTTCTCTCTCCAAAACCCTAATCTCTCTCTCTCTCTCTCTAAACCTATAATCTCAAACCTCCCTCTCAGTAAACCCCCCCAACCCCCAATCTCTCTCTCTCTCTCTCTTTGTCCATAAACTGCTAACCTCTCTCTCTCTCGCTGTGTCCACAAATTGCTAACCTCTCTCTCTCTCTCTCTCTCTCTCTCTCTCTCTCTACATACCTAAACATCAATATCTCTTTTTATATCTCTCTCTCCCTCTCTAAACCCCTAAATCCCAATCTCTCTCTCTAAACTCCTAACCTCCAATCTCTCTCTCTCTCTCTAAAACCATAACCTCCTAATATATCTCTCTCTATACCCCTAATCTCTGTCTCTCTCTAAACCTATAATACCTAATATCCCTCTCCCTAAACCCTTAACCCCCAATATCTCTCTCTATGTCCATATACTGCTAACCTCTCTCTCTCTCTAAATCCCTAAACAACAATCTCTCTCTTTCTATCTCTTTCTAAACCCCTAACCCTAATCTCTCTATCTCTCTCTAAACCCCTAAACACCAATCTTTCTCTCTCTCCCTATAAACCACTAACCCCCAATATATCTCTCTCTCCAAAACACTAATCTCTGGTCTCTCTCTCTCTCCAAAATACTAATCTCTGATCTCCCTCTCTCTCTCTCTCTCTCTCTCTCTCTCCCTAAAAACCAATCTCCAATCTCTCTCTCCCTAAATGCCTAAACCCAATCCCTTTCTCTCTCTCTACCTATATAACTACCTATAAACTATCTATCTATCTAAATGTATAACCCCTAAACTCTCTCTCTCGCTAAACCCATGACCCCAATATACTTGTCTCTAACTCTCTCTCTCTCTCTCGTTAACCCTTCACACCCAATCACTCTCTCTCTCTAACCTCCAATCTCTCTCTCTTTCTCTTTATAAAACCCTAACAACCAATATTTCCCTTCCTATCTCTCATCTTTAAACCCCTAACTCTCCATATCTCTCTCTATGAACCCCTAACCACTTATCTCTCTCTCTCTAAACCCCTAACTCCTTTATCTCTCTCACTAAACGACTGACAGCTAATCTCTCTCTCTCTCTCTCTCTCTCTCTCTAAACCCTAACTCCCAATCTCTTTGTTTCACTTCCTCTCTCTCTCTCTCTAAACCCCTAAACCCCAATCTCTCTCTCTAAACCTCTAATCATCAATGTATCTCTCACTCTTTCTCCCTCTCTCTCTCTAAACCCCTAATCCCCGATCTCTCTCTTGTTCTCTCTAAACCTCAAACCCCCAATCTCTCAATCTAAACCTCTCTCTATCTCTCTCTCTCTAAATGCCTAAACACTAATATATCTCCTTCTATCTCTCTCTCTCTACAAACCTTCGACCCATGTCTCTGTATCTCTCTCTAAGCCCCTAACTCCCAATATTTATATCTCTCTCCCTAAACCACAAATCTCCAATATCTCTCTCTCTCTCTCTAAACCCCTAAACCCAATTCTCTCTCTTCCTCTCAATATGTACGCCCCTAACCCCCAATGTTTCTCTCTCGCTTCTTACTATCTATCTATCTATCTATCTATCTATCTATCTAAACCCCTAGCCCCCAATCTCTCTCTCTCTCTCTCCCTCTCTCTCTAAATCATAACAACAAATCTCTTTCTCTAAACTCCTAACACCCAATCTATCTATATTTCTCTCTCTAAAGCATTAACCCCCAATCTCTCTCTCTCTAAACCCCAATCCCCCAACTCTCTCTTTCTCTGTAAAACCTTAAAACCTAATATGTATTTATCTATCTAAAACCCAAACCAACAATATTTCTCTCTCTCTCTCTCTCTCTAAAACCATAATCCTCAATCCCTGTATCTCTCCCTTTCTTTAAACCCCAAACCCCCAATCTCTCTCTTCCTATCTTCCTCTCACTCTAAACCCCAAACCTCTAATCTCCCTCTCTCTCACTAAACCCTAATCACCATTCTCTCTCTTTTTATCGCCATCTCTCTCTCTCTCTAAACACCTAACCCGCAATCTCTCTATCTCTCTCTAAATAACTAATTCCACCCCTAACCCCCATTATCTCTCTTTAAAACCCTAACACACAATCTCTCTCTCTCTCTCTCTCTCTCTCTCTCTCTCTCTTCAAACCCCTAACCCCGAATCTATCTATGTGTCTCTAAAACAATAATCCCTAATATCTCTCTCTTCCTATATCTCTCTATAAATCCTGAACCTCCAATCTCCCTATCTCTCTCTCTAAACCCATAACCACCATTCCCTCTCTTTTGTCTCTCTCTTAACCTCTAACCCTCAATCTCTATATCTCTCTCTCAACAACTAACACCCAATATCTCTCTCTCTCTCTCTCTAATCCCCTTATCCCCAATCTCTCTCTATCTCTCTCTAAACCACTAACCCTCAATCTATCTCTATCTCTCAAAACCCCTAACCCCCAATCCCTCTCTATCTCTCTAAATTCATAACCACCAATCTCTCCCTCTCTCTAAACCCCTAACCTATAAAATCTCTCTCATTCTCTAAACCCATAACCCCTAATCTCTCTCTCTCTCTCAACCTTTAACCCTCAATATCCCTCTCTCTAAGCCCGCAACCCCAATCTCTCTCTAGACCCCTAACCACTATTCTCTCTATCTCTAAACCCCTAACCCCCAGTATCTCTCTCCCTCTCCCTCTCTCTAAAAAACTAAACTCTAATCTATCTCTTTCTTTCTCTCTCTCAAAACCCCTAATCTCTCTCAGTCCCTCTCTGTATATATGTATATATGTATATATGTATATATATATATATATATATATAAATCTAAACCCCTAACCCCTAACTCCCAATCTCTATATCTCTCTCTCCCTCTCTCTCTCAACCTTAACTACAAGTCTCTCTCTAACATCCTAAGACCCAATCTCTCTATCTTTCTCTCTCTAAAGCATTAACCCCCAACCTCTCTCTCTAAACCCCTGTCCCCTAACTCTCTCTCTCTAAAGCCCTAACACCTAATATTTCTCTCTCTCTCCAAACCCTAAACCAACAATCTCTCGCTTGTTATCTCTCTCGAAACCCCTAATCCCCAATCCCTCTATCTCTCCCTAAATCACTAACACCTAATATCTCACTCTCCAAACACCTAACCCCCAATATTCCTCTCTCTCATTAAACCCTAACCACCATTCCCTTTATTTCAATCTCTCTCTCTACCTCTAAACTCCTAACCCCCAATCTCTCTATCTCTCTCTATACAACTAACCCCAGCCCTAACCCCTAATATATCTCTCTAAACCTCTAACACCCAATCTCTCTCTCTCTCTCAACCCCTAACCACCAATCTCTCTCTCTTCAAACCCCTACACCACAATCTATCTATCCCTCTCTAAGCCCATAATGCCCAATCTCTCTCTCTTCAAACCCCTACACCACAATCTATCTATCCCTCTCTAAGCCCATAATGCCCAATCTCTCTCTCTCTAAGCCCCTGACCCCTAATATCTCTATTCCTATCTCTCTCTCTAAATGACAAAGATCTAATCTCCCTATCTCTCTCTCCAAATCCCTAACCATCATTCTCTCTATTCTAGATATTTAATCCCTTAACCCCCAATCTCTCTCTATATCTCTCTAAACCACTAATCCCCAATCTTTCTCTATCTCTCTGGGCCCCCCACCCTCAATATCTCTATATGTCTCACAACCCCTACCTCTAATCTCTCCCTATCTTTAAATGCCTAGCCTCCAATCTCTCTTTTGCTCTCTCTCTCTCTCTCTCTCTCTCTCTCTCTCTCTCTCTAAACCCCTAATCCCCAATATTTCACTCATTTCAAACCCCTAACCCCTAATCTCTCTCTCTCTCTCTAAACCCCTAGCCTCCAATCTCACTCCATCTCTATCTAAATCCCTAACCTACAAATATCTCTCTCATCCTATAAACCCCTAACCCCTAATCTCTCTCTCTCTCTCCATAAACTACTAACCTCTAATCACTATCTCTCTCTCTCTAAACCTCTAAACAACAATCTCTCTCTCTCAACCCATAACCCTAATCTCTCTCCCTCTCTCTAAACACCTAAACACCATTCTCTCTCTCTCTCTCCCTCTGCAGTAGTAACCCCTAAAACTCTTTCTCTCTCTCTACAAAACCCTAATATCTAATCTATTTCTCCCTCTCTATAAACCCTTAACCCCTAGTCTCTCTCTCTCTCTCTCTCTCGCTACATATATAAACCCCTAACCCCCATTCTCACTCTTTCTTTAATTCTCTAACACCCAATATATGTCTCGAACCACCTAACCCTGAATCTCTCTCTGTTTCTCTCTATCCTAACTTCTATTCTCTCTCTCTCTCTAAACACATAATCAACAATATCTCTATCCCTCTCTCTCTAAAAACCTAACCTCCAATCTCTCTCCGTCTCTTTCTCTCTACCTATAAACTATCTATATCTCTAATTCACAGTCTAACCCCCAAAACCTCTCTCTCTCCAAACTCCTGACGCCAATACACTTGTCTCTATCTCTCTCTCTCTCTTTAACCCTTGACACCCAATCAATCTCTCTCTAACGTCTAGTCTCTGCCTCTCCCTCTAAATCCCTAACCACCAATATCTTTCTTTTTATCTTTCTATATCTAAAACTTTAACCCCCAATATCTCTCTCTCTTTGAACCCCTAACCCTTATCTCACTCTCTAAACCCATAATGTATAATATCTCTCTCTCCCTCTCTCTATCTCTCTCTCTCTAAACCCTAACCCCTAATCTATTTCTTTATATTTATCTCTCTCTCTAAAACCCTAACCCCTAATCTATTTCATTCTGTTTATCTCTCTCTCCAAACCACTAACTCTTAAACTCTCTCCTTTTCTAAACCCATATCCCCTAACCTCAAATCTCTCTCTCTCTATGAATCCCTAAGCCCCAATCTCTCTTTCTCTCTCTCTTTCTCTCTCAAAACCCCCAACATCTAATATCTCTTTCTTTAAACCCCTAACCCCCTTTCTCTCTCTCTCTCTCTCTCTAAACACTAACCTCCAATCTCCATTTTTCTCTAAACTCTAACCTCAAATATCTCTCTCTCTCTAAACCCCTAAACCCTGATCTCTCTCTCTCTCTCTAAAACCCTAACCTCAATAATCTCTCTCTCTCTAAACCCCTAACCACCAGTCTCTCTCTTTCTATCCCTCTCTCAACAAACCATTGACTCCTATCTCTCTATCTATCTCTAAATATCTAATCCTCAATCTCTCTCTCTCTCTCTCTCTCTCTCTCTAAATACAAAACATCCAATCTCTCTCTCTCTCTCTAAACACCTAAATCCAAATCAATCTCTCTCTCTCACTCTACCTAAACCCCTAACCCCTAATCTCTCTCTCTCTCTCTATCTAAATTCCTAACCCTCAATCTCTCTCTCTCCCCCTCTCTTTCTAAACCTTAACCACAAATATCTCTCTCTCTAAACTCCTAAGACCCAATCTCTCTATCTTTCTCACTCTAAAGCATTAAACCCCAATATCTATGTCTCTAAACCCCTAACCTGCAACACTTTCCCTATCTAAAGTGATAACACCTAATCTCTCTCTCTGACACACACACAGACACACACAAAACCCTGAACAAACAATCTCCATATTTCTATCTCTCCCTCTAAACCCATTGCCGGCAATCTGTTTGTCTCTCTCTAAACCCCTTACCCCCAATCTCTTTCTTCTTATCTCCCCCTCACTTTAAACCTTAAACCCCGAATCTCCCTCTCTCACTAAACCGCAACCACCATTCTCTATCTTTCTCTTTCTTTCTCTCTCTCTCTAAATTCCTAACCCATAATCTCTCTATCTCTCTCTACACAACTAACTCCACCACTAACCCCCAATATATCTCTATCTAAAACGATAATACCCAATCTCTCTCTCTCTCCTTCTCTCCAAACCACTTCCCCCCTAACCCCAAATCTCTCTCTCTCTCTATAAACCCCTAAACCCCAATCTCTCTCTCTCTCTCTCTCTCTCTCTAAACCCATAACCCCCAATATCTCTCTCCCTCTCTCTTTCTCTAAACACCTAACCTCCAATCTCTCTCTCTCTCTCTCTCTCTCTCTCTCTCTCTCTCTAGATGCCTAACCCCTAACCACGTTCTTTCTCTCTCTCTCTCTATCTATCTAGTTATCAAATTTCTATCTATCTAAATGTCTAACCCCTAAACTCTCTCTCTCTATAAAATCCCGACCATATTATCCTTCTATGTATCTCTTCCTCTTTAACACTTAAAATCCAATCGATCTCTCTCTCTAACCTCGAATATCTCTCTCTCTCTAAGCACCAATATCTCTCTTTCTATCTCTCTATGTTTAAACCACTAATCCTGAATCTCCCTCTCTTTGAAGCCAATATATCTCTTTCTATCTCTCTCTCTAAAACCCTAACCACAATCTCTCTATCTCTCTCTAAACCCCTAAACACCAATCTATCCTCTCACCCTCTAACTCGCTAACCCCCGGTCTCTCTCTCTCTCTCTCTCTCTCTCTCTTTCTCTCTCTCTCCTCCAAAACTACTAATACTTATGGTTTGTTGGTATGTTGACCATAGGGGTTCTATTGAAATTCTTGTATAGAGTGTTTTGAAATCTCTCTTTTCATCTCTCTCTTATCCCCTAATCCCTAATCTCTCTCTCTCTCTCTAAACTCCTAACCCCTAACCCTCAATCTGTCTCTCTCTCTCTCTCTAAACTATGAACCTCTAACCCCCAATATCTCTCTCACTAAAACCCTGTAGCTAGGGTTTTACCCCTAGCTTGTGCAAATGAGCTCCTACTAAGGAGAAGGGACTCCTTAGTAGCAGTTCAATAAATGTAAATTAAAATGCTAAAACATAAATGTAAATTACTCTAAACATGTGCATGAAACAGAAAAAATAAGATGTAAAGAATGGCTTTTGTATTAATTTTACCTCCAATGTGAAGGTTGGTGAAGCTCTTGCAATGCTCCAAGAGGGTTGCCCCAAGCTCCAATTTGCTCCTTCTCTTTCTCCAATGGTGGGAACGGGCCAAAAGGGGCTCTCAAGGCGAAAGTAGCTCAAGGGTGAGCTAGGGTTTCAAGAGCTATTTTGGCAGAGTAAGGGTACTTATGACTATGGATATGAAATGAGGGGTCTCCATCACCTATTTATAGTTTTTTGGTGGTGGAGTGATGGCCCATGGTTTTGGGAACCATATGGTTTAGGGTAGCTGTATAGGGTTTTTTTCTCCATTTTCCTCATTATTTTATATTTTTTATTCCCTTTTTAAAGTGTTTTTGCTTTTTTAGAGGAATTTTGGATATTTTTGGAGGAAAAAGGGGTTTTTTAGCCTTTTTGAGGCTTTTTGATGGTTTTGTGGCCTTTTGGAGGCATTTTTAGGCCTTTTGGAGGCTTTTTAGTGGGATTTTCAGGGTTTTTAAGGGAAATATGGTAGGAAAATGGACAAATGAGCCATGTAATAGGGTAGATGAGGTAGTGAACACTTTTTGGGTGTTAACAGATTGCCCCCTGATGTGTGAGGGCAGGAGCTTATCATATGGATGATGGACATCATAAGTCATATATGGTTTTCCTGGGGTATGGAGAAGAGAAGAAACAAACTGAAGCCTGGAACAACGATCCCAAACAAACTGCAAGAACTAAAAGTACATAACCTCAACAATGGATGAGGAATAATCTGATCATATGGACGAGGCAGGCATTCCCATGCTCGTATCAAGATATAATATTATAATAACAATAATGGGGTCCAAAAAATGGGGACCTGACATATACATAACCTCAAATACTGAATGAGGAAGAATCTCAATATATGGACGAGGCGGGCATACCCATGCTCGTATCAAGATACATAAAAAGAACTGTGAGGCCCAAAAAGAGGGACCTGTAAGATACATAGAGAATCACTGTGTACATCATAAGGGTCCAGAGGGGACACAAATCTGGGACAGACTGCTGGGCTGACCATGTCTGAGTTGAAGAACTGATACACTGGAATGACGACAGTGCTACTGAATGTGGTACCAAAGGAACTGATGAGCTGTTGGATCAAAGTGACAAGGGGTACACTCGCAATGGTACACTAAACTGGAACTGATCTGGGACTGAACTGGGTACTCAAGGTAGCATATAACTGGATGGCTTCCGAATACAATCGCTAACGCAGCTCGGACATCCACGGGAACATATAATTGGGTGTTCCAAAGTGACTCACCAATGTGCTAGAGTTGGGGGAAATCCGGGGTCTTCGACAAATAATGGTAGGGATGTAAATCCTGCACGATTCTCAGTGATGCGATCAAGGTGCTGAAGTCGAGCATGTGAGAAACAACCATTCCGAGAGGCAATGATGACTCCTCCCAAAATGGTTCGTAGGCACTCACCACAGATGGTGATGGGTCGAAGGCACAGGGGCCTCTGGGTCTATCCTCTGGAATAGAGGGGCTGTCGTCGACAGAGGGAGACCTGCAACTATCAAGGCAGTGATGTTTCCTTGATAGGAGCACAAGGCAGAGAACCGAAATGTGATAGTACTGATGGCAGGACTGACAAACTGGGGGGAATAACTGGGCAAGTAGAGTGGGTGGACTCAAACTTCCTTTGTTCAAAGTATGATGGCGGGGATGATCGGGCAGCATATGAAACTGACTGAGGGGAAGGGGATCATAGCTGTACTGGGAAGTGACTGGGATGAGGGAGACTCAAGCTGGTGTAAAATGGCAGGAGACTGCAGAATACTCTGAACAAAGGCGACCTGATTGGGGGTGCTGCCGAGATGGTCGATCAGAGTGCCAGGAGGCACGGGGGGGGACTTCTTCATGGGTAAGGAACCAGAAGAAGTGTGTGTAAGAATGGTACTGTTGTGTGGATTTATACGAGCCCAGGACAGTTCATGCTCGTGATTGCTTTCAATTTTAAGGAGTCTGAAAGCGATAAGAAGACTCTGAAAGAATGGAATGGTACTGTCGTGTGGATTTGTACGAGCCCAGGATAGTTCATGCTCGTGGTTGCTTTCAATTTTAGAGAGTTTGAAAGCGATAAGAATACTCTAGGGGGTTGCTTTTTTGTGTGTTAGTCTCCAAGGCCCAAAGAAGCATAAAAGGATGCAATGAAGAACTCTTCTAGCCGGTGGGACTAGAGTATTCCTTTTTCGTAATTAGTCTACCAGGTTTGGAAAAGGGTTAAACTTATACCAGATAGATGCCCTTTCAGGTACTTTAACGAGCATGAAAGGAAGCAATATTGCTCGGCGATCTTTTCATTGTTTTAGGAGTCAGAAAATAGCTTAACGGAAACTCCCTAAGTGCCTTTTTCATAAAGGACTTGTCTAGCCCAAAAAAGGGATAAAATTATACCGAACAAAAGGAATGGCCAGGCAAGGAGGAAGTGCTCAATCAAGGAACATTTATGATGACCAAGAACGAGGGTGGGGGGGAACACTGGTGGGCCTCCTTGCAGGGTTAATGAAATGGTGGCAAAATAATGAAACATTTGCAGTATGACAGGAGTGGATGGCTCATGTAAAAGTGTGGAACAATCCAATGGCGGTCGATGTGGCGCACAAACTGAGGCAGCAAGGTGTCAGGACACAATTTTGAAATTGTACCAGGTGAGAGAGAGAAATGATCTCAAGCATCATCACGAGCTCGAAAAACTGAATCCGGCGATATAAAAAGTGTCAACAACGGAGAACTATCGATGTGGCACGCTAACGGAGGCGACGGGGGGCGTTTTGGAAAAAATACCTAAAAAATATGGGGTTGAGAGCGAGAAATGATCTCAAGCAACATCACCGACTCGGAAAAATGAATCCGATGATATAAAATATGCGAAAAAGGGAGAGCAGCTGAAATGGCACGCAAACCGAGGTGACTAGTAGCATCTAAAAAATGTGTAAAAAATGACGGGGAAAAAATAATGCAAAGAGGTGACCATCAGAATGGTCTCGTCGTTCTGATTCCAGTGGTGGAAACGGATCGAAAAACGGACTCCGTATGGGTTCAGAATGGCCAAAACAAGAAAAAGTCAAGGGACTATAAATAGTGTGTGGGTCCAATATGACAAGTGTCATTTGTACTATTTGACTTTGACTAGTGATCAGAGTGTACCAGAGGTGAGGTGGCATTTTTGGACGATCCGACTAGCTGATTTCAGATCCGAGAGATACAGGTATTCCGTCAAACTCATACCTGCATGTTTTTTGGGTTCGGGGGGTAGGTAGTGGGTCCCAGGGTTTATTTGTACGGTCCACATGGGGTGGACCGCCGGTTTTCAGGAGGAAGCCGCGGTTAGAGACCGCAGGTTCCACGGCGAATGACGCGCATGGAGACCGCGGGGTCCGATGTGGAGCACACGGTCTGGGACCGCATGTTCCGAGGCTGAACACATGGTTTGGTACAGCGTGTTCGGGACTGACAGTCGCGGTTTGGGACCGCGACTGTGGGCCAAACAGTCGTGGTCGGAAACCGCGGCAAGGGGGCCTAAAGCCGCATTTTGGAGCGAGCTGTTAGGACTTCCCCTGGGGGGGGGGCAAGGTTTATTTCTTTGACATGAGTCTGATGATTTTTCCTTGCGTGTTTGACAGGATGCCACAGGTTCTGTGGAGAGAGCGGGAGATTCCAGATGAGATCGTAACCGTCGTCCGAGGGGAGCGCCATGTGTGATCGGTGCTGGGACTATGCGGACTACTAAAGTTCACCCAGGTACCCATGATGCGGTCAGTAGCGTTGCTGCTGAACCGACTGATTAGTTTCTGGGAGCCGGACATACAGGCCTTTAGAGTGCAGGGTGAGAGGGTGGACCTCACCCTGACAGATGTGTACTTCCTGACGGAGTTGCCCTGTCTGGGTAGGGTGGCAGACACGCAACCGTGGGTATCTGCGGACATAGATATGGAGGACATGCTGGAGGGGTACTGTGGTCCAGAGGCTAGGGTGCATAGGAATGCACTTTTGGTGAGATACCTATAGGAGCCAGTAGGACAGGCCATGGCGGCATGCGTGGTTCGCGTCTTGGGGTCCCAGTCGCTGGAGAAGGTGTCTAGGGGCCAGATGCAGCTGGTGGAGTGTGTACTGGATGGGGTTTATTATGCGTGGGGCTAGATGTTCCTCACCTGCGTTCAGTGGAAGCTGATAACAGCGAAGGAATCTGGCAAGGGGTTTCGCTATGGTTCTTTCTTATGTGTGTTTTTTATGGAGAGGGTACCCACACTGCGGCCGCGGGTGCCGATCAGAACAGGAGGCTTGAGGGAGCCATGGATGGTGCGGTGGGGCGAGATGATGCGCCGCCGTGGTGGTGGCGATGTTGGTAGGTATTTTATCCAGGAGTTGTACCTTCAGTGGCTCTAGATACCATTGACACTCGATGACTATCCATATAGAGATATGGATTACACCGTAGATCCAGAGGCACCACGGGCGCCGGGACAGTCATGGGGACCAGATGGTACGTATGTTTTGCTTGCATGTTATGGATGTCAAGTTTTTATATATGATAGTTGATTGATATATTGTTACTGACAAATGGGTGATCTGCAGATGTGGGCCCGAGGCCACCGCCAGGGCATTTGGAACGGAGGGCGATTGTGGCCGTTCCAGCTCTGCTTGGGCGGGGGGAGGTGCGTCGCCGGGATGCGGAGGGGATGCTAGAGTCCGTACGGGCACTACTAGACCATTTGCTGGTGGGGGTGACTGACGAGGGGTGGTGGGACGTTGATTCAGACTTGGTTCAGGATTGCATGAGGGCACCCCGAGAGTTCAGATCCATTGCGATCCGGGTGGCTATCTTGGCGGACAGGGCACGGGCACATGAGCCCGTGGGGGATGCTCGTGGGGGATGAGGATTTTCCGGAGGAGGAGCGAGGGGAGGACTCAGAGGCAGTCGATGCATGCAGTGATGCAGGCTATGACTCTCACTAGGGAGTGCAGGGGACTCCCCCCGAGTTTTGTAGCTACGGCATGTATTTTATGAGGCTTTAGGGATGTATAGACATTTTTGCATAGCTGAATACAGGGGTACTCAGGACATGTATAGCACTGTGACATGTATTTTTTGATATATATATATATGCACGTGGATGCATCTTTTTGTGATGTTGTTTTAGTTGTACGCACGTGGGTGCACTTTATGATGTGTGATATGTTTGTATTGCACGTGGATGCAAGTAGTCTAGGATGTTGGGCACGTGGATGCCCCTTGTGTATTTTATGTGATGCGACATGATGTATGTATGACTAGGCACGTGGATGCCCCTGTGGATACAAATGTGGTTTCATGGTTTATGTACATGGATGCAAATGTTGGTGCAATGCAGTTTTTTTTGGGTTTTTATATATTTGTATGAGATGCTATGGGTTGATGATGCATGATGGAGGTGTTACATGGTGTGATTGATATGCCAATCTAGGATGTTGTTGGCCATTTGGTCCGCGAAACCATTTTGAGCTCTTGGGACATGGGTGAATGTTATGGATTCAAACTATTGGCTGAGTTGTTTTGTGCGCAGGAATTTTCTAAAGAGGCAGGGATCACGCACCTGGTAGCAGTTGTTGAGCTGGGAGACAAGCAGTTGGGAGTTGAGGAACACACGAAGGTGACGTATGCCTAGCTGGAGGGCGGCAGTCAGGAGACTGGTCACGGCATCATACTCCGCCTGGTTATTGGTAGCAGCGCTTATGCAGATTCCATCAAGGTGAATCATTTCATGGGAAGGGAAATATAAGACCCACGCTGCAGAAGCCAGGTTGGGAGACCAACGGCTTGCTCCATCGGTGAAGCCAGTGTAATAAGGTGGAAGATGGTCCATCTGTGGTCATGCAAAAATGATGAATGTAAGATCGCGGTAAAAAAGGTGAAAAACAAAAAAGAGAGCAAACTGTACAATGCGGACCAATGGGGCCGCGAGTGATTTAGGGATAAAAGCGTTTGAGATACAACCCATTATGAGGGTTGCGCAAAGGGTGACCTTCGGAGTCAGCTAAAATGTATGCCCCCTTGCCGAGACAAGTCTGCACAATGTAAGGGCCTTGCCACATGGATTCGAACTTCCCTTTGCCGGTTTTGTCATGGGCTTGGTCATAGGCGAGGACAAGGTCCCCTTAGTGGAAAGTTCAAGGGTGTACGTGTTTGTCGTAACCAACTTTGGAGCGGTTCTTGGTAGCTTCAATGGTCTGGAGAGCGGCACGACGGTCTTCATCGACTTGTTCGAGGGATAGCAGACGTGGCTCAAGTGGGGAGGTATCGGGGAGAATCTCAATGGCGATATGTAAAGCAGGTATCTGACACTCGATGGGGAGGACAGATTCGACACCGTGAACTAAATGAAACAGGGTAAAACTAGTGGCGGTCTTAGTGGATGTATGGTAAGCCCATAAGGCGGGGAAGAGCATATGGTGCCAATTGGACTTATGTCGTTCAACAGTGTGTTGGAGGATGGTCTTTAAGATTTTGTTAATGGCCTCTACTTGGCCGTTCCCTTGGGGGTAGTAAGCAGAGGAAAATTGATGTTCAAACTTGAGGAGGGTGGATAACTCGCACCAAATGGAATCTTCGAAGTGGGAACCATGGTCGGAGACCAACTGTTTAGGAACCCTAAATCGAGTGATAACATGGTTAAAAAAGAAACGGGCAGCTGTGTCTATGGTACAATTGAAGGTAGGCATGGCTTCAGCCCATTTGGTGAAGTAATCGACGGCGACAATGATGTACTTATGGTCGTTCGCAGATGGGGGTCTACACTCCATGAAGTCGATGTCCCACTTACAGAAGGGACCAACGGTGACGACTGGGTGTAACGGAGCAGGTGGTGTTCGGGCCTTGGGGGCAAAAAGTTGGCAGTTATGGCAATGCTTGACCGCAGTGATGCAATCGGTGAAAAGTGTGGGCCAGAAGTATCCGAAGCGGATGACCTTTTGGGAAGTGGCCATCCCTGAGAAATGGCCGCCGCAGGCACCGCTATGACAGTCATTAAGGACGTGTTCAGCTTCCTCGTGTGTAAGGCAACGACGAAGAATTGTGTCTACCCCCCACCGGTAAAGGACATCGCCTAAGAGGAGATATCAAGAGGGCTGGTGACAGATGTGACGGTGTCCATTATGGGTGACTTTGGGTCTGAACTTCTGCGTGCGCAGGTATAACAAAATATCACCGTACCATGGGTCATCAGACGAGATAGTGAACAAGTGATTGTCGGGTAACTCATCGGAGATTTGTGGGGCCGAGAGAAGGGAAGGTAGATCAGTGATGAGCTGGGAAAGCGTAAGGGCTTTAGTGATATTAGGTGTTCGAAAAGTGAGGTCATGTTCCTGGAGGATAATGACCCATTTAGCAACATGACCTTGCAGTAGTCACCGGTTTAGGAGATAGACCATGGGGTTGGAGTCGGCAACGACTGTGGTATGACTAAGTAAGATGTAGTGTTGCAGTTTTTGGATGGAAAAGATCACAGCTAGGGCTAGTCTCTCCTCATATGGGTAACGTAGGGGTGGACCAAACAAGGTCTGGCTGATGTAGTAAATGACATGCTCTTGGTGAGAGGCGTCTTCTTGAACCAAGACTCCGGACACAGCATGCTCGGATGCCGAGATGTAGAGGATGAAGTCTTGAGAGAAATCCGGAGGGGAGATCAAGGGGCCTTGTGTGAGAGATTTCTTGAGGGCTCCGAATGCGGTTTCTGCTTACTCATCCCATACAAAGGGTACATGGGTACGGAGCAGGTGCAAGAAACCATGAACAGTGGTAGCGTAATCAGGAACGAAACGACGGAGGAAATTGGATCGCCCCTGCAGACTTTAGAGCTGTCTGAGTGTACGAGGAGAGGGAAGGTCTAAGATGGCTTGGACCTTCAGGGGGTCAACAACAATTCCTTTCTAGGAAACAATGAAACCCAACAATCGGCCTGCCGGAACGCAAAAGACACACTTGTGTGGGTTCAAGCGGATTTGGTATTTGCGACAACGCAGAAAAACTTGCCGAAGGTTGTTAAGGTGGTCTGATCATTTCCGGGAACGAGCTGTAAGGTCATCAAGGTAGACTAGCAAGATATGGACCAAGTCGTGAAAGTAATAGGTCATGGCCCGCTGGAAGGTGGCACCAACATTTTTGAGGCTAAAAGGCATGATGCGATAGGCAAAGGTGCCCCATGGGGTGGTAAAGGCAGTTTTGTACTGATCCTCCTTTCGGATCTGGATCTGATTGTATCCAAAAAAATTGTCCATGAACGAGAGGACTTCATGCCCCGCACACTCATCGATGAGTTGGTCAATGAATGGCGTGGGGAAGTTGTCCTTGGGACAAGCTCAGTTTAAATCGCGGAAGTCAATGCATACTCTAATGGTGCCTTGTTTTTTGTTAACCGGAATGGGGTTTGAAACCTAGGTAGTATAAGCAACAGGATAAATGAATCCTGCTTTGCGAAGTTTCTCGATCTCGGCTTTAACAGTGGGTAGCTTGGAAGGATGAATGGGACGCTTTTTCTGACGAACGGGGGGTACATCAGGCCATGTGTCAATGTGGTGCTCGATAATGGCGGGGTCAAGACAGGGCATTTCGGTATAGGACCAGGCAAAGACATCACAGAATTCTTGGAAGAGTTTTTTGTACTCCTCAATCTCATGCTCACTGCAGGATGCTCCTAAAGTTATGAGTTCAGGAGTACCTCCTGGGGCAGCGATATCAATTTGGATGACGGGTGAAATATTGGCCATGTTTCCTTCCTCAAAGGCATCCGGAGCAGGAATAGGATCCTTAAACTAGTCGACCTTGGTAGGAAGGAAATCTTTGGATTCAACCATGAATTGGGTCGCGGTGCTAGAGGAAGATGCTTTTGGGAGGAAATACGACCGATGGTGCATGTCATCCAAGGGATACTCCGGGGCAGTGAGTGCCTCAAGAATCTCCTCATCAGTACAGAAAGTGTGGGCCATCAAATCGGTTGACGAAGGAATGGTAGTTGAAGAGATCATGTAAATGGTGTTGACCTCCCCGGATGGGGGTGAGATCGGGGGGTGAATCTCTTCAATGGTGGGTGGTGCCGTCTCAAGATCCAGATTGTTCATCTCATAGAGAGCTACTCTGTAATCAGGGAGATCGAGACAGTGATGTGAGTAATGCCCGTAAACACCGCATATGGCACAGGGTTGGTTAGTGCGCATGGATTTATCGCGAGGCTTAGGGGTGGGATCTAGTTTGACAACCGAGATATTGGGGTCATCGTCAAGCATCTGCATGTGTTCCTGTAATGTTGATAACTGTGGGCATTGATGAGTCACATGGCCTAACTCATCGCACAACGAGCATTTGGGAGGAGCACGAAACACGGGGGGGTTTTGACTGTCTTGGGAGGTGGTATAGCAGTGTAAGGTTGGGGGCCTCTTCCCCAAATGGATTTGGGAGGAGGATGGGGATTCATGGAGGATGAAGGGGTAGCGACACTGGGGGGGTGGCTGAGTGGTAGTAGCCATGGGTTGCACCGGTTGGAGGACGATGCTTGGTGTCGGCGGGGGGACGGGAGGAGAAAAATACTAGACGGGTAATCTTAAGGTTAACCCAGGGAGGCTAAGGGTAGCCATAACCGGGGTGCTTACTACTCCCGATGGAGGGACTAGGAAGGGGATTGTGTGGATAGGTGTAACACCAATGTGGCTAGGTACCAATGGTGGTTTAGGAAACAAGGGTGGTTGATTGTTAGGTGTTTGGTTATCGTGGGACAGGGTACATAAGTCAGACACTTCGGGCGTAGATGACGGGGGAGGAATGGATTGGAAGGTGGATGTCATTGGCGGGTCTGAGTAATCTCCAGGTCCCAAGGAGGAAACAAATGAGGTAGCGGCACCATTAACAGGTTGTTCAACCATGGGGAGAACATTTTTGGGTGCAGCGGGGGCATTTGGATCATAGTAAGTGAGTTGGTTGATCTTGACCACGCTTCCGTCATGGGGGAACATCATGGTATGAAAGACAGAGGAAGCTACCGCCCACATAGCATACATGTAGCTGTGACCGAGTAAGAGGTTGTAATCAAGCTGGGCGTTGATGACCTCGATGTCAATGAGGACGGTTTTACCACCTAACTGGACATGGACATTGGCTAGGAGACCTTGGGGCTGAGCCAAATGACCGTCGTAGGCACGTAATGCAGTGGTGGACTGCTGAAGGGTAGGGGATCCCAACTTCTGCCATACGAATGTGGACATAACACATGTGGAGGAACCTTCATTGATGATGCACCGATGGATGACAAGATTCCGAACGGAAACAGAAACTTGGAATGCTAAGGTGGAAGGTAGGCGGGGTTCGGACTGGTCCAAATCAAATGCCATCAAATTTGAATCATTCGGGTCAATAGCCCCAATGGCTGAGAGTAAAGTCTTGCGCTGGGAAGGGCAGTTTTTCAAAACTTCTAATGCAGACATGGCTGCGGGGGATTGGGCTAAGTCGTCTACAATGTTGTAGTTTGACGCAGCGCACACATTGGGGTTATTGTTGATACGGCGAAGTGGGAAACGAGGTGCTTTGGAAGCGCTGTCTATTGGAGGGGGAGGTATACGTAACGCCTAATCAGTGGGGTGAGTGTTAGTGGTTTTATCAGTAGGAGGGGCTTCAGAGGTGGAGCCATACTGGTTTCGGTGGGTCTGGAGGTTGACATCAGTGGATGACATCATCAACAAGTGGTGGGTACCTGAGTCAAACATGGGTTGATCAGGAGCGACATAAGTGATCTATTGTTGGGGTGGCACATTGGCTTGAGGGGGAGCCAACGGCTGAGTGTTCACTATGCCTTGGTTTGGTAAGGGGTTTTGCAGCACCAAAGGTCGCTGCTGAGGTTGCGGGGGGTTGGGTGGTGCTTGAGGAGCCGCATGCCCTTGGCGATGGGAATCATCAACCCAAATTTGCCAAGCTCGCTCCAAGTGTGGGAAAGCATGTGTGTAGTGGCCATAGACCCTGCAAATAGAACAAGGATGGTTTGTTCACAAATTGGGGTTTTGAGCCTGCTTGGGTGGGCGATCAGGGTTTTGGTTAGCAGGGGCCGCATTATTGTTGTCTGGGGGATTAGGAGATTGACCACCTTGGTCTGTAGGTTTGTTCTTCCCATGATTACGGCCCTTGCCACAGGCTTTTGTTGGCCCTGGTTGCACTGGTTGTTCTGGTTTTGCTGCTGATTTTATTGGGCGTACACTTGCCCTTGGGCAGCAGGTGGGTTTTGGGGTTGTGCAGGTTCAGAAGCAGGCTGCGTTGGATGATATGTAGGTGGAGGCTGCGCAGGTGCGGCACCTTGAGGGGGTGGCTGATATGTCTACGGAGTAGGTTGTGGATTTTCTGTAGGGGCTACCTGTGGTGGGTAATAAGCGGGTTGGGCCTGGGAAGGCGCAGGAGTTGGTGCAGCCTGCTGGTGGTAATAGGCGGGTTGGGCCTGAGAAGGCGCAGGAGCTGGTGCAGCCTGCTAGTGGTAATAGGGCTGAGGTGCGACCGGGGGGGGGGGGGGTAAGTGGGGGGTGCATGACCGAAGCACTGAGGTGGACAGGTGGGTCCATGGGAATGATGGTGATGTGTCATAGGAGCATACGAGTTGGTGGCCCCAGACTGTGAGGTAGCTCGCGAAAGGTCAGGGCCGGGGGTAGGACGTGCTATGGAAAAGGGTTGGGGATGCGAAGAAACACGACCGATGATGCCATCTGCAGCATGGGATGCCCCCGGTGCATCGTGCTGGGAGGAATCACCACGAGGGGTGTCAAGTATAATGGTATAAAGGTAACCCGACTGGGCATAAATGAGGTCAAACTGCTGTGCCTTAAGGATGGCCTCTTCTTTAGACTGGGGTCTTTCGGAAGCTACATCCTTAGCAATGATAGGAAGAAGGGATTTGAGGAACCAATCTAAGAAGATACGGTCGTCTAATCTGATCTTGCATAAGCTATGGCGTCGACGCCACTCATGAATGTGGTCCGTGATGTGGGTAGCCGTGTTTTGTCTGCAAGACAGGAGAATCTCGATGCCCGCGTCGTAGCGGACCGATAATTGGAAGAACTGCAGGAAGGTCAAGGCAAGGGAAGTAAAGGTGGCATGGGTCCCATGGGGTTGCTCGATATACCACTTAGCTACAGAGCCAGTGAAGGTGTGCTGTAACAGATGAAGGCGAACAGAGTCATCCACTATGGAGTTGGAGGAACAACATAGATGGAAAGACATAATATGGTTTTGAGGGTCCTCACCTGCCTTGCCCTCAAACTTAGGGATGTCAGAGGGGAGCTTGGTAGGAATGTGAGGCCATGCAGGGTCGTGTCGGATAGGATCGTTGGTCAGTCTGGCTAGGTCAGGCAGGTTGAGGCTAGCCATGAATGGCAGACTGGAAGAAGGATGTGACACAGTAGTGGGTTGGACCAAGTTGGGGCCAATGCCCCCAAGTGGAGGGACAAGGTTTGGGATGTTGCCCCCAAGTGGGGGAACTAAGCTATAGGAGGGTCCTGCACCACCATGGGTGGTGTGAGTCACTGGTGGAGTGGTGGTAGGTATGCCAGGTACAGGAACGAGTATGGTGACCGGAATGGTGGACGTGGCCCCCATTGAGGGCATACCCAAAACAGGTGTGGTAACTAGTGTAGTGGTGGATGTGCCATCAATGGTCCCTACAAGGAAAGGAGTGGAAGTCGTGCCAGCCATGGGGCTAGTAGGGGTAGTGTAAATGGGGTTCTCAGACTCTTCCTCAAAATCAGAGGTAAAGTAAGGGGCATCAAGATCGGGTGACGGAGTCCTATGCCACTGACGAGTGGAGTCAAGTGACAAGGCTCGAGATCTATGATAATTGGTATCAAGTGATGATGATCTGTGTCGATGACGGGTGGTGTCAAGTGAACCGTGCTGTGGGGGCTCGCCCCTGAGGCACCGAGAATGTCTCGGGGACTCAATGGTGACAGATGGTGTCAAATCTCTGTGGGTTGAGGTGAGTAAAAAACAACTCAAAAATCCTAATGCAACCGAGTGTGCAGAAGGAGTGCTCAAAAACCAAGGCACTCAGGCCAACAACCAACTCGAAACACCTACTATAACAGCTGTGCTACAATAGGTGGAGTGTCAACAGAAATGGGCAGAATACCAACAAGCAGCAGATTTCCTAAAAATAAAAAATGGTGGACTCACTAGACCAAAAGGAGGTAAGGGAGCATGCAAACACCTAACTAAAAAGTATTCTGACTCAACTAGACATATCCTCTGCAAGGTGATGAAATCCAAGTCAGACAATATGAATAGGAAAGCCAAGTGGCTAAGATGTCCCCCTACCGGGAGGGACACCGGGTAGTCAATCCTAGAAGAATGGAAACTAAGATACCCCATTCATGACACGTCCAGAAAGGTGAATCTGCCGTTTGGTCCTTTTACCGCAATACCCCTATACAAGGATATCCCGAGAACTGCGAAAGGTAGCCCTTCGGTTACTGAATGGAGTGCGGTATTCCACTCAGGCCTCCGGAACCAGTCTCGCGACTTCAACCCTCCTAGGGGAGAGGCCCTCTAGTAAACTGGTTGTGATCGTGCCAAAAAGTACTAGGGGATTTTGGTTCCCTAATTGGACAATAGCTATGTCTCAAGTGTAAGTAACCGAGGGGTGTTATTGGAAGCCTATCCCCCCGATCCTACCTAACTACAAAGATTCTTTTGTGTTCCCCAAGTGGGGTTAGAATATTGGTTGAGTTAGATAGCTTTTAAGGCTCACTTGAATTATGTGATAGAGTGTGTGCTCATGAGGTGATGAACCCAAAATAAAAGTGCCACAAGGGGGGCAACTTTCTAATTAACAATACTGAAATTTAACATGCAAAATTTTCTGAATTTAAAATACTAAAATTTTAAAAAGATTCTGTAAAGGGTACAGAAATTATGTTGCAGAAAAGGTTGTAGGGAAGGATGGTTGCAGGTAGAACAGATGGCTGTGCAGATGCAGAAAATATTGCAGCAAAGGGGGCTAGGTTCAAAACTAGAAAAAATGCAGAAATCATACCGCGGGTCTGTGGTGAATCTGAGTAGTCGGACCGTGGGTTTAAGGGAAATAGGCATGGACAGGTTGCAGCTTTTTGGCTGAGAGAGGCATTCAGACCGCAGGAAATAGGGAAAAATAGGCAGTCGGGTCGTAGGAAAAAGGCTAACAGACGCAGTCGGGTCACAGCAAAGGGGCTGGAGGCCACAGTCAGGACGCGGGAAAATGGCCAACAGGCGTAGTTAGATCGCGACAAACAGGCTGATTAGCCGCGGTCGGATTGCAGGTAACAGACTTGAATCCACTGGCAGGGCGCCGGAAACAGTCTGAGAGCCGCAGTCGGGTCGCAGGTAAAGGCCTGAAAGACGCGGTCAGGAAGCGACTGCAAAGGGAAAAGATGCGGTTTACGACAGCCAAAAGGGACAGCCGAAAGGAAAAAATGGGAAATTATTGCAGAAAATTAAATTTTTTTTAAACTGAAACCAGAAATTCAAACCTAGGGGAGTCGCCAAATCTGTAGCTAGGGTTTTACCCCTAGCTTGTGCAAATGAGCACCTACTAAGGAGAAGGGACTCCTTAGTAGCAGTCCAGTAAATGTAAATTAAAATGCTAAAATAGAAATGTAAATTACTCTAAACATGTGCATGAAACAGAAAAAAATAAGATGTAAAGAATGGCTTTTGTATTAATTTTACCTCCAATGTGAAGGTTGGTGAAGCTCTTGCAATGCTCCAAGAGGGTTGCTCCAAGCTCCAATTTGCTCCTTCTCTTTCTCCAATGGTGAGAATGGGCCAAAAGGGGCTCTCAAGGTGAAAGTAGCTCAAGGGTGAGCTAGGGTTTCAAGATCTATTTTGGCAGAGTAAGGGTACTTATGACTGTGGATATGAAATGAGGGGTCTCCATCACCTATTTATAGTTTTTTGGTGGTGGAGTGCTGGCCCATGGTTTTGGGAGCCATATGGTTTAGGGCAGCTGTATAGGGTTTTTTCCTCTATTTTCCTCATTATTTTATATTTTTTATTCCCTTTTTAAAGGGTTTTTGCTTTTTTAGAGGAATTTTGGATATTTTTGGAGGAAAAAGGGGTTTTTGAGGCTTTTTGATGGTTTTGTGGCCTTTTGGAGGCATTTTTAGGCCTTTTGGAGGCTTTTTAGTGGGATTTTCAGGGTTTTTAAGGGAAATATGGTAGGAAAATCGACAAATGAGTTATGTAATGGGGTAGATGAGGTAGTGAACACTTTTTGGGTGTTAACAAACCCTAACCCCCAACACTCTCTCTCCCTATAACCATAACATCTATTTTTTTGTCTCTTTCTAAATCCCTAACCACCAATCTCTCCATTTCTCTCTTACTCTCTCTCTCTCTAAACCCATAAACCCCAATCTCTCTATCTCTCTCTAAACAACTAACCCAAAATCTCTCTCTCTAAACCCCTAATATCTCTATTCCTATCTCCCTCTCACTATAAGCCCCGAACCCCCGATCTCCATCTCTCTCACTAAACCCTAACCACCATTCTCTCTCTCTATCTCTCTCTCTCTCTAAACACCTAACCCCCAATCTCTCTTTATCTCTCTCTAAACGTCTAACCTTAAATATCTCTTTATCTATCTTTAAATAACTAACCCCCCTAACCACTAATATATCTCTCTTTAAAACCCTAACACCCAATCTCTCTATCTCTCTCAAAACCCCTAACAACAATGCTCCCTCTTCTATGTCTCTGTCTCTAAACCGCTAACCCCCAATATCTCTATCTCTCTCAAAAAACCTAACCCCCAATCTCTCCCTCTATCTCAACCCCTAACCACCAATATCTCTCTATCTAAACCCCTAACCACCTCTCTCTCTCTCTCTCTCTCTAAACCCCTATTTGAGACCCTAACCTCCCTCCCTCCACCCCTCTCTTTGCCTCTCATACTCTAATCCCCTAAGCCCCAATATCTCTATCTTCTTAAAGTCCTTAAACCTCAATCTCTCTTTCTCTCTACACCCCTCACCTCCAATCTCTCTCTCTCTCTCAATATTTAACCCCCAATATCTCTCTCTAAACCCCTATCCCTCAATCTCTCTCGACCTCTAAATCCCTAAACACCAATCTCTCTCTCTCTCTCTCTCTCCATCTAAACCACTAACACCAAATCTATTTCTCTCTCTCTCTCTCTCTCTCCCCCCAAAACCCTAACCTCCAATCTCTCTCTCTCTCTATCTCCCTATATGTATGTATGTATCTAAACCTCTAATTCCCATTCTTGCTCTCTCTTTAACAACCTAACCCCCAAACTCTCTCTCTATGAAGCCGTAGACCCCAACCTCTCTCGTTCTCTCTATCTCTGTGTCTAAACCCCTAACCCATATTCTCTCTCTCTAAAACCATAACCCCCAATATATCTCTACATCTCTCTCTCTACACCTAACCTCCAATCTCTGTATCTCTCTCTAAACCCATAATCTCTCTCTCTCTCTAAACCTTTAACCCCCAATCTCTCTCTCTATCACAACCCCTATCCCCCAATCTCTCTCTCTCTCTAAATCCCTAAACACCAATTTATCTCTTTCTATCTCTCTATGATAAACCCCTAACCCCAATCTCTCTACCTCTCTCTATCCTTCTCTCTCTCTCCCCAAAACTCTAACCTCCAATCCGTGTGTGTGTGTGTGTGTGTGTGTATGCATGTATGTATCTAAACCCCTAATTCCCATTCTTGCTCTATCTCTAACAACCTAACCCCCAAACACTCTCTCTCTGAACCTTTAAACCCCAACCTCTCTCTTTCTCTCTATCTCTCTCTTTAAACCCCTAACCCAAATTATCTCTCTCTCTCTAAAACCATAACCCCCAAGATCTCTCTCCCTCTCTCTCTAGACACCTAACCTCCAATATATTTCTCTCTGTCTCTCTCTCTAGACACCTAACCCCCAATTCCTCTCTCTCTCTATCTATATTCCTTATACCTATCAACTATCTATCTATATAAACATCTAACCCCAATCTCTCTCTCTCTCTCTCTCTCTCTCTCTCTAAACTCCTCACCACAATATCCTTGCCTCAATCTCTTTCTCTCTCTTTAACCCTTAATACCCAATCGATCTCTCTATCTCTAACCTCCAATCTCTCTCACTCACTAAAACTCTAACAACCAATACCTCTCTTTATATCTCTCTATCTCTCTCTCTCTTTCAACGCCTAACCCCATATTTATCACTTTAAACGTTTGATGGCCAATCTCTCACTCTTTCTAAATACTAGCCTCCAATCCCTTTCTTTATTTCTCTCTCTCTCTCTAAACATTAAACTCTAAACTCTCTCTCTCTCTCTCTCTATATATATATATATATAAACCCATATCCCTTAACCCCCAAAATCTCTCTCTCTAAACAACTAATCCCCAATCTCTCCCTCTCTCTAAACCCCCAACATATAATTTATCTCTCTCGAAATCCCTAACACCCAATCTCTCTCTCTCTCTAAACCTCTAGCCACCAATATATCTCTCTCTCTCTAAACCCATAGCCCCCAATCTCTCACTCTCTCTCTATTTTTCTCTCTCTAAACCTTAAATCCTCAACCTCTCACTCTAAAACTCTAAAACCCAATATCTCTATCACTATCAATATCTATATCCCTCTCTCTCTCTCTCTCTCTCTCTCTCTCTCTCTCTCTAAACCCCTAACCTCCAATCTCTCTCTGTATCTAAACCCCTAACCACCAGTCTCTCTCTCTCTCTCTTGAAATCCCTGAACCTTATCTCTCTTCATCTCCCTCAAAACTCCTAGACCCAAATCCCTCTCTCTCTCTCTCTCTCTCTCCCTCTCTCCTTAAACCCCTAACCCCTAATCTCTCTCATCTCTATCTATCTGTATATCTACCTATATATCTCTTTATCTAAAACCCTAAACCCCAATCTCTCTCTCTCCCTCTGTCTCTAAACACTAACCATAAATCTCTCTTTCTAAACTAATAAGACCCAATATCCCTATCTTTCTCTCTCTAAACCATGAACCTCCAATCTCTCCCTCTCCAAACCCCTAACCCCAAAATATCTCTCTCGAAAACCCTAACACCTACTATTTCTCTTCCTCTCTCTAAACCCATAACCACCAATATCTCTCTCTCTCTCTATATATATATATATATCTAAACCCATAAGCCCTAATCTCTTTATCTCTCTCTAAACCCATGACTCCCAATATCTCTCTCTCTCTCTCTCTCTCTCTCTCTCTCTCTAACCACCTAACCCCCAATATCTCTCTCCCTAAAAACCAACGTCCATTCTCTCTCTCCCTAGATGCCTAAATCCCAATCTCTCTCTCTCTCTCTATCTATATATCTACCTATAAACTATCTATCTATCTAAATGTATAACCCCTAAACTCTCTCTCTCTCTAAACACACGACCCCAATATACTTGTCTCTAACTCTCTCTCTCTCTCTCTCTCTCTCTAACCTCCACTCTCTCTCTCTTTCTCTCTCTAAAAACCTAACCACCAATATCTCCCTTCCTATCTCTCTATCTCTAAACCCCTAACCCTCAATATCTCTATTTATGAACCCCTAACCCCTTATATCTCTCTCTAAACCCCTAACCCCTTTATCTCTCTCACTAAACTGCTGACGGCCAATATCTCTCTCTCTCTCTCTAAACCCTAACTCCGAATCTCTTTCTTTCACTTTCTCTCTCTCTCTCTCTCTCTCTCTAAACCCCTAACCCCCAAACTCTTGATAGCTCTCTAAATCCATAGCCCCTAAACTCCAATCTCTCCCTCTTTAAGCCCTCGACATCCAATAACTCTCTCTCTAAACCCCTAAACCCTAATCTCTCTCTCTAAACCTCTAACCATCAATGTATCTCTCTCTCTTTCTCCCTCTCTCTCTCTAAACCCCTAACCCCCTATCTCTCTCTCTCTCTCTCTCTATTTGTCTCTCTCTAAACCCCAAACCCCCAATCTCTCCATCTAAATCTCTCTCTCTCTCTCTCTTTAAATGCCTAAACACCAATATCTCTCTTTCTATCTCTCTCTCTACAAACCTCTGACCCATGTCTCTATATCTCTCTCTAAGCCCCTAACTCGCAATATTTATATCTCTCTCTCTAAACCACAAATCCCCAATCTCTCTCTATTTAAAACCCTAACATCCAATCTCTCTCTCTCTCTCTCTCTCTAAACCCCTAAACCCAAACCCCTATCTTTCTCTCTATCTCTACACCTATAACCCCTAATCTCTAAACCCCTAAACCCAAACCCCTATCTTTCTGTCTATCTCTACACCTATAACCCCTAATCTCTCTTTCTATATCTCTCTCTCTATAAACCTATCACCCGCATGTCTATATCTCTCCTTAAGACACTAACTCCCAATATTTGTCTCTCTCTCTCTCTCTAACCACTAATCCCCAATCTCTTTCTCTCTCTCTAAACCTCTAACCTCAAATCTCTCTCTCACTCTCTAAACCCCCAAACTCAAATCTCTCTCTTACTCTCAATCTTTACGCCCTTAACCCCTAATATTTCTCTCTCTCTCTCTCTCTCACACACACACACTATCTATCTATCTATCTAAACCCTTAGCCCCCAATATCTCTCTCTCTCTCTCTCTAAATCATAACCACAAATCTCTTTCTCTAAACACCTAACACCCAATCTATCTATATTTCGCTCTCTAAAGAATTAACCTCCAATCTCTCTTTCTCTAAAACCTTAAAACTTAATATGTATCTCTCTATCTAAACCCCAAACCAACAATCTCTCTCTCTCTCTCTCTCTCTCTTTATCTCTCTCTCTCTCTCTCTAAAACCATAATCCCCAATCCCTCTATCTCTCCCTTTCTCTAAACCCCTAACCACCAATATCTCTCTTCCTATCTCCCACTCACTCTAAACCCCAAACCCCCAATCTCCCTCTCTCTCACTAAACCCTAACCACCATTCTCTCTCTTTTTATCGCCATCTCTCTCTCTATCTCTAAACACCTAACCCACAATCTCTCTATCTCTCTCTAAACTACTAACCCCACCCATAACCCCCATTATCTCTCTCTAAAACCCTAACACCCAATCTCTATCTCTCTCTCTCTCTCCAAACCCCTAACCCCCAATCTCTCTATGTGTCCATAAACCCATAATTCCCAACATCTCTCTTCCTATACATCTCTATAAATCATGAACCTCCAATCGCCCTATCTCTCTCTAAACCCCTAACCACTATTCTCTCTCTTTTGTCCCTCTCTAAACCTCTAACCCTCAAACTCTCTATCTCTCTCTCAACAGATAACACACAATCTCTCTCTATATCTAATCCCCTTAACCCCAATCTCTCTCTATATCTCTCTAAACCACTAACCCTCAATCTATCTCTATCTCTCAAGACCCTTAACCCCTGATCTCTCTCTCTATCTCTCTAAATTCCTAACCTCCAATCTCTCCCTCTTTCTAAACCCCTAACCTATAAACTCTCTCTCTTTCTCTAAACCCATAACCCCTAATCTCTCTCTCTCTTTCTCAACCTTTAACCCCAAATATCCCTCTCTCTAATCCCACAACCCCAATCTCTCTCTATCTCTCTCTCTAAACCCCTAACCATTATTCTCTCTATCTCTAATCTCCTAACCCCCAGTATCTCTCTCCCTCTCTCTCTCTCTATATTCCTAACCCCCAATCCATATATCTCTCTCTCTAAACCCCCAACCCCTGAACCCCCTCTCTCTCTCTAAACCTCAAACTCTCAATCTGTTTCTTTCTTTCTCTCTCTAAACCCCTAACCCCTAATCTCTCTCAGTCTCTTTCTGTATATAAATATATATATATATATGTATATATATAAATCTAAACCCCTAACCCCTAACTCCCAATCTCTATCTCTCTATCTCCCTCTCTCTCTAACTTAACCACAAATATTTCTCTCTAACATCCTAAGACCCAATCTCTCTATCTTTCTCTCTCTCAAGCATTAACCCCCAGCCTCTCTTTCTTAACCCCTATCCCACAACTCTCTCTCTATAAAACCCTAACACCTAATATTTCTCTCTCTCTCTCTCTCTCTCCAAATCCCAAACCAAAAATCTCTCGCTTTTTATTTTCTCTAAACCCATAATCGCCAATCCCCCTATCCCCCAACTCTCTCTCTCTAAAACCCTAACACCTAATATTTCTCTCTCTCTCTCTCTCTCCAAATCCCAAACCAACAATCTCTTGCCTTTTATTTTCTCTAAACCCACCTAATCGCCAATCTCTCCCTAAACCACTAACCCCTAATATCTCACTCTCTAAATCCCTAACCCCCAATATTTCTCTCTCTCATTAAACCCTAACCACCATTCTCGGTCTTCTATCTCTCTCTTTCTAATTAACTAACCCCCAATCTCTCTCTCTCTCTCTCTCTCTCTCTATATATATATATATATATATATATATATATTTGTTTATCTAATCCCTTAACCCCAATCTCTCTCTATATCTCTCTAAACCCCTAATCCCCAATATTTCTCTATCTCTCTGAACCCCTCACCCCAATATCTCTATATCTCTCGCAACCCCTAATCTCTAATCTATCCCTATATCTAAACCCCTAACCTCCAATATCTCTCTCGCTCTCTCTCTCTCTCTCTCTCTCTCTCTCTCTCTCTCTTAAACCTCTAATCCCTTTTATTTCACTCATATTAAACCCCTAACCCCCAATCTCTCCCTCTTTCTCTCTAAACCCCCAACCTCCAATCTCTCTATGTCTCTATCTAAACCCCTAACCTCCAAATATCTCTCTCTTTCTATAAAACCCCTAACGTCTCTCTCTCTCTCTAAAGATATAACCCCCAATCTCTCTCTCTCTAAGCCACTAACCCCGAATCTCTCTCTCTCTCTCTCTCTCTCTCCCTCCATAAAATACTAACATCTAATCGCTCTCTCTCTCTCAACCCCTAAACAAGAATCTCTCTCTCTAAACCCCTAACCCTAATCTCTCTACCTCTCTCTGAACACATAAACACCAATCTCTCTCTCCCTCTCTTCCTATAAACTATATATCTCTCTAACTTAAGGTCTAACCCCCAAAACCTCTCTCTCTAAACTCCTGACACAATTATACTTGTCTCTATCTTTCTCTCTCTTTAACCCTTGACACCCAATCAATCTCTCTTTCTCACATCTAGTCTCTGTCTTTCTCTCTAAATCCCTAATCACCAATATCTTTCTTTTTCTCTTTCTATATATAAAACTTTGACCTCGAATATCTCTCTCTCATCAAACTCCTCACCTTTATCTCACTCTCTAAAACCCTAATGGCTAATCTCTCTATCTCTCTCTCTCTCTAAACCCTAACCCCTAATCCATTTCTTTCTATTTATCTCTCTCTCTCTACACCACTAACTCCTAAACTCTCTCCTTTTCGAAACCCATAGCCCCTAACCCCCAACCTATCTCTCTCTATGAATCCCTAAACCCTAATATCTCTCTCTCTCTAAAAACCCAACATCTAATATCTCTTTCTTTAAACCCCTAAACCCCTTTCTTTCTCTCTCTAAACACTAACCTCCAATATCTACTTATCTCTAAACTCTAACCTCCAATCTCTCTCTCTCTCTCTCTCTCTCTCTCTCTCTCTCTCTTTAAACCCCTAACCCCTGATCTCTCTCTCTCTCTCTCTAAACCCCTAACCCCTGATCTCTGTCTCTCTCTCTCTCTCTCTCTCTAAACCCCTAACCACCAGTCTCTCTCTTCCTATTCCTCTCTTAGCAAACCCTTGACTCCTATCTCTCTATCTGTCTCTAAATATGTAATCCCCGATATATCTATCTATCTTTTTAAATCCCAAACATCCAATCTCTCTCTCTCTAAACACCTAAACAAAAATCAGTCTCTCTCTCTTAATCTCCCTAAACCCCTGACCCCTAATCTCTCTCTCTCTCTCTCTCTCTCTCTCTAAACCCCTAAGCCCAAATATCTCTCTTCCTCTCAATCTCTACGTCCCTAACCACTAATATTTCTCTCTCTCACACTATATATCTATCTATCTCTCTATCTAAACCCCTAGCCCCCAATCTCTCTCTCTCTTCCTCTTCTCTAAATCCTAACCACAAATATCTTTATCTAAACTCCTAACGCCCAATGTATCTATATTTCTCTCTCTAAAGAATTAACCTTCAATATCTCTCTCTCTAAACCCCAATTCCCCAACTCTCTTTCTCTTTAAAACCTTAAAAAATAATCTATATCTCTCTATCTACACCCCAAACCAACAATCTATCTCTCTCTCTCTCTAAAACCATAATCCCCAATCCCTTTATCTCTCCCTTTCTCTAAACCACTAACCCCCAATATATCTCTTCCTATCTCCCACTCACTCTAAACCCAAAACCCCCAATTTCCCTCTCTCTCACTAAACCCTAACCACCATTCTCTCTCTCTCTCTCAACAACTAACCCACAATCTCTCTATCTCTCTCTAAACTACTAACCCCACCCCTAACCCCCATTATCTCTCTCTAAAACCCTAACACCCAATCTCTCTCTCTCTCTCTCTCTCTCTCTCTCTCTCTCTCTTCAAACCCATAATTCCCAACATCTCTCTTCCTATATCTCTCTGTAAATCCCGAACCTCCAATCTCCCTATCTCTCTCTCTAAACCCCTAACCACCATTCACTCTCTTTTGTCTCTCTCTAAACCTCTAACCCTCAATTTCTCTATCTCTCTCAACAACAAACACCCAATATCTCTCTCTCCCTATGTAATCCCCTTACCCCCAATCTCTCTCTATATCTCTCTAAACTACTAACCCTCAATCTATCTCTATCTCTCAAAACCCTTAACCCCCAATCTCTCTCTATCCCTCTAAATTTCTAACCTCCAATCTCATCCTCTCTCTAAACCCCTAACTTATAAACTCTCTCTATTTCTTTAAACACATAAACCCTAATCTCTCTCTCTCTCTCTCTCAACCTTTAACCCCCAATATCCCTCTCTCTCTCTAAACCGCTAGGCCTCAATATCTCTCTCTCTCTCTCTCTAAACCCCTAACCCCCAATCTCCCTCACTCAACTCCTAACCACCAATATCTCTCTTTCTCTAAACCCCTAACGTCCTAATATCTTTCTCTCCAAAACCCTAATCTCTCTCTCTCTCTCTCTAAACCTATAATCTCAAACCTCCCTCTCAGTAACCCCCCCTAACCCCCAATCTCTCTCTCTCTCTCTTTGTCCATAAACTGCTAACCTCTCTCTCTCTCTCACCGTGTCCACAAATCGCTAACCTCTCTCTCTCTCTCTCTCTCTCTCTCTCTCTCTCTCTAAATCCCTAAACATCAATATCTCTCTGTCTATCTCTCTCTCCCTCTCTAAACCCCTAACTCTCAATCTCTCTCTCTAAACTCCTAACCTCCAATCTCTCTCTCTCTCTCTAAACCCATAACCTCCTAATATCTCTCTCTCTATACCCCTAATCTCTCTCTCTCTCTAAACCTATAATCCCTAATATACCTCTCTGTTGGCGGGAAAATCTACCCTATAGAAATGAAACTAATGCTATCAACTTGGTTGGGGTGACAGGTAAGTGTATTGATGCTATTACAGAGACATTTACAAAAAAGAAAGAAGTTGTAGATCTTGGGAACACACCTTTCAATCGAAGTTTGATCCTAGCCTTGACTTGATCTTGTGTTCAGCTTCCAAATCCACCTTTCCTTCAGCAAACCTGCAATAACAATACCTTTCTCAAAACATTTTGGGCAATATATAAAGCTTGAAAGAAACAAAAACAATGTTTAACATTCAGCAATTGACCAAAACAGATCCAAATTAAGATGCAATTTCATAACACATTTAAATTGGAACAAGAAAGACACTTCAACCTTTATTTGTCAAAAATAGAATGATGTACAAGTATACCTGATCATGAAACAGGCTCCTGCAACTAGATTTTGGGCTCTGGCTCTTCTCTGGCTTGGATGTCTTCAGCATCAACTCCTCCAATGCAAGCTTCTTCAAAGTTTTTCCATTAATCAATCTCACTATCTCCAATTTCTAACCCTTCTCCTTTAACCTTCTTGGTATTTATAGTATTAAAGAAGCAGTTCAGGTCGATATGTAGTTATGGAGGAAGTTGGGGGAGTTAGGAAACTACCATCAACTAATCCTCCTCGAGAAATTAATTTATTTTTTAATCATATTTTAAGATGTACACGACTCTTGTTTAGTGGAGTAGCGTATAAGGCGCTACCCTAGTGTTTAACAACTAGCGCTCATTTGATTTTACATTGTGAGTGCTACTATGCTGAGAAGGAGTAGTGTATACTTGGATATGGGCGCTACTATTATACAGTGGAGTAGCGTATGGGCGCTAGTCTCTTTGAGTAGAGTAGTGCTCATATCTCAAAATGATATTTTTTTGGGGTTTTCCAGTAATGTCAGGAAAATGGAATGAGTTAACATATCATCCAAGGTCAACATGCTCCTCCATCCAAATTGTCCTTTTGTGTGATTAGCAGCTCAGGGTGATCATGGAAGGAGAGGTGCAAGTTTGACCTATAACAGATGCCCCCTAATGTGTGAGGTCAGAGGGAAATGATGGCCGAAATACATTATAATCCAAAGCCAGAGGAGGAGCACAGAACCGCAGAAAACAAGTCACAAGAAACCTGCAACAAAGATCAAGGTCAACGAGCAATTACATTTTTGACATCTTATAGATGTGTAGTGTGATACAACATGATCTCCGATACATAACAAGGAGATGTATATAAAAGCATGGCCACTTGGAATAGAAGCGTGGATCCATGTCAAACTGAGAGATCATAGCCATAACAACAAACTGGATCTATGTCTCATGGAGAGCCACATCTAAGGCTCAGTCTTGCGCAACTTGGGTGATAACAAAATGAGGTAATGTCATCCAAAATCCCAACGTCTTCATCCCAAAACAACCCTAGGTACAAACCCTAACCATGTGAATAGATGAGCTGACAGTCGAACATGGGGGGTATCGTTTGATTACCGATCATTAATGTATACCGTTAACAAACGTGAGGACTTCCACCGATAATGATGATGGGGTCCAAGGTACCAAGTACGATTCGCCAAATGTGAATAGATGGACTTGGAGTTGAACACTTGGGAATCCTGTCGAAGAAGAGACATTGATGTATTCTCATCATTCAACAACGAGGAAAATTTCCACTGGTGACTGCAATCTCCAAGGTACTAACCGAAACTCTAAACTTCAATCCCAGAATAATGAGTTGATGTCGATGGGAAGAAGTCCATTGGAAGGGAGGCCTTAAGGAATCCTCCATCATCCAACTTGAGGAACACTCAACTAGTAAGAGCTGATATGGAATAATATGTAACAAGAATGACACTGGGAAGGCCGACACATGAGGTCAAGGTAAACTGCAGAATGGCCGACACAGGGTATATCCTTGAACATTGAGCATGAGACAAAGTGACTCAGGCAATTTCTGACATAATGGGGTAAATAAGTTTGAAATGTAAGAGACATTAGCAGACCCTCCATATGGTTGGAAGAATAACCAACTGGGGGAGTAAATAAACTCGGAGGAAAGGTTCACCCTGAGGTCAAAAACTAAACCCAACCGACAAGATAGACTCGAGTAGGTGCTGTGTTCAAGGATAGAACTTGACTGAAACTGCCTTTGACAATGAAGATATGATATGTCTTTCCTGTTCCTTATTCTTTTTAGATAAAAGAATACCCTTCTTGTTATTTTAATGAGTCCAAGAAAGAATGAAAACTCAATAGATCCAACCATGTAAATAGTTTAACGAGGCCATGGGAGGAAGACTCAAGACCTTCTTCATAATTTATAGAGTTTGAAGAAGAGATAGAAGATTACTCTATACTTACTAATCTCTGCATTTTAATATCGAGCCGAGATCTGTTCTTGCTCGCTGGTGTTTTCAATTTTAAGGAGTCTAAAAAACTTAAACAATAACTCCATATATCTGCTCGTGGATTTTAGTATCGAGCCCAAGCAGATTAATGCTCGCCGGTGTTTTCCTGTTTATAGAGTCCGAAAAACTTAAACAATCCTCTTTTCACCTATCCGTGGATTTTATATCGAGCCCGGATTGGTCTGTGCTCGGCGGTGTTTTCTTGTTTATAGAGTTGAAAAACTTAAACAGTCCTCTACTTACCCTCTCGTGGATTTCACATCGAGCCTGAGTAGGTGAATGCTCGCTTGGTATTTTCATGTTTAGAGAGTCTGAAAACCCTAAAGAGAGACTCCAAAAGGTCCTTTTTCGTACAGTTAGTCTCCTCCCCCGAAAAAGTATAAAAAAATGAAAGGAGAACTCTTCTAGCGCATACAGGAGTATACCTAGAGTATACCTTTTCCATAGTTAATCCACTGAGGCCCGGAAAAGGGGTAATTCTATACCTGAGTGGATGAGCCTTCAGATACTTTAACGAGCTCGAAGAGGACAAGTTTGCTTGGCGATATTGTTTAGGTTTAAATAGTCCAAACAAGAGCTTAAAATGACTTAAAGGTCAGCTTCTAGGATCATAGCTTCATATCCTGCCAAAACTAGGTCTTCAATAAAATATTAGTCGATGTGGCAAAAATCTCGAATGATATATGAATTTGGAATATTTAGTTAAGTGACAAGGTTTATCATCAAGAAGTTTGAGCTTAGGAGACGAATCCGACAACAATTAAGTGAAAATTGAGCTTGGATCAGTGTTATATCGGATTGTGTGTTTCAATTGATTAATTGGGGTTTTTGAAAAATTTGAAACTATAGAAAATTAACAATTATGGGTAAAAATCAAAATCCAATTTATATATAATTTCATTGTTTAAAAATCAATTTTCAATTTGTGTTGTAGGGCAAAAATTGGGGCAACATTTTGCAAATTTCGAATCTCCATTGCGATCGAACCGAGCATCCAACCATCAAACTTCCTCCACCAAGTAAGTTGAAATCTCCTTAACTTGCATTTTAATGGTTTATTTTTAAATTTTTGAGCAAAAATAGCTTGCAACGCAATGCTCATAAGCGTTTATGCGCGGGCGCTACTATGTAAACAAAGGAGTAGCGTATAAACTCGATGGGCGCTACTTTGCTCAAACAGAGTAGCGCCTACACGCTACTGTGTCATATACACAGTAGCGTACATACTTGAAAACTCATACACAAGTGCTGAGACTCAAAAAAAAATTGGTTTTTTGTGCAGGATGGTCCTTCAATGGAGGTAGAGGGAGCATGAGGACATGGATAGGCTAGCCATGCAAGATCCGGCTACCCTCCATGCGCTCCGAAGATGCGGTTTGTTGAAGTTTTATCGAACCGTAAACATGAGGGCTCTAAACAAACTGTTTCGAAGACTAATTCAGTATTGGGATGTAGATACCAACACCTTTGTCATCCGTGGGAAAACATTGGAGCTTACTATTGACGAAATATACTTTATTACTGGTCTCTCAAGGAGAGGAGATGTGATCAATATGAAAGGGTCTTCTCGTTTGGGTGCACGATCAGTGCAAGAATATGTGAATACATACTGTGTTGCCGGAGCAAAAAAATTGGGAAGCCAAGTCTTGATTTTAACTATTGATGGTCTCCCTTTGAAAGTGATAGTGAGCATGATCAACCGAGTAGCTAGTAGTGCATCACAGCACTTAGCTTCCAGGCATTCTATGCACATTGGTGTACAATGCTTGCACGGTCATGTTTATGATTGGAGTACTAGTTTGCTGGAAAACATGAAATCTCAATTGACAGGTTGCAAATCCGGCACAATGAAGAATTTTGGGTACGGAAGTATTTTGTGTACTTTCTTCTTCGAGAGGATGCCTTCTATTAGTTTGGGGATGCCTCTACCACAGGTTAAACCCCGTGAGCCCAGACTAGGCCGTTGAGGTGACATATTCCTCCGCTAGGGTGGTGGGGAAAGTCACTATTGTTACCATACTGATGACTTATGGGGGTGGTGGGAAAGGCAAGTACCCACTTTTGAGCAGTTTCCCTATGCTGGATTGGATTTCCGTCATGATCTAGAGCTGGTGCTTCCGCCAGGTGGAGCCTGGGGAGATATTGGTATGTTTAAATTTTGAGAATTTATTTAATTTTTTCAAACTTTTTTAAGTATTTGATTTTTATGAATGAGTTTTGGATTTTTAATCAAGTGTCATATGCAGATGTTGGGCCTGTTCATCCTGAGGGACATCCTACCATCTATGTGAGGCCAGCTGATATTACCGCAGCGGATGCTATTGTGGGAACCCTGGAGAGGAAAATGAGTCGGTTGACTCATGAGATTCCTGCATGCCGTATGGATCAGATACCTGTTGACATGCAGGAGGATGTTGTTGGGGTGCCCCCAGCATGGATTAGGGTGTTGCGGAGGGTTTCTAGGCTAGTGATATGCTATCGCAATGTGGTAGATGATGAGGAGGTCCCTCCTTCTCCATAGGAGAAGAAAACATTCTATGTATATATTTTTGAGGCTACTATGCCCAGCTTTTGTACTTTTATGACTTGACTTGATAGACCTGTGACTCAAAACTCATATTTTTTGATACGGTACCAGTTATATACAGTATTGGTTATTTACATGTGTATGCATTTTAATTTTATGTGTGCAATGTTGTTTATGACAATGTATGATGCAAATGCCAGTCTAACACATAGTTTGCTAATGAATCAGCTAAAGTGTTTAAACTTCTTGGAATGTGTTCATATCTGATAGAATGAAAATGTCTTTCTAATAGTCTAACTCATAGAAAATGACGTAGCAATCCTGGATCTCTAATCTGATAAACACCCATTAACTAAAATACAATTAATTGTGAGTCAAGCCTTACCTCCAGGTATGAAATGCCATGACTAAGAGCATCTCGGAGAAGTTCTATAACTGCACTATATTCAACCACATTATTTGTGGTAGGTCCCAAACAAACCCCCCCCGAAGAGACAAGTTGGTCAGCGGGTGAATAAATGACCCAAGCTACTGCAGCCAACTGACAGGTGTGGCGACTGGGGCCATCAGCAGATCCTAAGAAATGTTCGGTTGATATCTGGTACACGAAACAAGAGAAACACAAAAGACTACCTAACGAGTATAACAAAACTAGCTTTACAAAAATATACAGCTATGTTACAAGAAAAAGTATTTCAGCCTAGGCGTAGTACTTCTTCAAGTAGGGTCAATGCTTGGATCCTCCTCGCGAGGCCGGGAAAAGGTGTTATGGAAATCATGGAAAAGATTGGTATACGGAATGATCTCATCGAGATAACATCCCATTTCAAAGAAAATGTTTCCGTTGACCCCAGTGAAAATGTTCACCAACGAGGTATGTAATCTATTTGCTTCAACAATACTAACTTGTGAAGGAGTGAGATCAGTATTCTCATCTGGTGGTGAACAAAATTCACCTCTCTCTAACAAGTTAAGAAAAGGAAACAAGAAGGACGCACGATCTATATGTTCACGAGGATGGTCTGGGTCGTTCAAGGCTTCTAACATTTCCTCGTCAGAAGGTAAAGTAATTTCTGAACTGTCGAGAGAATGGATCGGGTCTGGTGTCTGAATAGTGGCATAATCTATGTTTGACTTGACAGACACCAATGGAGTCGACATATGTCCTATTGTAGCTTGATGAGAATCCAAGTAGATAACTTCTACAACAGGGGTGGGCTCGGAGGGGTTTGTATTAGTTGAGGGAAACTCAGGATCAGTTGTTGAACTAATCATGGAAGTTTCAGACGATGAACATCCCTCAGTCCCAATGAATAAGGTAGGAGCCGGTAGGTCAAAAGTGCCTATTAGTGACCCGTAAAGTCCCGCTCCTAAAGTCTCGCCAACCGGGGTGGTTTGATCAATCAAAGGAACTGTGGTTTTCAAAGAAGTATGGTTGTTTCTCTGAGTGAAAGAAAGTTGATCGACTGTAACGATCTTACCTTCAAATGGGAACATGACCACTCGAAAAACTGCCGATGCAATGGCTCGCATGGCATATGTCCAACTCTTTCCTAACAACATATTGTAATCAAGCGGAGAGTCCAGAACTTCTACTTCAACAACAACTGTTTTACTGGCCAAAGTGACATCAAATGATGGAAAAAGTCCATGTGGACGAAAAGTTCTGCCGTCAAATGCAGTAAGCAGTGTGTTGGAAGGGGCTAACTCAGGAGAACCTAGAGCTTTCCAACAGGAAATTGACATTACGCAAGTCGACGCTCCTTCATCTACTACAGCTCGTCTGATGGTCATTGGCCCATGAACGACTTCGATTTGAAGGGAAACATGATAGGGCAACCGGTATTTGATATCAGTCATATCAAATCGCGCAGACATGTTGGAGGATTCCATACTCCCAATAGCTGCCATAAGTGCATTTTGTTGCAATGGACAACTCTGCAAGACTTCTAGAGTAGACATGGCACAAGGGGTCTGGGCTAAATCTTCAACCACATTGTAGTTAGAAGCAGCCCGTGTGTTGGGATTGTCCGATGCTCTCTTCAAGACACCTTTCGGAATCTTGGGCATTGGGTCCACAGGTATGTGGAGTGGAGTGGAGGATTCGGGAATCTCCTTATCCTTTTTCTGCACTTCCGGGGTATAGTTCCTGGCTCTAGTTTGAAAAAGTGCATCCGAATTAACCATATTTATAAATGTTTGATCAACCGAAGCGTGCGAAGTGCCCCCAGTTTTGGAGGTGCCAGAAGTTGAGCCCTGCCCTTTAGGAAATGGATCTTTCAGGATGGCGGGCTTCTTTTCTCTTAAGAGCTTCTGGGCTTCTTCAAGTAGAGGGCATTGGTGAGTAAGGTGGTTCTGCTTGCAAAGTTTACAAGGGAACTTAACCTTCTTTTCCTCTTTGTTACCCTCTTTGGCATTGTCTTTTTTGGGCTTTTGTTGGTTCCCCTCTCCTTTCTTGCCGTTCTTTTTGTTGTTGGGATGCCGAGTGCCCTTTTGATTGTTCTGGACCTGATTGAAAGGCTCAGAAGTAGAAGGAGAGGTTGTGACAGAAGAAATATCCGCAGTCGATTGTTTGACTGATAAGGCATGAACCTGTTTAGTCAGTGCTTCGAAGGCTGCAGAGTCAACTGAACCCACTATGCTGTCAGCATGTGGTCCAGGTTTGGGTCTACTCAGATCAGTGTTTGATCTCGGTGTGTCAGGTATAATCTCGTACAGTAGACCAGATTGTGCATAAACAAGGTCTAACTCTTGAGTCCTTAAGATGGCTTCTTCTTCATTGGATACTCCAAATGTCGCTACTTCCTTAGAAATATAAGGAAGGAGTGATTTCAAGTACCACTCAAGTAGGAACTCCAGAGGTATGTTGGACTTAATGAGCCTTTTCCGTCTTCGCCACTCCTGAATGTGATCAGATAGGTGAGTGGCTTTATTTTGTCTAAAAGTAGACAAAAGTTCTGTTCCGGCATCATATCAAACAGGAAGCTGGAAATGGTTCAAAAAGACGGTTGCTAGATCCCCAAAACTAGAGAAAGTAGCCGCAGGTAGTTCAATGTACCATTTGGCTGCAGGACCAGTTAAGGTCCTTTGGAACAATCTCAATCTGATGGAATCCTCGTTTAACGAATTGGAAGAACACCATAGGTGGAAGGTAGTGACATGGTCACCAGGATCTTCACCTATTTTGCCTTCGAATTTTGGAATATCCGAAGGTAATTTGGTGGGAACTGATGGCCATGTGGCATTATGACACACAGGATCATTTGTCAGTTTAGAAAGGTCTGGCAAATTCAAAGTTGCCAGAAAAGGTAGATGAGGCCGGCAGGACGGTACTTGATAAGGGGAACCACCCATCATTTGACCCATGAATTGTTGGTAGGGGTTGCCCCCAGCCATCTGGTGATAAGGGTTGCCCCTGGCCATGTGCTGATAGGAGTTTCCACCTACCATCTGTTGATACGGGTTGCCCCCATTTAACTGTTGGTAGGGGTTTCCCCCAGCTATTTGTTGGTAAGGGTTTCCCCTTGCCATCTGTTGTTGTTGTGATAAAGAGTTATTAAAATTTCCCCACCCATATGAGAGTGGATTAGTGCTTTGTGGATTCGTCCACTGTGGCTGGGTGTTAGCCCCGCCGTATTGCTGGTTAAAAATATTACCTCCTCCCCCTGAGAATAAGGAAAAAGGGGTGTTACCTGCAGGCATGTTACCTTGATTCATGTTAGGGCCTACAAAGGTATTGAAACCAACAGAAGCTGATGTGGACGGTGCAGTCATGGTGCGCATGACTGGCATGTTTGCAGAAGCACTTGGTCCAACTATAGGTGTGGAAACCCAAGTACTGGGAATCTGATATAACGGTTGAGAAGCAGAAGGTGTTGCACAGTTGGCCGTACTGCTAGGTCCAACAGTAGGTGTAGGAATAGATGCCATCGTTGTAAAACTAGGCATACCTAATGTACTAGTGTTGAAACTGAAAGATGGAGTAGGCACAGATGTGGTTTGTGCCTGACTAGGTGTAGCAGTAAAAGAAGGATTAACTGTGTTGGTGTTCATACCTAAAGTGGGAGTTTGGGGAACCCCTTGTTCACCTCCTGAGTTAGACATCAAATGTCCGGGAAAGGAAAGATCTGCACTGAAAAGGGGCTGCTAGAAACCAACAGGTGACAGAAGCGGAATTCTAGTATCAGTTAAAGGAGGATTGAAAGGAGTGCTATACTTTGCGGAAGTAAGATCTTCCACCTCAGCTGTACTAAAGTGTTGCTGATCTGTGGTACCTAGTAGTGGTTCCTCAGGAACCTCAATTTCACGGTTTTCTGTTACAGGAATTTCTTCAGGTAATTCAGTTTCAGGAGTAACTTCTGAAAAAATACCGGGGTTTACCCGCTGTCGTCTAGCTAGCTGTATAGGTTCTGTTCTAATTGGTGGAAGGTTTTGAATCCTTCTTGATCTACGGAGTTGTTGATTCTCTGTGATTATAAATATAAAATAGTAGACTAGAACCTAGTGGCCACTACAACTATGGGGCAAACAGCACGCCAACTAAAAAAATCCTAAGTATACAAACCAGGTAAACAAAGGTGCCTTCCGGAGAAGAGTCTGGGATGATGAGGGCCCAGAACAGATCAACGAAGGAAGAAAGACAGTTACCCGGGGTCCACAATACAATGACTAAGGGTGCAAGTGCTGGAATCACCCAATCGCCCTCCCAAAGACTGCAAGGGGTTTCCTGCCATGTCTGTCTTAGGTACAGCAGATATACCCTCTGCTGTCACCTTTGTATGAACCTAGATTCAGATACTAAGGATACCACAACATCGAAAATTCCTGGGGGAACAGTCACCGGTCGAATCAGAAAGCGTGGGCAGGGTAGCTAAGCCCGAAACTCGAAAGAGTCCCCAATACGCAATCCGATCCTGGTGTATGCTCGAACAGAAAGTAGGAGGAGTATTCCCACAAACTGATCTCGCAATGACCTACTGCATAGATCCCAGGAAAATTTTGAGTGAGGTGGGTTTACCTATGATAGTCTCACTATGATTTTTGCGCAATGTGTGATCTTGGGTGGTTTAAGGTGATTTAAACCCAAGACCCTAACCAAAACTAGTTGGTGTAGTGTACCCTAAAAAGAGAAAATGTTTCCAGTTCATTTTATTAACAAATTTTAGGGCTGTTATTACTCAAAAAGGGTAGTGCTTTTGTGTGGCGTGGTTATAACAAGAAAACAAAAGTGCAATAATATCAAAACTTTCTACAACAAAGCTCTTTTCATTTTTTCATTTACTTCTTTCCAAAACTGAAAAATCGAGTAAACCTACTTAAAAAAATTTTGTTTTCTTTTTTGAAATTATACAAAATATACTAAGTTATCTTGTAATAACAACAACAAGTTCTATTTAAACTTTAAATACCAATTTTTTCTTGCTTTTTCAATAAACAAAAAAGAACCATATAAAAATGGGAAGCAAAATAAAACTTTATATGCAATGTGTGTAAGTATGGCTAAGAGTTCATAGGCCTATAGCTATCGAAACCCTAGCTCAAAAAAGACTTGATCTACAAGTTTTTTACAATGAAAAAGCCTATAAACTTGAGAACAAAGTGGAAGAAAACAAAAGAGAAAGACACAAAAGGACTGGCCTAAAGTATCTAGCCCTAGCAAAACCACTATGCCAAGCACAAGTAGACAAGTAAGCTACCTTACTAACACAAAGAAACTGAGAAATGAACTAGCCTACAGCTGTTTAAAAGCACTTGCAACCAACAAAAAGACAAGAAGTCCAGGAAGAATGAAACTTGACCAAAAAGAAGACACCCTAGAGGCTCTACCAAGGGCCCAACCCTAAAACAAAGGATGGGAGTAGTAGAAAGAAGACAAACGTCACCACAAATAGCAGATACAAGAGTATGCAGGTTTGTAAGCTAGCAACAGGTAGTCAGGGTCTTAAAAAAGTGGAAGTGCTCAACACCAAACACTCCCTAGTCTTCCAAAAAGTCAATAAACGGTTCAAGAATTCCAACGGTCAACAAGCGGTTCAAAATATGGAAAAAAAATTAAGAAAAGGTTCTATGACTTGACCAAAAGTTAAAAACCTCATGCAACCATCAAAGGGATCCTACAGCAAAGTCAGCAAATCACCAAAAGGGTTAAAACACAAGCAAACCAAAAATAGAATGCTACGGAAAGTGTACTCTACTGTGTAGTAGAGCAACTCGCACCCCTACTGAAACGGGCGCTACTGTATATATAGCACAGTAACGTATGGGCGCTACTGTATATATAGCAGAGTAGCGCTCATAACTCAAAGGCTTGAAAATTGACTTTGGAAGGTATCAAAAACTGATGAAAGCATGCAAGAAACAGGCAAGGGATACCTATAAAGTTTCTAAACACATCAAATAAGTCAAAAACAATCTAAGAAGACAAAGAAGAACAAGGTTTCCTAGAGCCAAAAACTCTATATCCCCAGCGGAGTCGCCAGTCTGTTGGCGGGAAAATCTACCCTATAGCAAGGAAACTAATGCTATCAACTTGGTTGGGGTGACAGGTAAGTGTATTGATGCTATTACAGAGGCATTTACAAAAAAGAAAGAAGTTGTAGATCTTGGGAACACACCTTTCAATCGAAGTTTGATCCTAGCCTTGACTTGATCTTGTGTTCAGCTTCCAAATCCACCTTTCCTTCAGCAAACTTGCAATAACAATACCTTTCTCAAAACATTTTGGGCAATATATAAAGCTTGAAAGAAACAAAAACAATGTTTAACATTCAACAATTGACCAAAACAGATCCAAATTAAGATGCAATTTCATAACACATTTAAATTGGAACAAGAAAGACACTTCAACCTTTATTTGTCAAAAGTAGAATGATGTACAAGTATACCTGATCATGAAACAGGCTCCTGCAACTAGATTTTGGGCTCTGGCTCTTCTCTGGCTTGGATGTCTTCAGCATCAACTCCTCCAATGCAAGCTTCTTCAAATTTTTTCCATTAATCAATCTCACTATCTCCAATTTCTAACCCTTATCCTTTAACCTTCTTGGTATTTATAGTATTAAAGAAGCAGTTCAGGTTGATATGTAGTTATGGAGGAAGCTAGGGGAGTTAGGAAACTACCATCAACTAATCCTCCTTGAGAAATTAATTTATTTTTTAATCATCTTTTAAGATGTACGCGACTCTTGTTCAGTGGAGTAGCGTATAAGGCGCTACCCTAGTGTTTAACAACTAGCGCTCATTCGATTTTACATTGTGAGCGCTACTATGCTGAGAAGGAGTAGCGTATACTTGGATATGGGCACTACTATTATACAGTGGAGTAGCGTATGGGCGCTAGTCTCTTTGAGTAGAGTAGTGCTCATATCTCAAAATGATATTTTTTTGGGGTTTTCCAGTAATGTCAGGAAAATAGAATGAGTTAACATATCATCCAAGGTCAACATACTCCTCCATCCAAATTGTCCTTTTGTGTGATCAGCAGCTCAGGGTGATCACGGATGGAGAGGTGCAAGTTTGACCTATAACACTCTCCCTAAACCCTTAACCCCCAATATCTCTCTCTATGTCCATATACTGCTAACCTCTCTCTCTCTCTCTAAATCCCTAAACAACAATCTCTCTCTTTCTATCTCTTTCTAAACCCCTAACCCTAATCTCTCTATCTCTCTCTAAACCCCTAAACACCAATCTTTCTCTCTCTCCCTATAAACCACTAACCCCCAATATATCTCTCTCTCGAAAACACTAATCTCTGGTCTCTCTCTCTCTCTCCAAAATACTAATCTCTAATCTCTCTCTCTCTCTCTCTCTCTGAATGTATGTGTCTAAACCCCTACCATCCATTCTCGCTATTTCTTTAATCCCCTAACACCCAATCTCTCTCTCTCTAACCACCTAACCCCTAATATTTCTCTACCTTTCTCTCTCCCTAAAAAGCAACCTCCAATCTCTCTCTCCCTAATTTCCTAAACCCAATCCCTTTCTCTCTCTCTACCTATATAACTACCTATAAACTATCTATCTATCTAAATGTATAACCCCTAAACTCTCTCTCTCACTAAACCCATGACCCCAATATACTTGTCTCTAACTCTCTCTCTCTCGTTAACCCTTAACACCCAATCACTCTCTCTCTCTAACCTCCAATCTCTCTCTCTCTCTTTCTCTTTCTAAAACCCTAACCACCAATATCTCCCTTCCTATCTCTCATCTCTAAACCCCTAACTCTCAATATCTCTCTCTATGAACCCCTAACAACTTATCTCTCTCTCTCTAAACCCCTAACCCCTTTATGTCTTTCACTAAACGGTTGACAGCTAATATCTCTCTCTCTCTCTCTAAACCCTAACTCCCAATCTCTTTGTTTCACTTCCTCTCTCTCTCTCTCTCTCTCTCTCTCTCTCTCTAAACCCCTAACCCCCAATCTCTCTCTCTAAACCTCTAACCATCAATGTATCTCTCACTCTTTCTCCCTCTCTCTCTCTCTAAACCCCTAATCCCTGATCTCTCTCTCATTCTCTCTCTATTTGTCTCTCTCTAAACCTCAAACCCCCAATATCTCAATCTAAACCTCTCTCTCTATCTCTCTCTCTAAATTCCTAAACACCAATATCTCTCCTTCTATCTCTCTCTCTCTCTACAAACCTTCGACCCATGTCTCGGTATCTCTTTCTAAGCCCCTAACTCCCAATATTTATATCTCTCTCTCTAAACCACAAATCCCCAATCTCTCTCTCTCTCTCTCTCTCTCTAAACCCCTAAACCCAAATCTCTCTCTTCCTCTCAATATCTATGCCCCTAACCCCTAATGTTTCTATCTCTCTCACTACATAACTATCTATCTATCTATCTAAACCCCTAGCCCCCAATCTCTCTCTCTCTCTCTCCCTCTATCTCTAAATCATAACAACAAATCTCTTTCTCTAAACTCCTAACACCTAATCTATCTTTATTTCTCTCTCTAAAGTATTAACCCCCAATCTCTCTCTCTCTAAACCCCAATCCCCCAACTCTCTCTTTCTCTCTAAAACCTTAAAACCTAATCTGTATTTCTCTATCTAAAACCCAAACCAAACATTTCTCTCTCTCTCTCTCTCTCTCTCTCTCTCAAACCATAATCCTCAATCCCTGTATCTCTCCCTTTCTCTAAACCCCAAACCCCCAATCTCTCTCTTCCTATCTTCCTCTCACTCTAAACCCCAAACCTCCAATCTCCCTCTCTCTCACTAAACCATAATCACCATTCTCTCTCTTTTTATCGCCATCTCTCTCTCTCTCTAAACACCTAACGCTCAATCTCTCTATCTCTCTCTAAATAACTAATTCCACCCCTAACCCCCATTATCTCTCTTTAAAACCCTAACACCCAATCTCTCTCTCTCTCTCTCTCTCTCTCTCTCTCTCTCTTCAAACCTCTAACCCTGAATCTATCTATGTGTCTCAAAAAAAATAATCCCTAATATCTCTCTCTTCCTATATCTCTCTTTAAATCCTGAACCTCCAATCTCCCTATCTCTCTCTCTAAACCCATAACAACCATTCTCTCTCTTTTGTCTCTCTCTAACCCTCTAACCCTCAATCTCTATATCTCTCTCTCAACAACTAACACCCAATCTCTCTCTCTCTCTCTCTAATCACCTTATCCCCAATCTCTATCTATCTCTCTCTAAACCACTAACCCTCAATCTATCTCTATCTCTCAAAACCCCTAACCCCCAATCTCTCTCTATCTCTCTCAATTCCTAACCACCAATCTCTCCCTCTCTCTAAACCCCTAACCTATAAAATCTCTCTCATTCTCTAAACCCATAACCCCTAATCTCTCTCTCTCTTTCTCTCTCTCTCTCTCAACCTTTAACACCCAATATCCCTCTCTCTAAGCCCGTAACCCCAATCCCTCTCTATCTCTCTCTAGACCCCTAACCACTATTCTCTCTATCTCTAAACCCCTAACCCCCAGTATCTCTCTCTCTCTCTCTCTCTCTCTCTAAAAACCTAAACTCCAATCTCTTTCTTTTTTTCTCTCTCTCTAAGCCCCTAATCTCTCTCAGTTCCTCTCTTTATATATGTATATATGTATATATATCTATATATATATAAATCTAAACCCCTAACTCCTAACTCCCAATCTCTATCTCTCTCTCTCCCTCGCTCTCTCTCAACCTTAACTACAAGTCTCTCTCTAACATTCTAAGACCCAATCTCTCTATCTTTCTCTCTCTTTCTAAACCCTAACCACAAATATCTTTCTCTCTAAACTCCTAAGACCCAATCTCTCTGTCTTTCTTAGTATAAAGCATTAAACCCCAATATCTATGTCTCTGAACCCCTAACCTGCAACACTTTCCCTATCTAAAGACATAACACCTAATCTCTCTCTCTGACACACACACAGACACACACAAAACCCTGAACAACTAATCTCCATATTTCTATCTCTCCCTCTAAACCCATTACCCCCAATCTCTTTGTCTCTCTCTAAACCCCTAACCCCCAATCTCTTTCTTCTTATCTCCCCCTCACTTTAAAACTTACACCCCGAATCTCCCTTGCTCACTAAACTGCAACCACCATTCTCTATCTTTCTCTTTCTCTCTCTCTCTCTCTCTAAATTCCTAACTCCACCACTAACCCCCAATATATCCCTCTCTAAAACAATAATACCCAATCTCTCTCTCTCTCCCTCTTTCCAAACCACTACCCCCCTAACCCCAAATCTCTCTCTCTCTCTCTATAAACCCCTAAACCCCAATCTCTATCTCTATCTGTCTTTCTCTAAACCCATAACCCCCAATATATCTCTCCCTCTCTCTTTCTCTAAACACCTAACCTCTAATATCTCTCTCTCTCTCTCTCTCTCTCTCTCTCTAGATGCCTAACACCCAACCACTCTCTCTCTCTCTCTCTCTCTCTCTCTCTCTCTCTCTCTCTATCTAGTTATCAAATTTCTATCTATCTAAATGTCTAACCCCTAAAATCTCCCTCTATAAAATCCCGACCCTATTATCCTTCTATGTATCTCTCTCTCTTTAACACTTAAAATCCAATCGATCTCTCTCTCTAACCTCAAATATCTCTCTCTCTCTAAACCCTTAACCACCAATATCTCTCTTTCTATCTGTCTATATCTAAACCACTAATCCTGAATCTCTCTCTTTGAAGCCAATATATCTCTTTCTATCTCTCTCTCTTTGAACCACCAATCTATCTCTCTCTAAAACCCTAACCACAATCTCTCTATCTCTCTCCAAACCCCTAAACACCAATCTATCCCTCTCACCCTCTAACTCACTAACCCCTGGTCTCTCTCTCCCCCCAAAACTACTAATACTTATCTAATACTTATGGTCTATTAGTATGTTGACCATAGGGGTTCTATTGAAATTCTTGTATAGAGTGTTTTGAAATCTCTATTTTCATCTCTCTTAACCCCTAATCCCTAATCTCTCTCTCTCTCTAAACTCCTAACCCCTAACCCTCAATCTATCGCTCTCTCTCTCTCAAAACTCCTAACCTCTAACCCCCAATATCTCTCTCACTAAAACCCTAACCCCCAACACTCTCTCTCCCTATAACCCTAACATCTATTATTTTTGTCTCTTTCTAAACCCCTAACCACCAATCTCTCCATTTCTCTCTTAATCTCTCTCTCTCTAAACCCATAACCCCCAATATCTCTATCTCTCTCTAAACAACTAACCCAAAATCTCTCTCTCTAAACCCCTAATATCTCTATTCCTATCTCCCTCTCACTATAAACCCCGAACCCCCAATCTCCATCTCTCTCACTAAACCCTAACCACCATTCTCTCTCTTTCTCTCTCTCTCTCTCTCTCTCTAAACACCTAACCCCCAATCTCTCTTTATCTCTCTCTAAACACCTAACCTCAAATCTCTCTTTATCTATATTTAAATAACTAACCCCCCTAACCACTAATATATCTCTCTTTAAAATCCTAACACCCAATCTCTCTCACTCTAACTGCTAACCACCAATCTCTCTCTTACCATCTCTCTCTCTTCAAACCCCTAACCCCCAATCTCTCTATCTCTCTCAAAACCCCTAACAACAATGCTCCCTCTTCTATGTCTCTGTCTCTAAAATGGTATCCCCCAATATCTCTATCTCTCTCAAAACAACTAACCCCCAATCTCTCCTTCTATCTCAACCCCTAACCACCAATATCTCTCTATCTAAACCCCTAACCACCTCTCTCTCTCTCTCTCTCTATCTAAACCCCTATTTGAGTCCCTAACACCCAACCTCCCTCCCTCCACCCCTCTCTCTGCCTCTCTTACTCTAATCCCCGAATCCCAAATATCTCTCTCTTCTTAAAGTCCCCAAACCTCAATCTCTCTTTCTCTCTACACCCCTAACCTCCAATCTCTCTCTCTCAAAACACCTAACCTCAAAATTTATCTCTCTAAACCCATAATCTCTCTCTCTCTCTCTAAATATTTAACCCCCAATATCTATCTCTAAACCCCTATCCCTCAATCTCTCTCGACCTCTAAATCCCTAAACACCAATCTCTCTCTCTCTCTCCATCTAAACCACTAACACCCAATCTCTCTCTCTCTCTCTCTCCCCCCCCAAAACCCTAACCTTCAATCTCTCTTTCTCTCTCTCTATCTCCCTATATGTATGTATGTATCTAAACCTCTAACACCCATTCTTACTCTCTCTTTAACAACCTAACCTCCAAACTCTCTCTCTATGAACCCATAAACCCCAACTTCTCGCGTTCTCTCTGTCTCTGTCTCTAAACCCCTAACCCATATTCTCTCTCTCTAAAACCATAACCCCCAATATATCTCTCCATCTCTCTCTCTACACCTAACCTCCAATCTCTCTCTCTCTCTCTCTCTCTCTAAACCTTTAACCCCCAATCTCTCTCTCTCTCTCTCTCTCTCTCTCTCTCTCCTTAAGCCCCTAACCCCTAATCTCTCTCATCTCTATCTATCTATATATCTACCTATATATCTCTTTATCTAAAAACCTAAACCCCAATCTCTCTCTCTCCCTCTGTCTCTAAACAATAACCATAAATCTCTCTTTCTAAACTGCTAAACCCAATATCTCTATCTTTCTCTCTCTAAACCATGAACCTCCAATCTCTCCCTCTCTAAACACCTAACCCCAAAATATCTATCTCTAAAACCCTAACACCTAATATTTCTCTTCCTCTCTCTAAACCCATAACCACCAATATTTCTCTTCCTCTCACTCTAAAACTCTAAATCCCAATCTCTTTATCACTATCACTATCTCTATCCCTCTCTCTCTCTCTCTCTCTCTCTCTCTCTCTCTAAACCCCTAACCTCCAATCTCTCTTTGTATCTAAACCCCTAACCACTAGTCTCTCTCTCTCTCTCTTGAAAGCCCTGAACCTTATCTCTCTATCTCCCTCAAAACCCCTAAACCCAAATCCCTCTCTCTCTCTCTCTCTCTCCCCTTAAACCCCTAATCTCTCTCATCTCTATTTATCTAAATATCTACCTATATATCTCTTTATCTAAAACCCTAAACCCCAATCTCTCTCTCTCCCTCTGTCTCTAAACAATAACCATAAACATCTCTTTCTAAACTCATAAGACCCAATATCTCTATCTTTCTCTCTCTAAACCATGAACCTCCAATCTCTCCCTCTCTAAACCCCTAACCCCAAAATATCTCTCTCTAAAACCCTAACACCTAATATTTCTCTTCCTCTCTCTAAACCCATAACCACCAGTATCTCTATTTATATATATATATATATATATCTTCAAACCCATAACCCCTAATCTCTTTATATCTCTCTAAACCCATGACTCCCAATCTCTCTCTTCCCATCTCCCTATCACTCTAAACCCTAGACCCCCAATCTTTCTCTCTGTCCCTATAAGCCACTAACCCCCAATCTCTCTCCCTCTCTCTCTCTCTCTCTCTCTCTCTCTCTCTCTAACCACCTAACCCCCAATATCTCTCTCCCTAAAAACCAACCTCCAATCTCTCTCTCCCTAGATGCCTAAACCCCAATCCCTCTCTCGCTCTACCTATATATCTACCTATAAACTATCTATCTATCTAAATGTATAACCCCTAAACTCTCTCTCTCTCTAAACCCACGACCCCAATATACCTGTCTCTAACTCTCTCTTTATCTCTCTCTCTAACCTCCAATCTCTCCCTTTCTCTCTCTAAAACCCTAATCACCAACATCTCGCTTCCTATCCCTCTATCTCTAAGCCCCTAACCCTCAATATCTCTCTTTATGAACCACTAACCCCTTATCTCTCTCTTTATGAACCACTAACCCCTTATCTCTCTCTCTAAACCCCTAACCCCTTTATCTCTCTCAGTAATTTGATGTTTTGCACCGATTATAAAGAACCAAAAAATCATAAAACCATAGCAGAAGCTAAGCTTAATCGTCACCTTAATCTTTAGATCTAGTATAAAAAATACTCCAATATGTTCTAAAGCTTTTAATCCTATTTACGAATCCCTAATTAGAGGCCACGCAGGAAATTTGGAGGTAGGTAGGAAATTCTATTTTATGCGGAGAAGCTGATTTTGAAGATCTCTTCAATCGCAGAAGATGTCTTAGAAAACCCCTTTCACGGATATATTGTTGATGAAAACATTTACAGAGACTAACTGTCAAAGAATTTTTTTGGTCGTTAAATCTGGAAACCCCTTCTTTTAGGATTTTAATGGAAGGGTCAAGCTTGCTGCGGTGTGTCCTGGCAAGCAAAATTTAGATTATAGATGTTCCTAGATAATGATATAAACCAAGATTGAAGACTTCTTGCAATCCAAATCCCTTTCAAGTACCTCAATATACTTTACATTGTATTTCCCATGAATTGTTTTTTCTATGTGTTCTTTTAATTTGCAATACTAGCATATGTCGTGACACATATGCTGGTTATGATATGAATATTAATAGCATTAGCATTTTGGTTATAAAACTCATATATCATCATCCATATTGAAAACCTGTATATCATCATCCTTACCCTAATTACTCCATGGTACAACAAGAATTTCCATATTGGCCAGCTTGTCTTAGTCACAACTGGATAAAGTATTAGTCACGACCGGATTGATGCACTGCAGTCTTTCTTTCCAAGGCACCATGAATGTTGTGGATGGATCTGCCTGTCCTCAAAGATTAAAAAATAGGTTCCCATTACTCTCGTATTCGAAGCCATGAATGTTGTGGATGGCTGGGGAACTGTCCCTTTCCCTTGGTATTCGTAGCTAGCTAGCTGCACAGGATGGCTATGAAAATAAACTTTTATGTACCTACCAATCACCATCACTCATACGTTCATTCATAATAACGACCATAAAACAAAACAATAGCAAACAAATCCACAAAGAAAACAAGAAAAATGATTCTTTAGATGACAAACTCTCTCAATTTTTCTTTTCTTATCTGTGAGAAACTATGGCGTTGTCGTTCATTCTAAGATGAAAGAAGAAGAAGAAGCCTCAGTTGACAACTGGTGACCTCACTTGCCCCTACACGACACTAAGTACACAACTTGTCTTACTTATAATATAAGAAGTTTAAAGGCGCTACGATTTCTCTTTTCCCGCAAGATTTTAATCAGAAACCAATAATTCTTTTTAAAAAATCTGGTTTTGTGGTGTGCAATTCGTAATTCTGAATGCATAATTCAGCAATCTTGATATACCCAACACACTCAGAAACAATTTTAACTCTGATTTCTCAGAATTTTAACTGTGATGTCTCAAGATTAACAGTACGAGTATCATAAAGTAGGGAGGTGAAACTAGTAGACTGATATAGCATATACAGTAGGAATAATGAGTAATTGATATCGCATATATAGTGGGAATAATGGGTAATTTCGTTTGTTGCTTTTCATAAGAAGTTCCCTCCAATTTAGTGAAAGCCACGGCGTTGGATGTCAGCATCCACAAACTCATGATACCGATGAAAACGTCGAGGTGAAGGATATTGCTGGATAGGAGGGTGAAGTATGAATATGAGTGAATTCTTTTTGGCATTAATAAGGTGAGTGGGGGAGGAAAGGCAACTATGTCCCTACATATTTTTTAACACAATAAAATTTACATCGTGGTAGAAAGTAACACAAAATGTAAGGATTAGGTTAAATAAAAGCATGTAAAAATTGTTGTTTATATTTAGGCATAGTTTTGAATGGTGTAGGTGAGCTTAGAATGAGGACTCTTTTATTTATTTATTTTTCTTTACTTTTAAAAAAATTCAAATAGTTAGGTTTAGAATTCATACTTAATATTTGTTTAATTTTGTTACTCATTAATTTATTTTTCATTTTAATTTTTTATTAGTTTTAAATTATTGTTTATTTTTTATGGAGTAAGGTAAAAAGAGATGGGCAATGGGTTTTTATTCTTTCCTTTTGACTAGATTCCATGGTGCATCAAAGGGAAGTATTCTCCTCGTAATCTAAAGAAATGGTGAAGATCTCATAGGAAGTAGAAACCTAAGGAATGGTGAAGATCCCATAGGAAGTAGAAACCTAGGTATATAGTTTTTTTCTATGTTTGTTTTTAATAACTATAAATTTAGTTTAATTATATTTCTTAACTCAAGAAATAAATTTTTTGTTTATTTTAACTTTGCTCATTTTTCATACTTTTACTAAGCATTGTGAAATTTTCATAATTTTCTTTTACGAATTTAAAAATGAACACTTAATTTTTCATTTTGTTTTCTTGTATAGAATTTTTATGAAATGTGGAATGTATATTTTCTTGTAATTAGTACTATGATGTCGTACATGGAGACTTGTTGTACCTTTTTTCAATGTTATTCTTAATATTTTTTTTTCATATTAAAACAGTTCGGATTAATAATTAAGAGTTTACTGAAATAGTTTAGAGTTCAAGTTAATAATTATGAGTTTGTCAAAATAGTTTAGAGTTCTAGTTAATCATTCTTATTTTAAAGCTTCTTTAGATTATAAATTGCTATCTTTTTTCTTTTGGTAAAAAAATATTCAATGTTTTTTCATGGTTATATATATAAATTTAATTGGAATGTTTAAATGAGAATAAGATTGTAGCACATATTTTTTTTATGAATATTAAATTGTATACATTTTAATATTGTTTGCATTAGTATGTTGACCATAGGGGTTCTATTCAAAGTCTTGTATAGAGTGTTTTCAAAGGACCATTTTGGGAAATTTCCTAGAAACAATTTCCTAACTCGATATCTTGACACATGTGTCTTTGTTGTAGCTGGAAACTGGGATGCCATTGCGCTAGTAATAGGTGGAGGGAGGTAACTCCCAGAGAAGCCCTCCAAGTACGCCCCAAGTTGGGTGGTCGACCATGTATACACAAGGTTTTTAAAGTGGTATAATGAAGGACCCCCCATTGTTGACATTCTATTTAAGCAACCTAGGAGTTAGGGTCTCTTTCCTTGGAAATTATAACTTTAAACTCCTCTAAAACTTACCTACATTATCCACTCTCATCCATTCTCTCTTTCTCTCTCTCTCTCTAAACCCCTAAACCTTAATATCTCTATCTCTCTCTAAACAACTAACCCCACCCCTAAACCCCAATCTCTCTCTCTCTAAAACCCTAACACCCAATATTTCCCTCTCTCTCTCTCTCTATAAACCTCTAACCATCAACCTCTCTCCTTATATATCTCTCTATCTAAACTTTTAGCCCTCAATCTCTCTATCTATGGCTAAACCCCTAACCCTTAATTTCTCTATCTTTAAGCCCCTAACCCCCAATATATCTCTTCCTATCTCTCCCTCTCTAAACCCCGAACACCAATATCCCTCTTTCTTTATGAGCCCCTAACCTACTAATATATTTCTCTCTCTAAAACCCTAATCTCTCTTTCTCTCTCTAAACCTATAATCTCAAACCTCCCTCTCCCTAAGCCCCCCTAACCACCAGTATATCTTTCTCTCTTTATCCATAAACCTCTAACCTCTCTCTCTCTCTCTCTCTCTAAATCCCTAAACATCAATATCTCTCTCCCTATCTCTCTATCCCTCTCTAAACCCCTAACCCCAAATCTCTCTCTCTCTCTCTCTCTCTCTCTAAATCCCTAAACATAAATATCTCTCTCCCTATCTCTCTCTCCCTCTCTAAACCCCTAACCTCAAATCTCTCTCTCTAAACTCCTAACCTCCAATCTCTCTCTCTCTCTCTCTAAACCCCTAACCTCATAATCTCTCTCTCTATATATATACCCCTAATCTCTCTCTCTCTCTCTCTCTAAACATATAATCCCTAATATCCTTCTCCCTAAAACTCTAACCCTCAATATCTCTCTCTCTATGTCCATAAACCACTAACCTCTCTCTCTCTCTAAATCCCTAAACACAAATCTGTCTCTTTCTATCTCTTTCTAAACCCCTAACCCTAATCTCTCTATCTCTCTCTAAGCCCGTAAAAACCAATATTTCTCTCTCTCCCTATAAACCACTAACCCCCAATATCTCTCTCTCTCTCTCTCTCTCCAAAACACTAATCTCTCATCTTTCTCTCTCTCTCTCTCTCCAAAACACTAATTTCTGATATCTCTCTCTCTCTCTCTCTGAATGTATGTGTCTAAACCCCTACCCCCCATTCTCTCTCTTTCTTTAATCCCCTAACACCCAATCTCTCTCTCTCTCACCACCTAACCCTGAATATCTCTCTCCCTCTCTCTCTCCCTAAAAACCAACTTGTAATCTCTCTCTCCCTAGATGCCTAAACCCAATCCCTCTCTCTCTCTCTACCTATATATGCACCTATAAACTATCTATATATCTAAATGTATAACCCCTAAACTCTCTCTCTCTCTCTCTAAACCCATGACCCCAATATACTTATCCCTAACTCTCTCGATCTATCTCTCTTGTTAACCCTTCATACCCAATCAATCTCTCTCTCTAACCTTCAATCTCTCTCCCTTTCTCTCTCTAAAACCCTAACCACCAATATCTCCCTTCCTATCTCCCTATCTCTAAACCCCTAACCCTCAATATCTCTCGCTATGAACCCATAACCCCTTATCTCTCTCCCTAAACACCTAACCCCTTTATCTCTCTCTATCTATAAACCTCTAACCACCAACATCTCTCTTTCTATATCTCCCTATCTAAACTTTTAGCCCTCAATATCTCTATCTCTCGCTAAACCCCTAACCCTCGATCTCTCTGTCTTTAAGCCCCTAACCCCCAATATCTCTCTTCCTATCTCTCCCTCTCTAAACCCCGAACACCAATCTCCCTCTTTCTTTATGAGCCCCTAACCACCATTTTCTATCTCTCTCTCTCTCTCTCTCTCTCTCTCTCTCTCTCAAACCTCTATCCCCAAATCTCTTTATCTCTCTAAACAAATAATCCCAAATATCTCTCTATCTATATATTTATCTATCTAAGCCCCTAACACCCAACCTCTCTCTCTCTCTCTCTCTAAACCCCTAAGCCTCAATATCTCTCTCTCTCTCTCCAAACCCCTAACCCCCAATCTCCCTCTCTAAAATCCTAACCTCCAATCTCTCTCTTTCTCTAAATCCCTAACCTCCTAATATATTTCTCTCTCTAAAACCCTAAACTCTCTCTCTCTCTCTCTAAATGTATGTGTCTAAACCCCTACCCCCCATTCTTGCTCTTCATTTAATCCCCTAACACCCAATCTCTCTCTCTCTCACCAACTAATCCCCAATATCTCTCTCCCTCTCTCTCTCCCTAAAAACCAACTTGCAATCTCTCTCTCCCTAGATTCCTAAACCCAATCCCTCTCTCTCTCGCTACCTATATATATACCTATAAACTATCTATCTATCTAAATGTATAACCCCTAAACTCTCTCTCTCTCTCTCTCTCTCTCTCTCTAAACCCATGACCCCATGACCCCAATATACTTGTCTCTAACTCTCTCTATCTCTCTCTCTCACTAACCCTTCACACCCAATCAATCTCTCTCTCTAACCTCCAATCTCTCTCTCTTTCTCTCTCTAAACCCCTAACCCTCAATATCTCTCTCTATGAACCCCTAACCCCTTATCTCTCTCCCTAAACCCCTAACCCCTTTATCTCTCTCTCTTTATAAACCTCTAACCACCAACCTCTCTCTTTCTATATCTTCCTATCTAAATTTTTAGCCCTCAATCTCGAAATCTCTCGCCAAACCCCTAACCCTCAATCTCTCTGTCTCTAAGCCCCTAACCCCCAATATCTCTCTTCCTATCTCTCCCTCTCTAAACCATGAACACCAATATCCCTCTTTCTTTATGAGCCCCTAACCACCATTCTCTCTCTCTCTCTCTCTCTCTCTCTCTCTCTCTCTCTAAACCCCTATTCCCCAATCTCTTTATCTCTATAAAAAAAAAATCCCAAATCTCTCTCTATCTATATATTTATCTATCTAAGCCCCTAACCCCCAACCTCTCTCTCTCTCTCTAAACCCCTAAGCCTCAATATCTCTCTCTCTCTCTCCAAACCCCTAACCCCCAATCTCCCTCTCTAAAATCCTAACCTCCAATCTCTCTCTTTCTCTAAACCCCCAACCTCCTAATATCTTTCTCTCTCTAAAACCCTAATTACTCTCTCTTTCTCTCTCTAAACCTATAATCTCAAATCTCCCTCTTCGTGAACCCCCCCTAACCCCCAATATCTCTCTCTCTATGTCCATAAACTGCTAACCTCTCTCTCTCTCTCTAAATCCCTAAACATCAATATCTCTCTTTCTATCTCTCTCTCCCTATCTCTCTCCCTCTCTAAACCCCTAACCCCCAATATCTCTCTCTAAACTCCTAACCTCCAATCTCTCTCTCTCTCTCTCTAAATCCCTAACCTCCTAATATCTCTCTCTCTATACCCTTAATATCTCTCTCTCTCTAAACCTATAATCCCAAATATCCCTCTCCCTAAACTGCTTAACCCCAATATCTCTATCTCTATGTCCATAAACTGCTAACCTCTCTCTCTCTCTAAATCCCTAAACACCAATCTATCTCTTTCTATCTCTTTCTAAACCCCTAACCCTAATCTCTGTATCTCTCTCTAAACCCCTAAACACCAATATTTCTCTCTTTCCCTATAAACCACTAACCCCCAATATATCTCTCTCTCCAAAACACTAATCTTTGATCTCTCTATCTCTCTCTCTGCCTCTCTCTCTGAATGTATGTGTCTAAACCCTTACCCCCCATTCTCGCTCTTTCTTTAATCCCCTAACACCCGATCTCTCTCTCGCTAACCACCTAACCCCCAATATCTCTCTTCCTCTCTCTCTTCCTAAAAAACAACCTCCAATCTCTCTCTCCGTAGATGCCTAAACCCAATCCCTCTACCTATAAACTATCTATCTATCTAAATGTATAACCCCTAAACTCTCTCTCTCTCTCTAAACCCATGACCCCAATCTACTTGTATCTAACTCTCTCTATCTCTCTCTCACGTTAACCCTTCACACACAATCAATCTCTCTCTCTAACCTCCAACCTCTCTCTCTTTCTCTCTTTAAAACCCTAACCACCAATATCTCCCTTCCTATCTCTCTGTCTCTAAACCCCTAACCCTCAATATCTCTCTCTATGAACCCCTAACCACTTATCTCTCTCTCTAAACCCTTAACCCCTTTATCTCTCTCACTAAATCGCTAATGGCTAATCTCTCTCTCTCTCTCTCTCTCTCTCTCTAAACCCTAACTCCCAATCTCTTTGTTTCACTTTCTCTCTCTCTCTCTCTAAACCCCTAACCCCCAAACGCATCATAGCTCTCTAAACCCATAGCCCATAAACTCCAATATCTCCTTCTCTAAACCCCCAACATCCAATAACTCTCTCTCTAAACCCCTAATCCCCAATCTCTCTCTCTAAACCTCTAACCATCAATGTAACTCTCTCTCTTTCTCCCTCTCTCTCTAAGCCCCTAATCCCCAATCTCTCTCTCTCTCTCTAAACCTCAAACCCCCAATCTCTCAAACTAAACCTCTATCTCTCTCTCTCTCTTTCTAAATGCCTAGACACCAATATCTCTCTTTCTATCTCTCTCTCTCTCTACAAACCTCCAACCCATGTCTTTGTATCTCTCTCTAAACCACAAATCCCCAATCTCTCTCTCTCTCTCTCTAAACCCCTAAACCCAAATCTCTCTCTTCCTCTCAATCTCTATGCCCCTAACAACTTATGTTTCTCTCTCACACACACTATCTATCTATCTATCTATCTAAACCCCTAGCCCCCAATCTCTCTCTCTCTCTCCCTCTCTCTCTAAATCGTAACGAGAAATCTCTTTCTCTAAACTCCTAACACCCAATCTATCTATATTTCTCTCTCTAAAGCATTAACCCCCAATCTCTCTCTCTCTAAACCCCAATCCCCCAACTCTCTCTTTCTCTCTAAAACCTTAAAACCTAATTTGTATCTCTCTATCTAAACCCCAAACCAATAATCTCTCTCTCTCTCTCTCTAAAACCATAATCCTCAATCCCTCTATCTCTCCCTTTCTCTAAACCCCAAACCCCCAATCTCTCTCTTCCCATCTTCCTCTCACTCTAAACCCCAAACCCCCAATCTCCCTCTCTCTCACTAAACCCTAACCCCCATTCTTTCTCTTTTTATCGCTATCTCTCTCTCTCTCTCTCTAAACACCTAACCCGTAATCTCTCTATCTCTCTCTAAATAACTAATCCCACCCCTAACCCTCATTATCTCTCTCTATCTCTCTCTAAACCACTAACCCTCAATCTATCTCTATCTCTCAAAACCCGTAACCCCAATCTCCCTCTATCTCTCTAAATTCCTAACCTCCAATCTCTCCCTCTCTCTAAACTCATAACCCCTAATCTCTCTCTCTCTCTCTCTAAACCCCCAACCCCCGAACTCCCTCTCTCTCTCTCTCTAAACCTCGAACTCCCAATCTCTCTCTTGCTTTCTCTCTCTCTAAACCCCTAATATCTCTCAATCCCTCTCTGTATATATATATATGTATATATGTATGTATATATATATAACTTTAAACTCGTAATCCCTAACTCCCAATCTCTATCTTTCTCTCTCCTTCTCTCTCTAAACCCTAACCAAAAATATCTCTCTCTAACATCCCAAGACCCAATCTCTCTATATTTCTCTCTCTAAAGCATTAACCCCCAACCTCTCTCTCTAAACCCCTATCCCCCAACTCTCTCTCTCTAAAACCCTAATACCTAATATTTCTCTCTCTCTCCAAACCCCAAACCAACAATCTCTCACTTTTTATCTCTCTCTAAACCCCTAATCCCTAATCCTTCTATCTCTCCCTAAACCACTAACCCCTAATATCTCACTCTAAACCCCTAACCCCCAATCTCTCTCTTCCTATCTCCTTCTCACTCTAAACCCCAAACCCCCAATATTCCTCTCTCTCATTAAGCCCTAACCACCATTCCCTCTCTTTCAATCTCTCTCTCTACCTCTAAACTCCTAACCCCCAATCTCTCTATCTATCTCTATACAACTAACCCCATCCCTAACCCCCAATATCTCTCTCTCTAAACCTCTAACACCCAATCCTTCTCTCTCTCTCTCTCTCAACCCATAACCACCAATCTCTCTCTCTTCAAACCCCTAACCCCCAATCTATCTATCCCTCTCTAAGCCCATAATGCTCAATCTCTCTCTCTCTCTAAACCCCTAACTCCTAATATCTCTACTCCTATCTCTCTCTCTAAATGCCAAAGACCTAATCTCCCTATCTCTCTCTCCAAATCCCTAACCATCATTCTCTCTATTCTATCTCTCTCTCTCTCTCTCTCAACCCTTAACCACCAATCTCTCTCTCTTCAAACCCCTAACCCCCAATCTATCTATCCCTCTCTAAGCCCATAATGCCCTATCTCTCTCTCTCTAAACCCCTAACCCATAATATCTCTATACCTATCTCTCTCTCTAAATGCCAAAGATCCAATCTCCCTATCTGTCTCTCCAAATCCCTAATGACCATTCTCTCTATCCTATCTCTCTCTCTCTCTATATATATATATATATACATAGAGAGAGAGAGAGAGAGAGAGAGAGAGATATTTAATCCCTTAACCCCCAATCTCTCTCTATATCTCTCTAAACAACTAATCCCCAATCTTTCTCTATCTCTCTGGACCCCTCACCCCCAATATCTCTTGCAACCCCTATCCCCCAACTCTCTCTCTCTAAAACCCTAACACCTAATAATTCTCTCTCTCTCCAAACCCCAAACCAACAATCTCTCATTTTTTATCTCTCTCTAAACCCCTATTCCCTAATCCATCTATCTCTCCCTAAACCACAAACCCCTAATATCTCACTCTCCAAACCCCTAACCCCCAATCTCTTTCTTCCTATCTCCCTCTCACTCTAAACCCCTAACCCCCAATCTCTTTCTTCCTATCTCCCTCTCACTCTAAACCCCAAACCCCTAATATTCCTCTCTCTCATTAAACCCTAACCACCATTCCCTCTATTTCAATCTCTCTCTACCTCTAAACTCCTAACCCCCAATCTCTCTCTTACTATCTCCCTCTCACTCTAAACCCCAAACCCCCAATATTCCTCTCTCTCATTGTTATAGGTCAAACTTGCACCTCTCCGTCCGTGATCACCTTGAGCTGTTGATCACACAAAAGGACAACTTGGATGGAGGAGCATGTTGACCCTAGATGATACTTTGACTTACTCCATTTACTAACGTTATTGAAAAACCATAAAAATATCATTCTGAGATATGAGCGCTACTCTATTTCAATAGACTATCGCCTATACGCTACTTCAGTATATAATAGTAGCGCTCAAAGCCTTATGAGTGCTACTCCTTCTCAGCATAGTAGTGCTCAACATTTAAAAATCAATGAGTGCTAGTTGATAAGCACCATAGTAGCGCCCTAAACGCTACTTCACTGAACAATAGTAGCGTATATCTCAAAAGATGATTAAAAAATAATTAATTCCACGAGGAGGATTAGTTGCTGGTAGTTTCCCAACTTCCCCAACTTCCTCCATAACCATATCTCGACCTGAACTACTTCTCTGATCCTATAAATATAGGGAAGACTAAAGACAAAAGTTAGATGGATAGATGGAGAAACCTAGAGACTTAGAGATCTAAAGGAGAAGCTTGCATTGGAGGAGTTGATGCTGAAGATATTCAAGCCAGAGAAGAGCAAGAGCCTAGAATCAAGTTGTAGGAGCATGTCATAAGGTCAGGTATACTTGTACATCAAATTGCATTTGACAATAAAGGTTGAAGTGTCTTTCTTGTTCCAACTTAAATGTTTTTTTTTTTAAATAATATCTTAATTTGGATCTGTTTTGGTCAATATCGCATGTTTAATATTGCTTTTGTTTCTTTCAAACATTATATATTGTCCAAGATACGCTGAGAAAGGTTTTTGTCTTGCAGGTTTACTGAACATAAGGTGGATTTGAGGACTGAACGCAGGATCAAATAAAAGCTAGGATCGAACGCCCGTTAAAAGGTATGTTCTCAAGCTCCATAACTCATTTATTTTCATAAATATCTCTGCAATACATTTAATACACTTACCTGTCACCCCATCCAAGTTGATAGCATTAGTTTCCTTGCTATAGGGTAGTTTTTCCCGCCAACAGACTGGTGACTCCACTGGGGATAGTTGTGTTTTTTCTCTAGGAAACTTTTTCTTGTTTGTCTTCCCATAACTTTTTTGACTCCTTTTATGTGCTGACAAACCCTGTAGGTATCCCCTGCCTGGTTCTCTCTGCTTCCATCAGTCTTTTTGTATCTTTTCAAAGTCAGTTTTTAAACTTTTAATATATGAGCACTACTTTTTTTTACATACAGTAGCACCCATACGCTACTTTGTTATACATACAGTAGCACCCATCTCTGCAGGGGTGCGAGTTTCTCTACTGCACAGTAGGGTACATTTCTTGAAGCTTTCTGTTAGTGGTCTGCTTGAGTTTTTAGCCTTTTGGTGGTTTGCTGACTTTGCTTTTAGATCTCCTTGACTGGTGTATGAGGTTTTTAACTTTTTTTTAAGTCATAGAACCTATCTTTGAGTTTTTTACCATCATTGGATCGCTTGTTTACCTTTGGAACGTTTGGACTGTTTATAACTTTTTGGGAGACTAGGTTGTGTTTTGTGGTGAGCACTTCTGCTTTTTAGACCCTAATTGTATGTTGCTGGTTTACAAACCTGCATACTTTTGTATCTGTTGTTTGTGGCAACATTTGTCTGCTCTTTACCTATCATGTCCTTTGTTTTAGGGTTTGGTCTGTTTTAGAGCCTCTAGGGTGTCTTCCGAACTTGTTGATTTCCAATCTTCTTGGACTTATTGTCTTTTTCTAGTTTCAAGTGTATTTAAAGTGCTTTAGGTTGATTCATTTCTCAGTTCTTTGTGTTAGTAGAGTAATTGGTAGCTTGCTTGTCTACTTTTTGCTTGGCATAGTGGTCTTGCTAGGGTTAGATGCTTTAGGTCAGTCCTCTTGTATCTATCTCCTTTGTTTTCTCCCACTTTGTTTCCGAGTTTAGAGGCTTTTTCTTTGCAAAAAACCTGTAGGTCAAGTCTTTTTTGAGCTAGTGCCTTGACAGCTATAAGCTTTAGAACCATTTTTAGCCATACTTACACATTGCACACAAGTCTTATTTTGCTTTCCATGTTTATAGTTATTTTTCGTTTATGATAATAGAAAAAAGCAAAAATTTGGTAGTTTAAGTTTAATAAGGCTTATTTTTTTGTTACAAGATAGCATAGGGTATTTTGTACAATTTCAAAAATGAAAACAAAAAATTTAAGTAGATTTGCTCAGTTTTTCAGTTTGGAAAAGAAGTAAATGAAAAGATAAAAAGAGCTTTGTTGTAGAAAGTTTGAATTTATGCACTTTTGTTTTCCTGTTGCAACCACGCCACACAAAAGCACTACCTTTTGAGTAATAACAGCCCTAATTTTTTTTTAATGAAATGAAATAGAAACAATTTTTCTTTTTTAGGGATACACTACACCAACTAGTCTTGGTTAGGATCTTGAGTTTAAATCACCTTAAACCACTCAAGATCACACATTACGCAAAAATCGTAGTTCGACTATCACAGATAAATCCATTTCACTCAAAGCTTTCCTGGGATTTATGCAGTAGGTCTTGTGAGATCAGATTGTTGGGAATACTCCTCGTACTTTCTGTTTCAAGCATATACCAAGATTGGATCGCGTATGGGGACTCTTTAGAGTTTCAGGCTCAGTTACCCTGCCCACGCCTTCTGATTTGACCAGCGACTGTTCCCCTAGGAGTTTTGGTGTTGTGGTATCCTTAGTATCTGACTTTAGGTTCATACATAGGTGACAACAGAGGGTATATCTGCTGTGCCTAAGACAGACGTGGGAGGAAATCCCTTGCAGGTTTTTGGGAGGGCGGTTGGGTGATTCCAGCGCTTGCACCCTTAGTCATTGTATTGTGGACCCCGGGTAACTGTCTTTCTTCCGTCGTTGATCTATTATGGGCCCTCATCATCCCAGACTCTTCTCTGGAAGGCATCTTGTTTGCCTGGTTTGCATACTTAGGACTTTTTAGTTGGTGTGTTGTTTGCCCCCTAGTCATAGTGGCCACTAGGTTCTAGTTTGTTATTTTATATATATAATCACGGAGAATCAAGAACTTTGTAGATCGAGAAGGTTTCAAAACCTTCCACCATTTAGAATAGAACCTTTACAGCCAGCTAGATGGCAGCGGGTAAACCCCAGTGTTTCTTCAGAAACCATTCCTGAAACAGAATTTCCTGAGGAAATTTATACAATGGAAAATCCTGAAGTAGGAATTCCTGAGGAATTACCACTTGAAGTTGAGTTTCCTGAAGAACAACAAATAGCAATAGAAAACCCTGAAATAGAGGTTCCTGAGGAACCACAACCAGGTACCCCAGATCAGCGACACTTTAGTTCAGTTGAGATTGAAGATCTTACTTCTGCGGAATATAGCACTCCTTTCAATCCTCTTACCTATCCTAGAATCCGATTCTGTTACCTATTGGTTTCTAGCAGCCCCATTACAGTGCATATAATTCCTTTCCCGGACATCTGATGTCTACTCTAGGAGGTGAACAGGGAGTTCCACAAACTCCCACCATAGGTATGAACACTAACACGGTAAATCCTTCTTTTACTGCTACGTCGAGTCAGGCACAGACAACCTCTGTGTCTACTCCATCTTTCAGTTTTAATACTGGTACATTAGGTATGCCAAGTTCAACAACGATGGCGTCTATCCCTACACCTACTGTTGGACCTAGCAGTACATCCAATTTAGCACCACCTCCTTCTTTTCAACCGTTATATCAGATACCCAGTACTTGGATTTCCACACTTGCCGTAGGGCCAAGTGCTTCTGCAACTGTGCCTGTCATGAGTACCATGACCGCACCGTCTACATCATCTGCCACTGGTTTCAATACCTTTGCAGGTCCCAACATGAATCAATGTAATATGCCTGCGGGTAATGTCCCTTTTTCCCTATTTTCAGGGGGAGGGGGTAATATTTTTAACCAGCAATATGGCGGGGCTAACACCCAGCCATAGTGGACGAACCCACAGAACACTAATCCACTTTCATATGGGTGGGGAAATTTCAATAATTATTTCATGCAACAACATATGGCAAGGGGCAACCCCTACCAACAAGTAGCTGGGGGCAACCCCTATCAACAGATGGTAGGTGGAAACCCCTATCAGCATATGGCTGGGGGCAACCCTTATCAACAGATAGTTGGGGGAAACTCCTACCAGAAGACGGTTGGGGGAAACCCCTACCAGCAGTTCACAGGCCAAACTATGGGTGGTTCCCCTTCTTCGACCCTAGCTTATCAAGTAACATCTTATCGGCCTCGTTTACCATTTCTGGCAACTTTAAATTTTCCATCAGTTCCTACCAAGTTACCTTCGGACATTCCAAAGTTCGAAGGCAAAGCAGGTGAAGACCTTGGTGACCATGTCACTACTCTCCACTTATGGTGTTCCTCGAATTCATTAAATGAAGATTCCATTAGATTGAGACTGTTCAAAAGGACTTTAACCGGTGCTGCAGCCAAATGGTACATTGAGTTACCTTTAGCTACATTCTCTAATTTTGGGGATCTCGCGACTATCTTTTTGAATCACTTCCAGCTTCCTGTTCGGTATGATGCCGGAATAGACCTTTTGTCTACATTTAGGCAAAATAAGCCACTCATTTAGCTGACCACATTCAGGAGTGGCGAAGACGGAAGAGGCTCATTAAGGCCAACATACCTCTAGAATTCCTTCTTGAGTGGTATTTGAAATCACTCCTTCCTTATATTTCTAAGGAAGTAGCTGCATCTGGAGTATCTAATGAGGAAGAAGCCATCCTACGGACCCAGCAGTTAGATCTCGTTTATGCACAATCCGGGTTATTGTATGAGATTATACCTGATGCACCGCAATCGAATACCGATCTGAGTAGACCTAAACCTGGACCACATGCTGATGGCATAGTGGGTTCAGTTGATTCTACAGCTTTCAAAGCATTGACCAAACAGGTTCATGCCTTATCTGTCAAACAATCGACTGCAGATGTTTCTTCCATCACAACCTCTCCTTCTACTTCTGAGCCTGTCAACCAGGTTCAGAACAATCAAAAGGGCCTGTTATCACACCATAGTAGTAGGGCTACTATTCTTGTACAGCAGATATCTGCACATTCCAGAGCCTACATTATTCCAGAGCATGGCTATATATTTTGGATCACTCATGATCAGAGCAGTGCATTATTCAGATTCATGTATGACCTTGTGTCAAGGCTGAGCCTTGATAGTTCAGATTTGATGACTGATGTGACCACTTATCCCATTACAGTTTCAGTTCAGTGCCTAGAGATGTATTACAGCAGTGTTTCAGATGATACCTGATGATTATTATGATGATGTTGTATGATCTATGGATATGTTCTCACTGACTATGGATTATCAGCTTGTTGATTTAGTCATGATCATGGCATGTGCTTGGTATATTATTCCTGATGTGGCAAACTATTTAAAATGAACTGTAAATCATAAAATGGACAATTGCTTGCACATTTAGGTCATTTAACAAAACTCACTGGTTTTTCACCATACATAGATATGGTCTTTCCCGACACCAATTGTCTGCTAGTGTAGGTTTCATATTCACTTATCTCCATCCATACATGACCTTCCTGTTTGACTTTAAACCCTGACTTGTCTCATTTGACTTTTTGATACCGAGGACTTCCCCATTTTTCTACCTCTGTGTTTGGACCGCATCCCTGTTTATTCAGTGTCTCGGCTCTGAGTTGGTGACAGAACTTGCCTTTGGTGAGTTGGATTGTAGGCCTAAATCATTCTGGTCGGTTGTCCTGATGCTTGGCATTGGCTCGAACTCCCCCTAGTCACTTGAGATGTTGTTGGCTAAAACTGAAAGCTCATGTTCTACCTATGGAAACTTAATAAATTCGCCCATGGAAACAAAAAAAAAGGGCAAGAGCGATGAAAAGCTAAAAAATACTCCTCGAAGAGTATAAGAAAGGTCCAAAAAGCAATGGTTCTTAAAAGCTATATCTAAAAAAATTGCTGACCTTATAAATATTTGAAAAACATGCCCTGGATGCAAGCTGCAACTAGTTGTGCTTCTCAACACATCTGAAATCCGAAGGGTTATGTAGGCCAAAAAGGCCATGGAATAAAATTGAATGATCCTAATGAACCTGGATCAACTTGATGTAGACATGATGCCTAAGTTGAATAAACACTCTCTAAACAACTTATCCATTTGTGAGGCACAGCCATCCCCCGTGTTCTTTTGTCCAGCACATAGTTTGTAGCTTCCCCCTTCTCCCAGTCCAAAGTATTTTTGAGTTAAGTTAGATAAGTCAAACCCTTGGCCCAACCTTGCTCCTAGCCTTCATCCTTCACTAGCAGCTTGACCATGTCCAATGGGTGAGTTTGTCATTTGAACTATTGTGCAAGTAATTTTATATAACAACGGAATATGCTAACTAATTAAATGCCACTAAATGGATGTTATACTTTGAGCTTAGCTGTGAGAATGATTAGAGAAGCATTGTCTTAGTCTACTGATGTGATTTATCCTTGGTCATGTATTCTTGGGATCCGTGATGATGTGGACCATGTATGGATGATTATTGATGATGATTTATTGGCCCACATGTTTGATGATGACATCATATGATGGACATATGATGCAGATGATGTTTGATCCAGTTCAACAGGTTTATTACTACTTCAGATCAGCAGATTATACATTGTCCATATATGGTGGACCCTACAGCTGGCCCATTAGGGCAACCCAGGGTGTATGAGTACACATTCCTAGTGGATTTGGGTCTTCTGGATCCATTGAGACACTTATCTTTCAGTTCCGGGCACTTCTGATAGTGATTGATGCAATTTTACACTTGTTGACCAGATTTGGGGCTGATTTCCCAGCCTGAGCAGCAGGGGCCCCGAGAGGCCAGTTCACCTAAGGCGCTGATGATGGAGGGGGTGGTCCAGCCACTTGTTTTTACCATTTACCCCCCCTTCTGGACAGCCTGGTGGGCTCAGATGGACAGCGCTAGCAACCTAGGAGGCAGTTTTGGCACTTTCACAATTCCCGAGGCAGTTTAAAAATGGGATAAAGTGGTCACTGAGGAAATCGATTTGGGAAATTGAGGCAAGGTTTTGGCATTTGGTCTTCATAGAGGTCTTCAAGGGTGGCATCACTACCTTCCAGTCAGTTTTCACCATGTGGGTATGCCCAGATTGATCACAGGAGGACATTTACTGCTTGACTGTCATGGATTCTGAGGACAGTTTTGGTCATTTATATTATATTGGACATATTTTATTATTTTATTGTGCCTTGGGGATGAGCTAGCAAGGATTGATACCTCCTAGCCCCACCATGTGCTTATGTTATCATGTCCTAGTCATCATGAGGTGGATTTTGGCACCTATATTTCTCTAGTGGATGACGTCACCCCCTTATTGTACCATTTAGTGGGGGCGCTATCATTATGTTGGGTGATCCATGTGATATATTGTTATGATTTATTGTTAGCCGTTGATTAGATATTATGATCTTTTAATCTTAGCCACTCATGTAAAAAGTGGTTATGATTGTACTCTCTCCCCATCCTATTTAAGGAGGGAGCCTCTCATTGTAAAATCATCTAGAGATTTTTGGCTCTTGGCTCTTGGAATAAAATTTCTATATTTTGGAGTACATGCTTGGATTGGAGTGGATGTTGGTTGTTTCGATTGTAAATGCTATTGTCCATTGCACTGGAGGATCTATTGTAGCTATCTTGCATATTTGCCATATTTCATTTACAGGTTAAGAGGGCAATTTTGGACAAGGGCGAATTGGTGGGGAGGATTGCCCTTCAACCTTGGAAGAAGTCGCTTTGGTGTAACAGGGAGTAGTTTTTCCTTTGTGTCAACTATTCTATGTTTCTCTCTCTCTCTTGCTTGTATCTACCTTCAATTTGTTAAACTAATTGATGCTTTGCTCCTTGGCTTGACAGGTTAGAAGGAATCACATGTGGCTTGGGAAAATCGATTTGGCAAGAGGGATTCAACAATTCTCCATTTGATCTTTGGCAAAGTAATCCTCGTCTCAACTAGCATTCATCTCTTCATCTAGGTATGTTCCAAAAGGTATGATCTTCTACTTCCTTGAATTTTCCATGGTTTTTAGATCAATAAAACCCTAATCAATTAAAACCCTTGTTTTTGGTATTTCTTAGATCTACTTAGATCTAGCCTTGCTTTTGAACAGATTTTGAAAACCCACCTCTATAGCATCCACCCCTAGTTGGATCTACAGTTTGGTGGTGATTGGCTAAAATTTGACCCACTTTTCAAGGCAAAAAGCCCTCCTTGACCCAAATCGCACTTCCTAGTGAGAGGCTTGTTTGGTTAGATCTAGGACATGGGTAGGTGAGATCCCACTTGATTTGCAATCTAGACACTTGATAACCTATCCCCAGATTCTTACTTTGGTGAAAACTACCTTGTGGACATCTCTCCATGTTTTAAGGGGTTAAAACCCCCTTTTAAATTTCTTGGCACCTCAAAACTCAGATCTACTAAGATCTAGCCCTTGGATTGACTTGATTTTTTGGACATGCATAGATCGGGATACTAGCATCTTGGATCATCAGTTTGGTGGCCATTGGACTTGATTTGGTCCACCAAACCCACATTTGGGCCTTCCTTGAGCAAGTCGTACCCCCTTGAAAAATTGAGTTTGTCCACTTCCAGGAGGTGGGCGTGTGATATTTTCGTGGATTTGGAATGCCCATACCTTGAAACCTAGGTCTAGACTGTCTTTTTGTCACGATCCGCCTTGGGGGTAGCATTCCTTGTTTCAAGGGATTGTGGTCCACTTAAGGTTATTACTTGAAAACCTAGGTCTAGTAAAATCCAACCATTGGATCTTATTTAACCCACTTGACTTGGCTTCGAGGTGTCCCGATCTACGATTTGGCATACTTTTTGACCCCATTAGCCCATCTAACAAGGCACTAGTCCACCACTAAGCAAGTCGCACTCCTTGGAATTTGTGTCAAAACCCTAGATCTAGTATGTGGGTAGTCCTAGAATCAACCTAGATTCATAGGTCTAGCCTTTATCCAACCTATAGTACCAACTTCACACCTAACTTCACCTTGTGGGCCCACCTAGAACCATTTCACACTTCCCAAGAAAACAAGACCCACTTGTGTAAACACATGGTACTATACCTAGTATCATACCCCATCATGTGGCCTAAACCATACATAGGTTGAAGCACTAACAATCTCTTACACCATCTTCAACCACACCTCAACTCTTAGGTCCACTTAGCCTTGCATTGGTTTCCGTAGCTCATCATTTACCTATCCTTAGAAACCTTTGTTTGGATCCAATCAACTGTGATTGGTTATAGGGTCTCCCCCTTGGTCTAGTTACACCCTGACCTAAAGCGAAGAGTGCCTCGGTTGACGTGACTCCCACATAGCATTGGGAACCGTGGCATCTTTTGGGTCACCTCTTTAGTTGCCTCTCTCCTCTACCGTCCGGGATGGGATACCTCTAGGAGCAACTACAAGTTGTGTGATAACACGTTTGGCGCCGTTGCCGGGGAGGTAGAGGCCTACCTTGGTTCAACACACCTTTGTGTCTCACTATCTCTCTGCACTTTAAACGACATACCTCTTGGTAGTAGAGCCTAAAAATCTACCTGGCGACTCCTAATCGTGACTCCGCTGAGGAGCGAGCTCATAGTCATCCTTACAACACTCGATGTAAATCAAATTCAAATCAATTGGAAGGAACCCCACTCACATATCACAAAAGAGATCCTAAAACCCAATCAACCAATTTATTGTGGAAACTTGTCAACTTAGGTTCTCCAACCCGTGTCTTAGGATCCCCTTTGTTCAATTCAGCTCCTCCTTTATCTCCTAATCATAACTCTAGTTCAATCCCAGTCAATCCAATGGCTGGACAAGGTCAATCCAACTCCGGTAACAACAACCAAAACAATCCTCCTGTTGCCCATGCTTTTGGTCACAAAGCTAGGGCTTCTCCCTTAGACTTCTCTCAGATCTTGGGTGCTCCCCATAGTATGCCAGACAAGTACTTTGAAAAGATCCCAAAATTCAATGGCAACTGTGCCACCTCTATTGAAGATCACATAGACAATGTTTGGGCCCATATGGAAGCTTATGGGGCTGAAGAAGAGGATGTGTTTATTAGGGGTCTCTTTGCATCCTTGGAGGGTGATGCTCGCAAATGGTTTGACCGCTTGCCTGCATCATCAATCAATGGGTATGATGTATTCACCGATAAACTCAAGCAAGAGTGGTCAGTCAAGTTAGATGGGCGTTTCCTTTTACACCAACTTTTTGACATCAAAAAGAAGGAGAATGAGTCTGTCCATGAGTTTAACCAACGCTTTGATAAGACTGTTGCCAACATCCCAAGTAACATAAGGCCCCTTGATCAAGCCATCTTGATCCACTACCTTAATGCTTATGAAGGTTACTTGGGTTACCATCTAAAAGACAAAGACCCTAGTAGTTTGAAGATAGCCCAAGACAATGCCAAGAAAGCTGAGGCAAACGCTGCCTCCATGGGAAAACAAAATTTCTTTGACCTAATCAGTGGACCTTCTTCCTCCAGATATGAGCCTAAGTTTAAGAAGAGTAAGGAACCTAGCAAAGATCCCAATGAAATGATGGAGAGCATGCATGAAATGATGAAAAACTTAACTCTCCTAACTAGGGACCTAGCCAAGAACAGAGAGGGGGATAGATATAGGCAGCCATATGGTCCTAAACCTTATTGGAATCAACAAAAGAAGCCTAATGAAGGTGATAGGAGAAACCCTATGAACCAAGAACCTCCTATCATAAACTGGTCTGAAGAGCAAAAGTTGGAAGATCCTGAGTATGCCACCCATGGGGATGATACTCCAGATTCTCCAAAGAACATTAATTGGGTTGATGATTTAAAATTTGACAAAGACTTCGGAAGAATTTTAATTGATCATGAAGAAGACACCATAGAAAAATTGAGTTTGTCCACTTCCAGGAGGTGGGCGTGTGAGATTTTCGTGGATTTGGAATGCCCATACCTTGAAACCTAGGTCTAGACTGTCTTTTTGTCATGATCCGCCTTGGGGGTAGCATTCCTTGTTTCAAGGGATTGTGGTCCACTTAGGGTTATTACTTGAAAACCTAGATCTAGTAAAATCCAACCATTGGATCTTATTTAACCCACTTGACTTGGCTTCTAGGTGTCCCGATCTACAATTTGGCATACTTTTTGACCCCATTAGCCCATCTAACAAGGCACTAGTCCACCACTAAGCAAGTCGCACTCCTTGGAATTTGTGTCAAAACCCTAGATCTAGTATGTGGGTAGTCCTAGAATCAACCTAGATTCATAGGTCTAGCCTTTATCCAACCTATCGTACCAACTTCACACCTAACTTCACCTTGTGGGCCCACCTAGAACCATTTCACACTTCCCAAGAAAACAAGACCCACTTGTGTAAACACATGGTACTATACCTAGTATCATACCCCATCATGTGGCCTAAACATACATAGGTTGAAACACTAACAATCTCTTACACCATCTTCAACCACACCTCAACTCTTAGGTCCACTTAGCCTTGCATTGGTTTCTGTAGCTCATCATTTACCTATCCTTAGAAACCTTTGTTTGGATCCAATCAACTGTGATTGGTTATAGGGTCTCCCCCTTGGTCTAGTTACACCCTGACCTAAAGCGAAAAGTGCCTCGGTTGACGTGACTCCCACATAGCATTGGGATTCATGGCATCTCTTGGGTCACCTCTTTAGTTTCCTGTCTCCTCTACCGTCCCAGATGGGATACCTCTAGGGGCAACTACAAGTTGTGTGATAACAGGGCCCTCAGCAGCCCAATAACAAAAAGAAGGGCAAGAAAGGAGAGGGGAACCAATAAAATCCCAAAAAAGAGAATGCCGAAGAGGGTAACAAAGAGGAAAATAAGGTTAAGTTCCCTTGTAAACTATGCAAGCAGAACAACCTTACTCACCAATGCCCTCTGCTTGAAGAAGCCCATAAACTCTTAAGAGAAAAGAAGCATGCCGTACTGAAAGATCCATTCCATAAAGGGCAGAGCTCAACTTCTGGCACCTCCAACACTGGGGGCACTACACATGCTACGGTTGATCAAAACTTTATTAACATGGTTAATTTGGATGCACTCTTACAAACGAGAGCCAGGAACTATACCCCGGATGCACAAAAAAAGGATAAAGAGATTCCAGAATCCTCCACTCCACTCCACATACTTGTGGACCCAATGCCCAAGATCCCGAAAGGTGTCTTGAAACGGGAATCACACAATCCCAACACTCGGGCCGCTTCCAACTACAATGTGGTTGAAGATTTAGCACAAACCCCTCGTGTAATGTCTACTTTAGAAGTCTTGCAAAGTTGTCCTTTACAACAGAATGCACTTCTGGCAGCCATTGGAAGTATGGTATCCTCTAACATGTCTGTGCGATTTGATATGAATGATGTCAAATACCGGTTGCCCTACCACGTTGCTCTTTAGATTGAAGTCGTTCATGGTCCAATGACCATCAGACGAGCTGTCGTAGATGAGGGCACGTCGACTTCCGTAATGTCAATTTCCTGTTGGAAAGATTTAGGTTCCCCCGAGTTATCTCCTTCTAACACACTGCTTACTGCATTTGATGGCAGAACTTTCCATCCACATGGGGTTTTGCCATCATTTAATCTCACATTGGCCGGTAAGACAGTTGCTATAGAAGTAGAATTTTTGGACGCTCCGCTTGATTACAATATGTTATTGGGAAGGAGTTGGACATATGCCATGCGAGCCATTGCATTGGCAGTTTTTCGAGTTGTTATGTTTCCATTTGAAGGTAAGACCGTTAAAGTCGATCAAATTTCTTTCACTCAGAGAAATAACCAGACTTCTTCAGAGATCACAGTTCCATTAATTGATCAAACCACCCTGGTTGGAGAGACTTTAGGAGCAGGACTGTATGGGTCATTAATTGGCACTTTTGACCTACCAGCTCCTACCTTATTCGTTGGTACTGAGGGACGTTCATCGTCTGAAACTTCCATGGTTAGTTTAATAACTGATTCTGGGTTTCTCTCAATTAATACAAACCCCTCAATGCCCATCCCTGTTGCAGGAGTTACCCACCTGGATTCTTATCAAACTGCAACAGAACATATGTTGACTCCATTGGTGTCTGTTGAGTCAAATATAGATTGTGCTACTACTCAGTCACCAGATCCGATCCACTCTCTTGACAGTTCAGATACCACTTTACCTTCTAAGGAGAAAATGTTAGAAGCCATGAGCAACCTGGACCATCCTCGTGAACATATAGATCCCGGGTCCTTCTTGTTTCCTTTTCTTAACTTAATAGAGAGAAGTGAATTTTGTCCAACACCCAGTGAAAATACTAATTTCATTTCCTCACAAGTTGGTTTTGTGGAAGAGAATAGATTGAATACCTTGCTGGTGAACGTTTGCACTAGGGTCGCCGGAAACATTTGTCTTCAAACGGGATGTTATCTCGATGAGATCATTCCGTATACTAATATTTTCCGTGATTTCCATGACATCTTTGCCCGACCTCACGAGGAGGATCTAGGCATTGACCCTACCTGAAGAAGTACTATGCTTAGGCTGAAGTACTTTTTCTTGTAACATAGCCGTATATTTTTGTAAAGCTATTTTTTGTTATGCTTGTTAGTTAATCTTATGTGTGTTTTTCATTTCGTGTACCAAATGTCAACCGAACATTTCTTAGGATTTGACGATGGCGCCAGTCGCCACACCTGTCAGTTGGCTGCAATAGCTTGGGTCATTTATTCACCCACTGGCCAACTTGTCTCTTCGGGGGGGGTTTGTTTGGGTCCTACCACGAATAATATGGCTGAATACAGTGCAGTTATAGAACTTCTCCGAGATGCTCTCAGTCATGGCATTTCACATTTGGAGGTAAGACTTGACTCACAATTAATTGTATTTTAGTTAACAGGTGTCTATCAGATTAGGGATCCTAGATTGCTACGCCAGTTTCTACGAGTTAGACTATTGGAAAGACAATTTGATTCTATTATATATGAACACACTCCAAGAAATTTAAACGCATTAGCTAATTCTTTAGCAAACTATGTGTTAGACTGGCATTTGCATCATACACTTTCATAAACAACATTGCACACATAAAATTCAAACACATACACATGTAAATAACTCATACTGTCTATAGCCGATACTGTATCAAAAAATATATGAGTTTTGGGTCACAAGTCTATCAAGTCAAGTCATAAAAGTACAAAAACTGGGCATAGTATCCTCAAAAATATATACATAAAATGTATCTCTCTCCTATGGATAAGGAGGGACATCATCATCATCGACTGCATTGCGATAGCATATGACTAGCCTATCTATCTTTCACAACACCCTAAGCCATGCTGGGGGCACCCCAACAACATCTTCCTGCATATCAATAGGTATCTGATCCATACGGCATGTAGGAACTTCCTGAGTCAACCGACTCATTTTTCTCTCTAAGGTCCCCAACATAGCATTTGCTGCAGCAATATCAGCTGGCCTCACAAAGATGGTAGGATGTCCCTCAGGACGAACAGGCCCAAGACCTGCATATGACACTTGATTAGCACTTCAAAATTCATTCATAAAAATCAAATACTTGAAAAGGTTTAAAAAAATTAAATAATTCTCAAAATTTAAACATACCAATATCTCCCCAGGCTCCACCTGGAGGAAGCACCAGTTCTGGATCATGACGGAAATCCAATCCAGCATATGGAAACTGCTCGAAAGTGGGCACTTGCCTCTCCCACCACCCCCAGAAATCATCAGTATGATAACAGTAGTGACTTTCCCCACCACCCTGGCGGAGAAATATGTCACCCCTAACGGCCTAGTCTGGGCTCACGGGGATTAACCTGAGGTAGAGGTATCCCCAAACTAATAGCAGGCATCCTCTCAAAGAAGAAAGTACACAAAATACTACCGTACCCAAAATTCTTCATTGCACCGGATTTGCAGCCTGTCAATTGAGATTTCATGCTCGCCAGTAAACTAGTACACCAATCATAAACATGACCATGTAAGCATTGTACACCAATATGCATAGAGTTCTTGGAAGCTAAGAGTTGTGAGGTACTACCTGCCACTCAGTTGATCATGCTCACTATCACTTTCAAAGGGAGGCCTTCAATGGTTGAAATCAAGACTTGGCTTCCCGATTTCTCAGCTCCGGCAATACAATATGTATTCACGTACTCTTGCACAGATCTTACACCCACACGAAAAGACCCTTTCAGATTGATTACATCTCCTCTTCGTGAGAGACCAGTAATGAAATATATGTAATCAACTGTAAGCTCCAAAGTTTGCCCACGGATGACAAAAGTATTGGTATCCACATCCCAGTACTGAATAAGTCTTCGAAACAGTTTGTTTAAGGACCTCATGTTTACGGTTCGGTAAAAATTCAATAAACCACATCTTCAGAGAATGTGGAGAGTGGTCGGATCTTGCATGGCCAACCTATCCATGTCCTCATGTTCTCTCTCCCTCCATTGAAGAACCATCCTGCACAAAAAATGAAAATTCTTTGAGTCTCGGCACTTGTATATAGGTTTTCAAGAGTGAGCGCTACTGTGTATACTACACAGTCACGTATGGGTGCTACTCTGCTTAAGCACAGTAGCGCTCATCTTGTTTACACGCTACTGCTATAGTTACACAGTAGCGCCCACGCAGCAAAGGTTGTGAGCATCACACTGCAAGCAATTTTTTGATCAAAAAATGAAAACTAAACCATGAAAATGCAAGTAGGGTGAATTCTAACTTACTTGGTGGACGAAGAACGACGTTTGGATGCTTAGTTTGATCGCCACGGAGATTTGAAATTGCAAAAGGTTGCCCCAATTTTTCGCCCTACAAAACAATTTGGAAATTGATTTTTAAAATGAAATTATATATATGAATTGGAGTTTGATTTTTACCCACCATTGTTTAATTTTCTATAGTTTCAAAATTTTCAAAAAAATCCCTAATTAATCAATTGAAACACACATATGGTACAATACTAATCCAAGCTCAATTTTCATTTAATTTTTGTAGGATTCATCTCCTAAGTTTAAAAACTCTTGATGTTAGACCTTGTCAACTAGTTAAATAGTTCAATTCGAGATTTTTTGCTGCATCGACTAATATTTTGTTGAAGACCTAGTTTTGGCAGAGTATGAAACTATGATCCTAGAAGCTGAACTTTAAGTCATTTTAAGCTCTTGTTTGGACTATTTAAACCTAAACAAGATTGCCGAGCAAGCTTGTCCTCTTCAAGCTTGTTAAATTAATCGAAGGCTCATCCACTCAGGTATAGAATTACCCCTTTTCTGGGCCTAGGTGGATTAACTACAGAAAAGGTATACTCTAGGTATACTTCTGTATGCGCTAGAAGAGTTCTTCTTCCATTGTTTTATACTTTTTCGGGGGAGGAGACTAATTGCATGAAAAAGGGCCTTTTGGAGCCTTTCTTTAGGGTTTTCAGGCTCTCTAAACATGAAAATACCAAGCAAGCATTCACCTACTCGGGCTCAATGTGAAATCCACGAGAGGATAAGTAGAGGATTGTTTAAGTTTTTCAACTCTATATACAAGAAAACACCGCCGAGCACAGACCAATATGGGCTCGATATAAAATCCATGGATAGGTGAAAAGAGGATTGTTTAAGTTTTTCAAACTCTATAAACAGGAAAACACCGGCGAGCATTAATCTGCTTGGGCTCGATACTAAAATCCACAAGAAGATATATGGAGTTATTGTTTAAGTTTTTCAGACTCCTAAAAATTGAAAACATCGGCGAGCAAGAACAGATCTCGGCTCGACATTAAAATCCAGAGATTAGTAATATAGAGTAATCTTCTATCTCTTCTTCGAACTCTATAAATAATGAAGAATTTCCTGAGTCTTCCTCCCATGGGCTCATTAAACTTTTTACATGGTTGGATCTATTGAGTTTTCATTCTTTCTTGGACTCATTAAAACAACAAGAAAGGTATTCTTTTATCTAAAAAGAATAAGGGATGGGAAAGACATATGATATCTTCATTGTCAAAGGAAGTTCAATCAGTTCTATCCTTGAACACAGCACCTACTTGAATCTATCTTGTCGGTTGGGTTTAGTTTTTGACCTCAGGGTGAACCTTTCCTCCGAGTTGTTTACTCCCCCGATTGGTTATTCTTCCAACCATATGGAGGGTCTGATAATGTCTCTTACATTTCAGACTTATTATTTACCCCATTATGTCAGAAACTTCCTGATTCACCTTGTGTCGTGCTCAATGTTCAAGGATATACCCTGTGTCAGCCATTCTGAAGTTTACCTTGACCTCATGTGTTGGCCTTCCTAGTGTCAGTCTTGTTACATATTATTCCATATCAACTCTTACCAGTTGAGTGTCCCTCGAGTTGGATGACGGAGGATGCCTTAAGGCCTCCCTTCCAACGAACTTCTTCCCATCAACATCAACTCATTTTATTCTAGGAATGAAGTTTAGAGTTTCGGTTAGTACCTTGGAGATTGCAGTCACCAGTGGCAATTTTCCTTGCTATTGAATGATGAGAATACATCAATGTCTCTTCTTTGACAGGATTCCCAAGTGTTCAACTCCAAGTCCATCTATTCACACTTGGTGGATTGTACTTGGTACCTTGGACCCCATCATCATTATCGGTGGAAGTCCTCGCGTTTGTTAACGGTATACATCAATGACCGGTAATCAAACGATACCCCCCATGTTCGACTGTCAGCTCATCTATTCACATGGTTAGGGTTTGTACCTAGAGTTATTCTGGATGAAGACCTTGGGATTTTGGATAACATTACTTCATTTTGTTATCACCCAAGTTGCACAAGATTGAGCCTCACTTATATTTGGCTCTCCATGAGACATAGATCCAGTTTGTTGTTATGGCTATGATCTCTCAGTTTGACATGGATCCACGCTTGTATTCCAAGTGGCCATGCTTTATATACATCTCCTTCTTATGTATCAGAGATCATGTTGTACCATACTACACATCTATATGATGTCTAAGATGTAATTTCTAGCTGACCTTGATCTTTGTTGCAGGTGTTCTTGTAACTTGTTTTCTGCGGTTCTTTGCTCCTCCTCTGGCTTTGGATTATAATGTATTTTGGCCATCGTTTCCATCTAAACTCACACATTATGGGGCATCTGTTATAGGTCAAACTTGCACCTCTCCGTCCGTGATCACATTGAGCTGTTGATCACACAAAAGGACAACTTGGATGGAGGAGCATGTTGACCCTAGATGATACTTTGACTTACTCCATTTCCTGACATTACTGAAAAACCATAAAAATATCATTATGAGATATGAGCGCTACTCTATTTCAATAGACTAGCGCCTATACGCTACTTAAGTATATAATAGTAGCGCTCAAAGCCTTATGAGCGCTACTCCTTCTTAGCATAGTAGCGCTCAACATTTAAAAATCGATGAGCGCTAGTTGATAAGCACCATAGTAGCGCCCTAAACGCTACTTCACTGAACAATAGTAGCGTATATCTCAAAAGATTATTAAAAAATAATTAATTCCACGAGGAGGATTAGTTGCTGGTAGTTTCCCAACTTCCCCAACTTCCTCCATAACCATTTCTCAACCTGAACTACTTCTCTGATCCTATAAATATAGGGAAGACTAAAGAGAAAAGTTAGATGGATAGATGGAGAAACCTAGAGACTTAGAGATCTAAAGGAGAAGCTTGCATTGGAGGAGTTGATGCTGAAGATATTCAAGCCAGAGAAGAGTAAGAGCCCAGAATCAAGTTGCAGGAGCATGTCACAAGGTGAGGTATACTTGTACATCAAATTGCATTTGACAATAAAGGTTGAAGTGTCTTTCTTGTTCCAACTTAAATGTTTTTTTTTTGAAATAATATCTTAATTTGGATCTATTTTGGTCAATATCGCATGTTTAATATTGCTTTTGTTTCTTTCAAACATTATATATTGTCCAAGATACGCTGAGAAAGGTCTGTGTCTTGCAGGTTTACTGAACAGAAGGTGGATTTGAGGACTGAACGCGGGATCAAATAAAAGCTAGGATCGAACGTCGGTTAAAAGGTATGTTCTCAAGATCCATAACTCATTTCTTTTCATAAATATCTCTGCAATACATTTAATACACTTACCTGTCACCCCATCCCAGTTGATAGCATTAGTTTCCTTGCTATAGGGTAGTTTTGCCCGCCAACACTCATTAAACCCTAACCACCATTACCTCTCTTTCAATCTCTCTCTCTACCTCTAAACTCCTAACCCCCAATCTCTCTATCTCTCTCTATACAACTAACCCCATCCCTAACCCCCAATATCTCTCTCTCTCTAAACCTCTAACACCCAATCTCTCTCTCTCTCTCTCTCTCTCTCTCTCTCTCTCCCTCTCTTTCAACCCCTAACCATGAATCTCTCTCTCTCTTCAAATCCCTAACACCCAATCTATCTATCCCTCTCTAAGCTCATAACGTTCAATCTCTCTCTCTCTCTCTCTCTCTCTCTCTTTCTTCTTATCTCCCACTCACTTTAAACCTTAAACCCCGAATTTCCCTCTCTCACTAAACTGCAACCACCATTCTCTATCTTTCTCTTTCTCTCTCTCTCTCTATAAATTCCTAACCCATAATCTCTCTATCTCTCTCTACACAGCTAACTCCACCACTAACCCCCAATATATCTCTCTCTAAAACAATAATACCCAATCTCTCTCTCTCTCCCTCTCTCCAAACCACTTCCCCCCTAACCCCAAATCTCTCTCTCTCTATAAAACCCTAAACCCCAATCTCTATCTCTATCTCTCTCTCTCTAAACCCATAACCCCCAATATCTCTCTCCCTCTCTCTTTCTCTAAACACCTAACCTCCAATCTCTCTCTCTCTCTATCTCTCTCTAGATGCCTAACCCCCAACCACTTTCTTTCTCTCTCTCTCTCTATCTATCTAGTTATCAAATTTCTATCTATCTAAATGTCTAACCCCTAAACTCTCTCTCTCTATAAAATCCCAACCCTATTATCCTTCTATGTATCTCTCTCTCTTTAACACTTAAAATCCAATCGATCTCTCTCTCTAACCTTGAATATCTCTCTCTCTCTAACCACCAATATCTCTCTTTCTATCTCTCTATATCTAAACAACTAATCCTGAATCTCTCTCTCTTTGAAGCCAATATATCTCTTTCTATCTCTCTCTCTTTGAACCACCAATCTCTCTCTCTCTAAAACCCTAACCACAATCTATGTATCTTTCTCTAAACCCCTAAACACCAATCTATCCCTCTCACCCTCTAACTCACTAACCCCCAGTCTCTCTCTCTCTCTCTCTCTCTCTCTCTCTCTCTCTCTCCCCCCCAAAACTACTAATACTTTTGGTCTGTTGGTATGTTGACCATAGGGTTTCTATTGAAATTCTTGTATAGAGTGTTTTGAAATCTCTCTTTTCATCTCTCTCTTAACCCCTAATCCCTAATCTCTCTCTCTCTCTCTCTAAACTCCTAACCCTTAACCCTCAATCTGTCACTCTCTCTCTCTCTAAACTCTTAAACTCTAACCCCCAATCTCTCTCTAACTAAAACCCTAACCCCCAACACTCTCTCTCCCTATAACCCTAACATCTATTTTTTGTCTCTTTCTAAACCCCTAACCACCAATCTCTCCATTTCTCTCTTACTCTCTCTCTCTCTAAACCCATAACCCCCAATCTCTCTATCTCTCTCTAAACAACTAACCCAAAATATCTCTCTCTAAACCCCTAATATCTCTATTCCTATCTCCCTCTCACTATCAACCCTGAACCCTCGATCTCCATCTCTCTCACTAAACCCTAACCACCATTCTCTCTCTCTATCTCTCTCTCTCTCTAAACACCTAACCCCCAATATCTCTTTATCTCTCTCTAAACGCCTAACCTCAAATCTCTCTTTATCTATCTTTAAATAACTAACCCCCCTAACCACTAATATATCTCTCTTTAAAACCCTAACACCCAATCTCTCTATCTCTCTCAAAACCCTTAACAACAATGCTCCCTCTTCTATGTCTCTATCTCTAAACCACTAACCCCCAATATCTCTATCTCTCTCAAAAAACCTAACCCCCAATCTCTCCCTCTATCTCAACCCCTAACCACTAATATCTCTCTATCTAAACCCCTAACCACCTCTCTCTCTCTCTAAATCTTTAACCCCCAATATCTCTCTGTAAACCCCTATCCCTCAATCTCTCTCGACCTCTAAATCCCTAAACACCAATCTCTCTCTCTCTCTCTCTCCCCCCAAAACCCTAACCTCCAATCTCTCTCTCTCTCTATCTCCCTATATGTATGTATGTATCTAAACCTCTAATGCCCATTCTTTCTCTCTCTTTAACAACCTAACCCCCAAACTCACTCTCTATGAACCCATAAACCCCAACCTCTCTCGTTCTCTCTATCTCTGTCTCTAAACCCCTAACCCATATTCTCTCTCTCTAAAACCATAACCCCCAATATATCTGTCCATCGCTCTCTCTACACCTAACCTCCAATCTCTCTATCTCTCTCTAAACCCATAATCTCTCTCTCTCTCTAAACCTTTAACCCCCAATCTCTCTCTCTCTCTCACAACCCCTATCCCCCAATCTCTCTCTCTCTCTCTCTAAATCCCTAAACACCAATTTATCTCTTTCTATCTATCTATGATAAACCCCTAACCCCAATCTCTCTACCTCTCTCTATATCCCTAAACACAAATCTCTTTCTCTCTCTCCCTCTAAACCACTAATGCCCAATCTCTCTATCTCTCTCTCTCTCCCCAAAACTCTAACCTCCAATTTGTTTGTGTGTGTGTGTGTATGCATGTATGTATCTAAACCCGTAATTCCCATTCTTTCTCTCTCACTAACAACCTAACCCCCAAACTCTCTCTCTCTTTGAACCTCTAAACCCCAACCTCTCTCTTTCTCTCTATCTCTCTCTTTAAACCCCTAACCCAAATTCTCTCTCTCTCTCTAAAACCATAACCCCCAAGATCTCTCTCCCTCTCTCTCTAGACACCTAACCTCCAATATATTTCTCTCTGTCTCTCTCTCTAGACACCTAACCCCCAATTCCTCTCTCTCTCTATCTATATTCCTTATACCTATCAACTATCTATCTATATAAACGTCTAACCCCAATCTCTCTCTCTCTCTCTCTCTCTAAACTCCTCACCACAATATCCTTGCCTCAATCTCTTTCTCTCTCTTTAACCCTTAATACCCAATCGATCTCTCTATCTCTAACCTCCAATTTCTCTCACTCACTAAAACTCTAACAACCAATACCTCTCCTTATATCTCTCTATCTCTAAAATGTTGATCCCCAATCTTTCTATCTCTTTCTCTCTTTCAACGCCTAACCCCGTATTTATTGCTTTAAATGTTTGATGGCCAATCTCTCACTCTCTCTAAATACTAGCCTCCAATCCCTTTCTTTATTTCTCTCTCTCTCTCTAAACCATTAAACTCTAAACTCTCTCTCTCTCTCTCTCTCTCTCTATAAACCCATATCCCTTAACCCCCAAAATCTCTCTCTCTAAACAACTAATCCCCAATCTCTCCCTCTCTCTAAACCACCAACATCCAATTTATCTCTCTCAAAATCCCTAACACCCAATCTCTCTCTCTCTCTAAACCTCTAGCCATCAATATCTCTCTCTCTCTCTCTAAACCCATAGTCCCCAATTTCTCACTCTCTCTCTATTTGGCTCTTTCTAAACCCTAAATCCTCAACCTCTCACTCTAAAACTCTAAATCCCAATCGCTCTATCACTATCACTATCTCTCTCTCTCTCTCTCTCTCTCTCTAAACCCCTAACCTCCAATCTCTCTCTGTATCTAAACCCCAACCACCAGTCTCTCTCTCTCTCTCTCTCTCTCTCTCCTTAAACCCCTAACCCCTAATCTCTCTCATCTCTATCTATCTATATATCTACCTATATATCTCTTTATCTAAAACCCTAAACCCCAATCTCTCTCTCTCCCTCTGTCTCTAAACACTAACCATAAATCTCTCTTTCTAAACTGATAAGACCCAATATCCCTATCTTTCTCTCTCTAAACCATGAACCTCCAATCTCTCCCTCTCTAAACCCCTAACCCCAAAATATCTCTCTCTAAAACCCTAACACCTAATATTTCTCTTCCTCTCTCTAAACCCATAACCACCAATATCTCTATTTATATATATCTCTCTCTAAACCCATAACCCCTAATCTCTTTATCTCTCTCTAAACCCATGACTCCCAATCTCTCTCTTCCCATCTCCCTATCACTCTAAACCCTGGACCCCCAATCTTTCTCTCTCTCCCTATAAGCCACTAACCCCCAATCTCTCTCTCTCTCTCTAACCACCTAACCCCCAATATCTCTCTCCCTAAAAACCAACCTCCATTCTCTCTCTCCCTAGATGCCTAAACCCCAATCTCTCTCTCTCTCTCTACCTATAAATCTACCTATAAACTATCTATCTATCTAAATGTATAGCCCCTAAATTCTCTCTCTCTCTAAACACACGACCCCAATATACTTGTCTCTAACTCTCTCTCTATCTCTCTCTCTCTAACCTTTCACACCCAATCGATCTCTCTCTCTAACCTCCACTCTCTCTATATTTCTCTCTCTAAAAACCTAACCACCAATATCTCCCTTCCTATCTCTCTATCTCTAAGCCCCCAACCCTCAATATCTCTCTTTATGAACCCCTAACCCCTTATCTCTCTCTCTAAACCCCTAACCCCTTTATCTCTCTTACTAAACTGCTGATGGCCAATCTCTCTCTCTCTCTCTCTAAACCCTAACTCCCAATCTCTTTCTTTCACTTTCTCTCTCTCTCTCTCTAAACCCCTAACCCCCAAACTCTTGATAGCTCTCTAAACCCATAGCCCCTAAACTCCAATCTCTCCCTCTTTAAGCCCTCCATATCCAATAACTCTCTCCCTAAACCCCTAAACCCTAATCTCTCTCTGTAAACCTCTAACCATCAATGTATCTCTCTCTCTTTCTCCCTCTCTCTCTCTAAACCCCTAACCCCCTATCTCTATCTGGGAGAGGCAACAGCATTTTGGAGACCTAAAACTAGGTCAAAAAATAAGTTGAGATTAAACATGAAGAAGTTGCTAAATCCTAAATTAAATACAGATGAGGTGACTGTTTTAGATGAAGTGTCCATGGATGATGACAAATCAGAAATAGATAAATTGCAGCCATGTTTTAAAGAAGAAGTCCATTTAGTGGAAGTAGCAGTTGAAGAAAATCCAAAGCCCAGCATTGAGGACACTTCTAAGAAGCTGCTGATAGAAGAAGCAGAAATCTTCAAGAAGTTTGACATTCCTTGGAAACCTAATGAAGATCAAGATTCTACAATGGATAAAATAGCTAATTCTGACAGGGAAAATTTACAGAAGACTGTCAAGCAATATAAGCACCAAATGAATTATATGCAGGAGGTCAACGATGGTTTGATGATGGCCAATAGAAGATTAAGGGAAGATCTCCAGGATATTAATGACAATTTTCAGGAACTAGTGGCTGATGCAAAAGAAGCACTTAAAAGGAAAAGGGTTGCTGACAGTCAATGCACTCAACTAGAGAAGACAGTTCGGGACTTGCAGCAGAAAAACAAAGAACTCACAAAAAGGATTAATGACATTGAGAAGGAACAAAAGAAGGCCAAGAAGAAAGAGCAAAATCCAGATGGTATCGCCCTCTTAGCTGAGGTGGCAAAGGACCTATAAAACAATTATGCTTTCAGTTAGTTGTCATTAAGTAGCAAACTGATACATTAATGAGATGCTATTTTTAGCATATTTTGTAACTTGTAAATATTCTGTCTTTACTTTACCTCATTGAGAGCTGGAAAACAGTTAGGGTTAAAGACCTAATTGATTTTGAAAAGTATAGTATTTAGAGATGTGAACAAGTCATTGTAAGGGTTCTGATTTTTGGGGAGCATCAGGAGGTCTGCAGAATCTATTGTATCTTCAGACTTGTTTAAAAGATAAGTACTGTGATTCTTATGAGCATTAGCTGATAAAATTATGAAATATATGACTTTTTCCCCTCCATTTTGTTTGTGATTGGCTTTGTTATTGAGCTTGTTAGCTTCTTAAATGGTAAATTCATTACTAGTTAATGTGCATTTTCTAGTGATGCTTATCCTTTATGTATGAACCTCAACACATTCTTTCTGTGGGATTTCATGTGATATGTTATACATCTTTATCAGTTTTTTGTTTATGAATTAGTTTTTACTTTTCTTTTGAATGTATTCCGTGACTGTCCTCAAAGTTTATAACCATTAAAATCATACAAAAAAAAACCCTAAACTTTGCTTTATTAATTGAATTTATTCTTGAGATTGTGTTAGCTTGTTTCCTTAGCCTTAGAAACAATTTCTGGCACAAACACGGTCCAATTTCATCCAGTTCTCTGAGTGGGTATGTATACTATGTTTCCTTCATTGATGATTTCTCTAGGAAGACTTGGGTTTATTTCTTGAAGAATAAAGATGAAGTGTTTGATAAGTTCAAGGAATTCAAAGCCTTGATAGAAAATCAAACTGATGAGAAGATCAAGACCTTCAGATCCGATAATGGCGGAGAATTCACTTTAGGTGACTTCAAGAAGTTATGCAGTGATTCAGGGATTAAGAGGGAGTTGACTACTCCTTACAATCCATAACAAAATGGAGTTGCAGAAAAAGAGAATAGAACTATCATGGAAGCAACACGGGAAATGCTTCATGACCAGGATCTGCCTATGCATCTATGGGTAGAAGCAACAAGGACAACTGTATATGTGCAGAATAGAACACCTCACAAAATACTTGACAACAAGACACCAGAAGAAGTGTTCTCCGATATGAAACCTGAAGTTATCCATCTCAGGATATTTGGCTATTCAGTATACACACACATTCCAAAGGAAAAGAGGACAAAGATAGATCCTTTAGGAAAGAAGGGCATATTTGTAGGTTACAGTGAAAGCTCGAAGGCTTACAGAATATACTTTCCAGGGTTCGAGAAGATTGACATCAGCAGGGATGTAACATTTGATGAAAGCTCAGCATACATCGAATCAAGGAAGACACCTGCTGAAGACAATGAAGAACCAAGGGTAACCAGAATTCAAGACACCATTATGAATGAAGCAATTCCAGAAGAAGATCATGAAATTGAAGATCCACAAGAACCTGCAGATCCACCCCGTGAGAAGATCTCTCACAAGAGGAAACCTGCATGGGCTAGAGAGCTCATCCAAGGTGCAGAAAGGTATGGTATTCTAGAAGAGGAACACAGAGAAAGGAAAAGGACAAGGTCACACACAAGCCATGTTTCCTTTCTCTGTGACATTATGAACAAAGAACCTTCCAGTTTTGAAGAGGTAGCGGAAAAGAAAGAATGGAAGGATGCCATGGTCAAGGAATACCAATCGATCATGAAGAATGATGATTGGGATGTGGTCCCGAGACCATAAGGGAAGTCTGTTGTGACTTCCAAGTGGATCTACAAGATCAAGTATGCTACAAATGGTAGCATAGAGAAATACAAGCCGAGGTTTGTAGCTTGTGGCTTCTCCTAGAAAGAGGGAATAGATTATCAAGAGAATTTTGCACCTGTAGCCAAATACACTTCCATCAGAACAGTACTTGCTCTGGCTGCAGTGATGAAATGGAAGATACACCAGATGGATGTCAAGACAGCTTTCTTGAATGGTGTAGTCGAAGAGGAAGTGTATGTGGAGCAGCCACTTGGTTTTGAGCAGGGTATTTTTTAAGGACTCTAATATTATACTTAAGTATAGTATCCTAGGCAATTATTTTGGATTGAAAAAAACATGTATATAGATATATAGGCGAATACTAAATATGAAACATACAATTTACTACTGAAATGTGTAAATTTTGGTGAATATTATGATTAAAAAGCATATTTTATGTAAATATAGGCGATATTAGAGACTAAAAATGACCAAATAGTGAATTTATTTTTTGAAAAAAAGCCCGAAAAATAACCAATTGGCGAAATTTCGCCCTTAAAATTTACCCTAGTTTTGAGACACATGACAGGGAGTCATATGTGTGCAGGTTGAAGAAATCCTTGTATGGCTTGAAGCAAGCTCCTAGGACTTGGTATGGTAGGATAGAAATCTTTCTATCTAGTTTGGGATTTACTAAGAGTAAAGCAGATTCCAACCTTTACTACAAGATCGAGGAAGGCAATCCAGTGATACTACTACTATATGTGGATGATCTGTTTGTTACAGGTGAGGATGGGTTGATTGCTGACACCAAGCGGAAGATTGCTTCCGAGTTCGAGATGAAGGACTTGGGGATGATGCATTACTTTCTAGGCATGGAGGTGTGGTAGAGTGCATATGGAATCTTCCTTGGACAAGGGAAGTATGCAGTAGAGATCCTAAAGCGGTTCTGGATGATGGACTGCAAGGCCATGGTCAGACCTATGGCATCGAACCAAAAGCTTCTATGTGATGCTTCATCTAATCCGGTTGATGTCATAGTGTATCGTCAGATGATTGGGTCCTTGATGTACCTAACGAACATGAGACTAGATATTTGCTTTGCGGTGAACACATTGAGCCAGTTCCTGATGGATCCCAGAAGTGTTCACCTGGTTGATGTAAAGCATATTCTAAGGTACCTGAAGGGTACAATTGATTATGGGCTCAAGTATGATGTGAATCAAAAGTTTAACCTGGAGGGTTATGTTGATTCATATTGGGCAGGCAGTGCTGCAGATACGAAGAGCACTTCGAGGTGTTGCTTCAGTATGGGATTAGGTGTGATCTCTTGGTTTAGTAGGAAGCAGTCCTGTGTAGCATTGAGTATTGCCGAAGCAGAGTGTCACAGCTTGTTCAGCCAGTTGTGAGGCAATATGGCTTAGGAAGCTACTGTCTGAGTTATTTGATCTCCCATTGGATTCTACCTATATCTATTGTGATAACCAGAGTTGTGTGAAGTCGTCTGAGAACCCAGTGTTCCATGACAGGTCGAAGCACATTGAGATCAAATATCACTATATCAGGGATATGGTGTAGAGAGGAGCAGCGAAGCTCCTGTATGTTGCGACGGATGAGCAAATTGCAGATGTGTTGACCAAACCACTAGCCAGAGTGAAGTTTGAGTACTTCAGAGAGAGGCTTGGTGTTCTTCAAATAGAAGATACTTCGAGGAAGAAGTGACGGGACACATTTGCAGGAGCCATTCCAAGCATGGTGATAGGAGGATCCTTCCCATACCTATGGATGTAAGCATGGTGTGATGAGGATTAGGACGATGCTCTGGATGATGTTCTACACGATGTTGATCAGGATGATCATATGCATCAGGTGGATGCTTTACATGATTAGGTGGATCATGTGTGATGATATGCATCAGGTGGATGCTTTGTATGATCAATTTGATTATACGATGATGACGAGTATCAGGATGATGCTCCATATGACATGCATAAGGACGATGCTATGATAATGATCAGGATGATCATATATGATGAGTATCAGGATGATGCTCCAGATTACATGCATCGGGACGATGCTATGATGATGACCAGGATGATCATATATGACGAGTATCAGGACGATGCTCCAAATGACATGCATTAGGACGATGCTATGACGATGATCAGGATGATCATATGTGACGAGTATCAGGACGATACTCGAGATGATATGCATCAGGACGATGCTGTGATGATGATCAGGATGATCATGCAATGATGATGTGCATCAGGATGATGTACTATATGATGATGATCAGTATGATCATGAGTATCATGTTGATACTCCGTGGCCGTGGATAGGTTGTGCATGTAGCATAGAAAAGATCCTGGGAGATCCAATAGGTTGAGCAGTAAGCTCATAAATCAGTCCCGAGATGCTCTTTCGAGGTTTTGCTACTAGAGGCATGTAATCATTCTTGGAGATCCGATAGGTTGAGCAGTAAGCTCGTAATCATTCCTGGGATGCTCTCTAGAGTTCTTGCAGGAAGCAAGACACTCTTTAAAGGTTTTTCCTAACCACATATAATCAGTCCTAGAGATCCGATAAGTTGAGCAGTAAGCTCGTAATCAGTCCCGGGATGCTCTTTAGAGTTCTTGTAGGAAGAAAGAGACTCTTTTAAGGTTTTGTGGTGGGCGTTCCATGTAATCAGTCCTGGAGATCCGATAGGTTGAGCGGTAAGCTCGTATATCAGTATTGGGATGCTATTTAGAGTTCTTGTAGGAAGCAAGACACTCTTTTAAGGTTTTGTGACAGTCAACATGTAAAAGATCCTGGGAGATCTGATAGGTTGAGCGGTAAGCTCGTAAATTAGTCCTGGGATGCTCTTTCGAGGTTTTGTTGATGCACGTAATAAGTCCTGAGGATTCCACAGTATGGCCAGTGATGATGAAGACCTGCAGGACGCTAGGCCTACAACCAACATGAAAAAGGGTTGGCTCTATAGAACTTCCTATGACGAGAAGAATTCAGAGATAGCACAGTGATCGAGATGTCAAGTACAGCAGCAGTGATGATGATGATGCTCCATGATCCATTGATGATGATCCAGCTCCAGAATGGAAGACTTGTGCCAATATGTATTGATGACCTGTGTCTAGAAAATACCTTCCTAGTTAAGAGGGAGTGTTGATGTATTTGTAACTTCGGAAGTATTCACTTGTATATTACATTTGTACTTTATTGTATATCTAACAGAGATGTATTATTCCTCTGATTGGAAGTGTCGTCTTTTGTATTTTTAAGTGTCGCAAGTTACATTGTAAGTGTCGTCATTTGTATTGATGGGTTATTAGACCACCTGTGCGGGGTCGACCCTAGTTAGGTCATGTGGCTGGGTTATTAGGCTTCCTTAGGAAGTCGGCCCTATTGTTTTACTGGGAGGTCAAGTCAATGTATAAATAGAGGGTGTTCCTCTCTCATTCTAATGATTCACTCACTTCTCAAGCTCGCATAGCTAAGAGAGAAATTGGCGCACAAGTGGAGGAGGAGGAGTATCTGCTAGAGACATCTCTTTGGGTTTGATCATTGTGATCTTGGTTTGTGGCTTATTCTATCTCTAAGGAATTTGTGGGGTTTTTTACCTTCTTGGTTATCCCCGAGGAAAATCTGTGTCTATTGTCTCTTTTGTTTATGATTGTTATGATGCACATGTTATTGTCTTAGTGATCCTAGATAATATTGAATGAAATTATCGAAAAATTAACAACAACAACCATCTGTTTTTTCTGGGGGAAAGGTTGAGTTAGGATGGTAGGTTTTTGTTTCCCTCCTCTTTGTGCCAACATTCGATGAATATCATCCATTTGAGGACAAAGGTGAATAGGATGATCCCCTTGGAAAATTCTGCAAGGTTTTTTGTTTTTCCGCTTCTCTTGATTTCCTCTAGTAGGATTATTCACCTTAGGTGCTTCTCCCATCCCAGAACTAGCATTGGGATTTTTCATCTATTTCTTCTTTTTTCCTTTTGGGTACGTAGTTTGAACCATAAGTACTTCATAAGATTGGGTGGGTGTTGCAGATTGTCGTGTTGCCTGGCCAGCTATGGGTTGTGGAGTTTGAACAGATATTTGTCCCAATTGTTGGGTAACCTGTTCAAGTGTGCCTGATTGGGAATATATCAAGTCCATCTATTGAGCAATCTAAATGAGTTGTTCTTTGTTCATGGCTCCTGACATGGATACATATTTGGAAAGAGTAGGTAAAAGGGATTTTATGAACCAATATGCTAAGAATTGATCTAGGATTTCATCTTTTATAGGCCTTCAACGCCTCCTCCATTCATGGATATGATCTGATATGTTAGTAGAAGTGGAATTACTAAGTGAATTCAAATGTTCTGTTCCCATCTCATAGAGGATAGGTAATTAAAAATGTGTCAGAAATACCATAGATAAAGATGAAAATTCCATGAATGTATTGCGGGGAAACTCAATGTACCATTTTGTAGCAGTTCCCATTAGGGTCCATTGAAACAACCTTAACCTAACACTATCATCAACTAGGGAATTAGATGAACACCCAAAATGGAATGTCATCACATGATTTGATGGATCTTCCCTTGGTTTTCCGTCAAAATTGGGTATGGTTGGCCATCCATTCAAATGTAGAACATGATCATTAGTCAGCCACGATAAATTCGGTAGATTCCATGTGGCTAGAAATGGTGATTTGACTGGTGCCATAGCAAATGATTGATATTGCGGGTGAAGCTTGATGGTTCCATTGTTTTTTTTCTTGGGCTTGAAAAGCATTCCAATAAGTATTTCCCCCTTGCGGAGGTTGCATCCAAAAAGATTGGTTAGTTCCTGAATGTTGTCCATTCCATTTGGAACATGATGCATGTATGTATTTCCCCCTTGTGGAGGTATTTTCCAATATGATTGGTTACTTGGTAGAACATTACCATTCGATTGTGGGATAGGATTAATGGGTCGATTTCCCCCTTGCAGAGGTGGGCCCCAATAAGATTGATTACTTGTTGGAATCTGACCACTCCATTGATTGTTTCCTTGGTTTTGATAAGAATTCCAAGGTTGATTTCCTCCTTGCGGAGGTGGTGCCCAAGAAGATTGGTTACTTCATGGAACGTTCCCACTCCATTGCAGAATGGGATTGATAGGTGGTTTTCCTCTTAGTGTGATACATGTTGGGGGTATGGGATTTGTTGAGGTATATGTAACTTCGGAATGTATTTCACATATATGTATATTGTATTCCTATAGAGATGTTATTATTCCTCTGTACAGAAGTGTCGTCATTTATATTGTAAGTGTCGTAACTTATACTTGATGGGTTATTAGACCACCTTGTTGGGGTCGACCCTGTATAAGTCATGTGGGTCGAAGGGTTATTAGACCACCCTATTGGGGGTCGGCCATGTGGGTCAAAGGGTTATTAGACCACCCTATTGGGGGTCGACCCAGTCAGCATTATGTTATGTGGTTAAGTTCGAGCCTACATGAGTTAGGTAAAAAGGCAAGTCAAGTCAAGTATAAATAGAGTGCGGGAGGCACTCTATTTCATCACTCACTTCTCACACATGCACTCAAGGAGGAGTGGCGCACTTATGGAGGAGGAGGATCTGCTGCTAGGTTGGTTGTATGATTGCTCTATCTATCTCTGAGGAATTTATTGGGGTTTTTCACCTTTATGGTTTTCCCCAAGTAAATCTTTGTGTCTCTTGTGTGCTTGCTTTATTGTCTCCATGATTGATATGCTGTAGATATGCTGTACATTTTGTTCTCTCAGTTAAGATCCTAGATCAGATTGAAGTAAGTTCTGAAAATTTAACATGGTATCAGAGCTAGCCTGAAAGAAGGCATGATATGGCATGTATGACACTTGTTGTACTTACGATGCTAGGGCTTGATATAGCAAAAACTAGTCATCGTAGAACGTTCGCTATAAATCCGTTTTGGCGAAGTTTTCGGATCTGAAATTGTTACAGGACGAAGACTAAATCTCCAGGTACCTTGTGTCCAAAGGAAAACCTCTAATTCGTTGTACTTTGTGATTTATGATCTGTACAATATAGGGTTTCTGCCTCTTCCAGATTTGAGTCAAAATCAGGTGACCTTGGGAAAAAGGTCATAACTTGGGATAGGAAGCTCAAAATGAAATTTCGTAAAAAGTGACAGGTAGTACAAAGACTGTACTATCTCAGAACAATTTTGCAGAGGCTGAAGTTGCACCAGTGACACGTGGCACGCCGTACAAGTTTGCTCTCCTGCATTATCCTATAAATAGGTCACGTTGCGACAATTGGCATAACTCTCTCTCAGAGAATCCAATTGAGGTCAGACCTGTCAGGATGAAAATATAACAGGGTGAGCTATCTCAAAAAACGTTTTCAGAGGCCGAAGTTCAAACAGTGACACGTGGCATTCCGTACAAGTTCGCACTCCTGTATTATCCCAAAACAGGTCACGTTGCGACACTTGGCATAACTCTCTCTCAGAGAATCGAATTGAGGTCAGACCTATCAGGATGGAAAGTTAACAGGTCAGGCTATCTCAGGAAACTTTTTCAGACCCTGTGGATTAAAAAGTTCAGAGTTACACCAGCAACAATCAGGTACATATTTCTGTCAAAACAGAATTATTTTTTAGTACCTTCATTCATGGCTTCCGGAATTTAGGGCTTTGGAGAAAGTTGGAATTTTTGTAATTGGAGACCACGGCTGAATGCTACTCATCAAAATAAAAATTTAGAGACCAAGATCAGAATTTTTGGTTGGGAAGAAGGCCGGGCTTGATCAAACCCTAGTTTGGGACTTTGATCAGAAAAGTGGAAAATTAGGGCTTCTGTAAAAATGGGAATTTTTGAAATCTGTGATCATGGTTGGAAGATCCTCAGAAAAATAGAAGCTTAGAGCTTTGGATCAAACCTTTTTGATTGGGCAGAAGAGTGGGATTCATCAAACCCTAGTTCAGGGTCACGTCCAGTAAATCCAGAAGTTTCAAAGGAAAAATTGAGGAGTGAAACTTTGCAGTTTTCAAATTCTGAATATACCAGCTTGATCAGCTCATCAAGGCGCATATTTCTATCCTGTCAGAAGTTTGAAATTCAAAGTTTAAATTTTTGGGGTTTCTCTGACAAACCCATATCCAGCTCCAGGTCCAGTTCCTGCAAACCAAGTGGATTGGGTTAATCCTAAAAGAAGATGGATTGGTCACCTGCATAAGTGAAGAAGTTCCTGTTTCAGAGGGAGATGAGGCTAAGGCCTTACATAAGAAGATTACAAGCGATCTCAACAGGTATGACTCATCAAGGTATGTTTTGAGATTTGTTCATGATTAAGTTTATGGTATGTTTGTCTTCATCTTGATTTTAGATTTGTCGTATCACCTTAACAAAATTATGAATGCATGATAGAAGATATTCATTGGTTAGGGTGTTGACACTTATGATTGTACTAATGCATTATGGTGTTGTATGAGGTTTATGTTGTTTACTAACATGAAAGGTACACCAAGAAAGACAAATCATGTTCTAGTTCAAGAACATATGATCATGATGACATGAGGACAAAGATTCATCCATTGTCGTGGATCTCATAGAAGATCCATTTACGAGGTATGTATAACTTGGTTTTGTAATGGTTAACATATGAGACATGCAGGTTACTAGCACAAGTCACTGAAGAGAACCAGAAGACATTATGCGTGTATGTTAGACATAACTAGCTAGCATGCTAATCCAGGTATGTTTTTCCTATATCAAGCTAGAATCCTACCTTGGGTTATGATCTTATACTGTTGTGTTGTTGATAATGATTATTCATGAAGTCATAAGTTTGAATAATCATGGTTGTATGCATATTATGTTTCTTACCATAATTGATGATATGACTAACCAGAAGAATCATGAAGGTATAGGTTTGAATAATCACAGGTTTTATGCATATTATATCTCTTATCTTGATTGATGATTCAACTAACCTGAAGAGTCATAGGTTTGAGTAATTACAGGTTTAGACATGTTATGTTTCTTATGATTTGACTAACCTTAAGAATCCCACATAAACCTTGATTGCTAATGCTTATTATTCTGTTTGAAATGATCATGACTATACATGCTTGAAATTATTGTGTTTTAATAGTATACTAATAAATGTATGATTTTATATGAAATCACAAGGATAACACAATCATGATACTAATAAGCATGCATAGGGACCAAGGATGAAAATGAGTTCAAGAACAGGTAATTCAGGAAGCAAAGATCAAGAGGGAGCACACTCCAGTTGCTCCTACAAGAAAGCAAAGGACCACACTCTAGTTGTTCCTGCAAGAAAGCAAAGGAGCACACTCCAGTTGTTCCTGTAAGAAAGAAAAAAAAAAAAGGGCACACTTCAGTAGTTTCTGCAAGGATTCAGATATTCAGAGGGAGTTGACCATATTTCTACATTCCACAACAGAAAAGTGTAGAAGAAGCTACTTCAGATTAGGACTCCAACAGCTCCTGCAAGGAAGCAAAGACTCAGAGGGAGTCCACCCAACGAACAAAGAAAGATAAGTATTTTAATCATCATTTCTTGCATATTTGTTTGTTTAAATAATACTGTTCAATAATGTATATACTGATGTTCCTAGAATTAGGTTGTGTATTATGCATATTAGAATAGTTGCATTGATGAACAGTATACTACTAATATACATGGGTAAGTGGCCTATGGCACTGTACAACATTCCATTGCTACTTATCTAGAATGAAACCTCTTTGCTGACATGTTGGGAGTTGTGCACACTCTTAACAATGTTCTGGTAGAGATTGGAAGGCATCTAGAAAGTTACGGGATATGGATAAATGTTGTATTGAAGCATTGGCTAAGATAATTGCATGACTGTATGACATATTTCTTTATGTGTAAGAATTTGTTCTGAAAACTATGAGATGTTTCTAATCATGCAATTTAACCTGTTTTGTAGGAAAGACTGCATATCTTCACCTACAAAAGGACTACAACATTTGTTCCAGCAACAAAGATATTTATTGAAGATATTGAAGTTCCCAGGATCTGGGATGAAGAAATAGAATGCCATGATCCGTCGATCATGAAGAATGATGTTTGGGATGTAGTCCCAAGACGTGAAGGGAAGTTTGTTATGACTTCCAAATGGAACTATCAGATCAAGCACGTTGCAGATGGCAGCATTAAGAAATATAAAAGTGATGAAATAGAAGATGCACCAGATGGATTTCAAGACAACATGGTGTAGTCATATATGTGTGCAGAACTTGGTATGGTAGGATAGACAACTTTCTATCCAGTTTGGGCTTTACCAAGAGTAAAGCGGATTCCAACCTTTACTACAAGGTTGAGGAAGGCAATCCAGTGATACTACTTCTGTATGCGGATAACCTGTTTGTTACAGATGAAGATAGATTGATTGCCGATATGCAGCAGAAGCTTACTGCCAAGTTCGAGATGAAGAACTTGGGGATGATGCACTATTTGTTTTTGGCATGGAGGTGTGGCAGAGTGATGGAATCTTCCTTAGATAAGGGAAGTATGCAGTAGAGATCCTGAAGAGGTTCGGGATGATGGACTGCAAGGTTATGGCCACACCTATGGCATCGAATCTGAAGCTCCTATGTGATGCCTCATCTGAGCCGGTTGATGTCTCCTTGTATCTCAGATGATTGGGTCCTTGATGTCCCTGACGAACACGAGACCAGACATTTGCTTTGTTGTGAACACATTGAGCCAGTTCCTGACAGATCCGAGAAGTGTTCACCTGGTTGCTGTAAAGCATGTTTTGAGGTACCTGAAGGGTATAGTGGATTATGGGCTCAGGTATGAGACAGATCAAAAGTTTAACCTGCAGGGTTATGTTGATTCAGATTGGACTGGCAGTGCTATAGATAGGAAGAGCACATCTGGGTGTTGCTTCAGTATGGGATCAGGTGTGATCTCTTGGTTTAGCAGGAAGTAGTCCTGTGTAGCACTGAGTACAGCTGAGGCAGAGTATGTTGCAGCCTGTTCAGCTAGTTGTGAGGCAGTATGGCTACGGAAGCTACTGTCTGAGTTATTTGATCTCCCGTTGGAGGCTACTGGTATCTTCTGTGATAACCAGAGTTGTGTGAAGCTGTCCGAGAACCCAGTGTTTCATGACAGGTCGAAACACATAGAGATCAAATATCACTATATCAAGGATATGGTGCAGAGAGGAGCTGTGAAGCTCCTGTATGTTGCGACGGATGAGCAGATTGCAGATGTGCTGACGAAGCCACTAGCCAGAGTGAAGTTCGAGTACTTCAGAGAGAGGCTTGGCGTTCTTCAGATCGAGGACACTTCGAGGAAGAAGTGATGGACACATTTGCTGAAGCCATTCCAAGCATGTTGGAAGGAGGATCCTTCACATGGCTATGGATGTAAGCGCTGGGTGATGAGCATAAGGATGATGTTCTGGTTTCTGCTTGATATGATCAGTTGGATCATGTGTATGTATTTTGTATATGCATCATGTTGGATGCTTGGATCATGTATGGTGATATGTATCATGTATTTGTATTTGTATCAGGTGGATACATTGATGATCAGGAGGATCATGTATGATGATATGTATCAGGTAGATACTTGGTATGCATCAGGTAGATGCATTGATGATCAGGAGGATCATGTATGATGATATGTATCAAGTAGATACTTGGTATGCATCAGGTAGATGCATTGATGATCAGGATGATCATAGATGACGAGCTTCAGGATGTTGCTCTAGATGACATGCAGCAGGATGTTGCAGTGATGGTCAGGATGATCATAGATGACGAGCTTCAGGATGTTGCTCTAGATGACATGCAGCAGGACGTTGCAGTGATGATGATCAGGATGATCATGGATACATCAGGATCATGTATGGTGAGTATCAGGTTGATACTCTGTGGCTGTGGATCAGGTTGTGCAGATGAGCATGTAATCCGATGCCCTGGGAGATTTGCAGATGGTCTTTCGAGGTTTTGCCTATGGCATGTAATATCGGTGCCCTGGGACATCTGGAAAATGCTCTTTCAAGGTTTTGCTCTGGGAGGACATGTAATTCGGTGCCCTGGGAGATCTGCAGATAGTCTTTCGAGGTTTTTCCTATGGCATGTAATAGCGCCCTGGGATATCTGGCAGATGCTCTTGCAAGGTTTTGTCCTATGGCATGTAATAGCGCCCTGGGAGATCCGATAGGTTGGGCTGTGTGCCCGTAATCAGTCCTAGGATTCTCTTGCGAGGTTTTGCCATGACCACATGTAATAGCGCCCTGGGAGATTTCAGGTCAGAGTTGTGTACCCGTAACATCCTGAGATGCTCTTGCGAGGTTTTGTGGTGGATCACATGTAATAGCGCCCTGGGAGATCCTACAGGTTGGAGTTGTGTACCCGTAACATCCTGGGATGCTCTTTCGAGGTTTTGTGGTGGGGTCACATGTAATAGCGCCCTGGGAGATCCTATAGGTAGAGTTGTGTGCTCGTAACAGCCTGGGATTCTCTTTCGAGGTTTTGTGACGCACGTAATAAGTCCTGAGGATTCCACAGTATGGCCAGTGATGACGAAGACCTGCAGGTGGTGGGCCTACATCCAGTATGAAAAAGGACTGGCTCTGTAGAACTTCCTATGACGAGTAGATTCAGAGATTGATTGAGATAGCAGCAGCAGTGACGATGATGATGACTCGATGACGATTATCCAGTGACGATGATCTAGAGAAGATGACTTGTGCTAGAAGAACTGTGCTGAGAAATACCTTCCTAGTTAAGAGGGAGTATTGATGTATATGTAACTTCGGAATGTATTTCACATATATGTATATTGTATTCCTATAGAGATGTTATTATTCCTCTGTACGGAAGTGTCGTCATTTATATTGTAAGTGTCGTAACTTATACTTGATGGGTTATTAGACCACCTTGTTGGGGTCGGCCCTGTATAAGTCATGTGGGTCGAAGGGTTATTAGACCACCCTATTGGGGGTCGGCCATGTGGGTCAAAGGGTTATTAGACCACCCTATTGGGGGTCGGCCCAGTCAGCATTATGTTATGTGGTTAAGTTCGAGCCTACATGAGTTAGGTAAAAAGGCAAGTCAAGTCAAGTATAAATAAAGTGCGGGAGGCACTCTATTTCATCACTCACTTCTCACACATGCACTCAAGGAGGAGTGGCGCACCTATGGAGGAGGAGGATCTACTGCTAGGTTGTGTCTATCTCTTATGGTTGGTTGTATCATTGCTCTATCTATCTCCGAGGAATTTATTGGGGTTTTTCACCTTTATGGTTTTCCCCAAGTAAATCTTTGTGTCTCTTGTGTGCTTGCTTTATTGTCTCCATGATTGATATGCTGTAGATATGTTGTACATGTTGTTCTCTCAGTTAAGATCCTAGATCAGATTGAAGTAAATTCTGAAAATTTAACAGGATTTACCCTAGGATTTTTGCTAGGAAACGTTGGAGGATGACTTCCCGAGGAATTTCCACTAACCTCTGGAGCATAAATCCAATTGGAATTACTATTCCATGGTCCATTGGTTCCACCATGAATATTGAGATTCCATGGTGAAGGGTTTCCCCCAGAAGTAGAGCTTGGAAAAATGTTAGGTATACCAAGAGGATTTTGGTTTACTCCTTGATTTTTTTTACCTTGATTAGCCAAACCATATGGAAAACCCATATTTGGTAAGGCACACCCCCAGTAGGGATCCCTTAGATGAAGTGGATGTACTTTTGGAATTGGAACCCGAAACTATACCAACTGGCACTGAAGTGCTGGTTGAACTTGTGATAATAACATGTATACTAACTATTGGGATTGATGTAGAGGCCAAGTTTGAAGTATTTCTACCCCCAACAACTGTTTGATATTGCAATGATGTAGTCCCTTTTTCTCCCGATTAATCCATAGGGTCAATTGTTGAATTTTTCATATTAGTCCAATAATTGAAAAGAGGATTAATGTAATCCAATGATTCACTGATGTGAAGTACCAGTGGGTCTTAAATATTTGTCAAAGGTGCGTTTACATGAGTAGCTGTGTTGTTCTATAGTGTTTCAATTTCAAATGGAGCAAGATTATCAACAATGTATGTGTTTTCTTTGTTAGGTGAAGTTTTAGTATTTGTTTGATTTTGTTCTTCTTTATTGGTGTTGATTGAACATAGAAGTTGTTCAGTTTCCAAGTCAAAAGGTTGGGTTTTTTGTATCCGTCTCCATGATGTAGTGGTGCTTTCAATTTCTAGTGACTCACCTCGCTACCTCCGAGACTGACAGATCAGGAAAGTAGGCACTTTGAAGAATTTGATAAAAGGACATGTTTAAAACTGGTAATATTAATTAAAAAATAGAATCAAGCAATCCTAAAGAACTCTAGACTCAACAAAAAGAAAAAGTGTTCACAAAGTAAAAAATACTATGAATCCAAGCAAGCAGTCTACTCTTCCAAAGAACTGAAGCTCAGTGAAAATTTGGATTAGAGGGCCTTTCGAAAATTTGTTGAGGGATATCAAGCCTCAAACAATTACTACTAGCAAAAGTATGAGAAAGAATTACAATAAACTTTAATCTCCAAGAGTGCAAGTATTGGTTCTTGACCAATCACCCTACCAAGGAGTAAAAGCTTCAAAGTATGTCACAGGTAATGCAAGTGTCCCCAACTCACAATAGCCTATCTGATATCCTATGAATAGCAACTAAGGTTACCACTTCACAATAAACGGTCGGGAAAAACAATTCTAAGTCTAGGACAACTCTCATAACCAGGTATTTTAGAAAAGTGATGTCACCCCGAGGACTTTTCACTTACATAGAATTCCTTGATGAGCTCATGTCCCACTAAACAAGAAAGAGGCGGGGAAATAACTTTACTTATCCATGTTGACCTCGTGCTTGAGGCATGTGTTAGATGTGCTTTCCCAACAAGCATTTTTTTCTACTAATGGATTTAAAGTCTCAATAATCAATGCTAGTTTCAAATTTTTTTTAGCCCAGGAGTGTTGACTCTCCAAACCTAATCCAGGGAACTAGCTTAACCTTGTTGGTGATATGAAAATCAAATATTGGTTAGTTTTAGATTAAGCGTCAATTTTAAGGGTATTTTTCTTATTTTCAGGAGTGGAAGTGAAACTGGTGGTGTGTTGACTCGAAAATATGAACCAAACAATGCAGTATGCTCACTACTCTACCTTTCAATTCGATGAATGCTCTAAACTAATGAAAATTTAAAGGTTAATTTGGTTCTTTCAAACATGCAAAATGTTTTGGTAGTTTTTTTATATTTATGAACAATTCTTTTGAAATATGGGTTGTAGCTAGCGTTTTCATACCAGCTCGTACTAAAGAGAACGTACTATGAATTCAAGAACCCTTATTAGCAGTTCAATAATGGGTAAAAAATGATATGTAAAACAAGTAAAAATTAAATATTAAAATGTGAAATGTGCATAAAAATAAATCTAAACTATAACAGTAAAAAGTAAATAACCATGAGGAACTCAATAAATGGAATTTGAAATTTTTTGTATTAATGAGAAAACAAGTGTTTCCAATGGTATTACCTCAAATGGTGAGGTTTTTGGAGTCCTTACAGCAGTACAATAGTAGTGCACCAGTGCTCCAGAGTTACTTTCTCTTCTCCAAATGCTCAATGGGTAGCCAATACTCAACTAAAATGGTGAAGATAAGCTCAAGGTGATAGGCTAGGGTTCAATAGGAATTTTGGCAGCATAAGGGTGTGAAGAGTGATTGATGGATGTTGAATGGTGGGCCTCCATCACCTTTTTATAGAGGGTTTGGGTGGTTGAGTATTGGCCCATGGTTTTAGGAAACCAATAGTATTGGAAAATGATTCTAGGGTTTTTCCCTCTTTTTGAAATTATTTTTGACTTTTTTCCCTTTTTATTTTGTTTTTGGGAAATTTTGACCCTTTTTTAAGGGTTTTTGACCTTTTTGAAGGAATTTCAATAATTGAGGAGGGAAATAATGATTTTTTTCCTTTTTGGTAGCCATTTGAGGGTTTTTTTAGGGTTTTTGAGGCCAAAATGGTAGGGAAAGTGAACAAATGGGTTATGTGACTAGGGATATGAGCTAGTAAACAATTTTTGGTTGTTAAGTGAAATTGGTGGTGTGTTGACTTGAAAATATGAACCAAACAATGCAGTATGCTCACTACTCTACCTTTCAATTCGATGAATGTTCTAAACTAATGCAAATTTACAGGTTAATTTGGTTCTTTCAAACATGCAAAATTTTTTGGTAGTTTTTTTATATTTAGGAACAGTTCTTTTGAAATATGGGTTGTAGCTAGTGTTTTCATACCAGCTCGTGCTAAAGAGCACCTACTAAGGATTCAGTAACCCTTATTAGTAGTTCAATAATGGGTAAAAAATTATATGTGAAACAAGTAAAAATTAAATATTAAAACGTGAAATGTGCATAAAAATAAATCTAAACTATAACAGTAAAAAGTAAACAACCATGACAAACTTAGTAAATGGAATTTGAAATTTTTTCTATTAATGAGAAAACAAGGGTTTCCAATGGTATTACCTCAAATGGTGAGGCTGTTGGAGTCCTTACAACAGTACAAGAGTAGTGCACCAGTGCTCAAGAGTTACTTTCTCTTTTCCAATGCTCAATGGGTAGCCAATACTCAACTAAAATGTTGAACATAAGCTCAAGGTGATAGGCTAGGGTTCAATAGGAATTTTGGCAGCATAAGGGTGTGAAGAGTGATTGATGGATTTTGATTGGTGGGCCTCCATCACCTTTTTATAGAGGGTTTGGGTGGTGGAGTATTGTCTCATGGTTTTAGGAAACCATTAGTATTGGTGAATGGTTTTAGGGTTTTTCACTCTTTTTGAAATTATTTTTGACTTTTTATTTTATTTTTGGGAATTTGGGACCTCTTTTTAAGGGTTTTTGACCTTTTTGAAGGAATTTCAATAATTGAGGAGGGAAATAATGATTTTTTTCCTTTTTGGTAGCCATTTGAGGGTTTTTTAGGGTTTTGGAGGCCAAAATGGTAGGAAAAGTGGACAAATGGGTTATGTGACTAGGCAGATGAGCTAGTAAACAATTTTTCGGTGTTAATAGATTCCCCCCTGATGTGTGAGGGAAGGAGCTCATCGTATTTCCAATAGACAGGATAGGTTATGTCATTTTCTAGGGATATGAGCATTGTGATGGAAGAGAGCAGAAACTGGTTGGAGACTGGAACACATGCTCCATACAAACTGCAAAGGCTAAAACTGAAAGTACATGACCTCAACAATGAATGAGTAATAATCTCAATATATGGATGAGGTAGGAATACCCATGCTCGTATCAAGATATACAAATAATAATGAGGCCCTCAAGGGAACCTGAACAATACATGGAGAACTACTGTGTAAATCATAATGGTCCAAATGGTATACAAATCTGGGACATACTCATGGTCAGACCATGACTGATCTAAAGAACTGATACATGGAAATAATGACAGTCATACTAAATGTGGTACCATAACAATTGATGCTCTGCTGGATCTAAAGGTGTCCAACAACTGGATGGAATCAATGACTGAGAGTCAGAATATCATACGTACACTTAATTGGGGAGCTTCCAAATACTGTCTCCAAGCGCAGCCCGAATATCCATGGGAACATACAACTGGGGGGTTCCAAATAGACTCACCAATTGTTATTGTAATTGTAACTTCGGAAGATATTCACTTGTATATTTTATGTTGTATTTGTATTTTATTATTCTACCTCCTATGGAGATGTTTATTCCTCTGGTCGGGAAGTCATTATTGTACTTTAGTCATGTAAATTCATTTATTTTAACCCTCCATTGTATGTCGGAGCTTTAGACCCAGAGTTGAGTCATTATTGGGTTATTAGACTTTCCTAGAAAAGTCGGCCCAGTGAGTTACATCGAGGGGCCGACCTGTTTGGGGTTAAGGTCAAGTGAAAGTAAAAGTATAAATAGAGAGGGTGCTCCTCTCTATTTTCTCATTCACTCACTCATCAAGTTTGCATTAGTGAGGAGAAGTAAAAGTTCACACAAGTGGAGAAGAGAGAAGCTGTTGAAGACCATTTCTACTTTTGGGGTTTATATTTCTGCTATTGTATTGTTGCTCATTCTATCTATGAGGAAGTTACGGGGTTTTCTCCTTTATGGTTTCCCCGAGGAAAAACTTTGTGTATATTGTCTATTGTGTTTGAATGTTGTGCTTGTTATTCTCTCAGTAAGATTCTATATTAATCTTTAATTAAATTGTGAAAATCTAACATGGTATCAGAGCTAACCTAAGAAGAAGACATTGTGCAGCTGCAGAAGCTAGGGCTTCTTAATTTTTGGGTTTCTCTCCATAGATCATCAGAAAACGGAGGCTAGGATAACTCACCTAAGGAAGGCGCATCTTTCTATCAAAGCAGAAGTTGATTCCGAGCATTTTCACTTTTTGGTCTGTCACTACTGCAGGAAATTAGGGATTTTCACAAAAATGGAATTTTGGAGTGCTTTCAACATAGGGAGATGCTCCTCATAAAAATTGAAATTTAGAGACCAAGATCAAATTTTTTGAGTGGTTGGAACCCCAGGAAAATTCAAACCCTAGTTTGAATCTGGACTAGAAAAACCAGAAAACTAGAAAACCAGAAAGGACCAGAAACTGCAGATTTGAAATTCGCAAGTCAATTTTCGGTGGTCAATTTTTGGAATTTTCAAAATCCAAGTGTACCATCTTGCTTCATTCAAGCGCATCTTTCTATCTAGACATAAGTTTCAAATTCCAAGTTTGAATTTTTAGGGTTTCTTTATCAAACCCTAGCCAGCTCCAGATCTAGTTTCAGCAAATCAAGTGGTAAGACCTAAAGATTTTCTATTTTCGTTTGAGTTTATCACTAAAGATGTCTCACTTGTTGGTTGTGGAGCCAGATCTTCTAGTCTCATAGATGATATTGTATCAGCCGTCTTTGTACCCCAGTTTTATATGATATGTAGGTGGATTGTACAGTCACCCCAGCGGGGGGGCGTCGCCCCCCCACAAGGTTCTAGGAGGGACCATCCCCCCTAGCTGGGGGCTCCGGGGGCTAGCGGGGGTTTGGGGGCAGCGCCCCCGAGAAATGGGGGACTGGGGGCAATGTCCCCGAAGAAAATTTTTTGGGGCTATTTTCTCCAGTTGTTTTGCGGGCCCATGGTTTTGGGTATCTCGTGGTATTTCCCTTATAAAATAAAAAGATTGTAATACGGCTAGGGAGGATGATGTATTAGGTTTTATGCATTGTAAAGATCTCTGAGATCAGGAGAGAGACTGTGAAATAGAGAGGAGGAAGTGCAGCAGTTGTGCTGCAGGTTGTATCCCTTCACCTTGCTGGACGGTAATAATATTAAGGACTGGAAAATTCAGTGTGGACGTAGCCCAAGTTGGGTGAACCACGATATATCTGTGTCTCTCTTGTAATGTGTATGTGTGATTATATTTGCATTTATGTTTATTGTTATTGCTCTGCAATCCTATTTTTCTAACAATTGGTATCAGAGCCAAAGGTCTATTTGGCAGTTAAACCCGCAGGAAGCTAGGGTTTCTGGTTCGAGTGGGAGCAATGGCAGAAGAAGGAAAGTTTAAGGTCAAGAAGTTTAACAGCCAAAACTTTGGGTTATGGAAGATGCAAATGGAGGACTATCTGTACCAGAAGGATCTATTCCTACCATTGGGAGGAAAAGCAAAGAAGCCGACGGCTATGAAGGACGAAGAATGGGAGGTTCTTGACAGAAAGGCTCTGGGAACAATACGGTTGAGCCTGGCTTCGTCGGTGGCTTTCAATATCTTAAAAGAAACGACAACAGAAGGTTTGATGAGCGCATTGGGTAAGCTGTATGAAAAACCCTCGGCCTCCAACAAGGTATTTCTAATGAAGTGTTTATTTAATATGAAGATGTCTGAAGGTGGATCTGTTACTGATCATTTAAATGAGTTTAATACAGTTACAAATCAGCTAAGTTCTGTAAGTGTGAACTTTGATGATGAGGTTAGGGCTCTTCTAATCTTGTGTTCATTGCCAGAAAGTTGGAATAGCTTGGTCATGGCTGTAAGTAACTCTGTCTCTGGTTCAAACACCTTGAAATTTGATGATGTTATTGGTGTTATTCTTAGCGAGGAAATGTGAAGAAAAAGCACAGGTGAGACATCAGGTAATGCATTGACCATGGAGAGCAGGGGAAGACAAAAGGAGAGAGGAAAGAGCCAAGGTAATCGTGGAAAGTCTAAAACGGGAAGATCCAAGTCCAAACTCGGAAAGATAGAGTGCTGGAACTATGGAAAGAAAGGACATCTGAAGAAAGACTACAAATCTCTAAAGAAGAAAGGAGATGCACAGAAGGAAACTACCCAGGAAGCAAATGTAGGAGGTGATGTGTTACAAGATGCTTTGATTCTTGCATTAGATAATACTAGTGATTATTGGGTAGTAGATTTAGGAGCTTCATGTCATGCTACACCCCATAGGAAATACTTTCATGAGTATGTTCCTGGCGACTTTGGACATGTTTTATTGGGTGATGATGAGCCATGTAAAATTGTTGGAATGGGTAAGGTATGGATAAAAGTTAAGAATGGAACTGATTGGTTGTTGAAAGAAGTTAGGCATATTCCTGCTATGAAAAGAAATCTGATCTCAACAGGGAAGTTGGGAGATGGCAGCTGTCTATCTACGTTCGGAGAAAAGTGGTGGAAGATCACTAAAGGATCAATGGTGATAGCAAAAGGAGACAGAGTAGGTACGTTGTCTTTATGTCCTCATAATACTGACCACTCTATCTCTTTAGCTTCCACAGGAACAGATACAGCATTGTGGCATCATAGGCTTAGCCACATGAGTGAGAAGGGGATGCAGATTCTCCACTCAAGGAAGTTGCTGCCGGATTTGAAGTAGGTAAGTTTGGAATTCTGTGAAAACTATGTTTATGGAAAACAGAAGACAGTCAGATTTCTCAGGGTTGGGAAATAGAAGAAGAATGAAAAATTAGAGCTTGTGCATACAGATGTATGGGGACCGGCTCAGGTACAATCTCTTGGTGGCTCTCATTATTATGTTGCATTTATTGATGATGCAACTAGAAAAACTTGGGTTTATTGCATTAGACAGAAATCTGATGTGTTTGCTACTTTTAAGAAGTGGAAAGCTTTAGTTGAGAATGAGACAGGAAAAAGATTGAAGTGTCTCAGATCTGATAATGGAGGTGAGTACTACGGCAAGGAGTTTGATAGTTACTGTTCATACCATGGGATTTGTAGAGAGAAGACAGTCCCAGGAACACCACAGGAAAATGGTGTGTCGGAAAGGATGAACAGAATGATCATGGAGCGTGCAAGGTGTATGAGACTGCATGCAGGGTTGCCCTTACAGTTTTGGGAGGATGCTGTAAATACTGCTGTTTATTTAATAAACAGAGGACCTTCAAGTGCTTTGGATGGTGGTATTCCAGAGGAAGCATGGACAGATAAAAAGGTAAACTATTCATTTATGAGAATGTTTGGTTCGGAAGCATTTGTCCATATTGATAAAGAAAATAGAACAAAGCTTGAAGCTAAATCCAAGAAAGGTACCTTTATTGGATATGGGGTTGATGAATTTGGTTATCGTTTATGGGATTATGAAAATAACAAAATCATCAGGAGTAGAGATGTGATATTCAATGAAAAGGTCATATATAAAGATCCGTTTCAAGGAAAAGGAAAACACGGAGTACATAGTACTTGATGAACTTAAAGAAAATGAAGTTCCGAAGGTGCCAGAAAATCAAGAGCAGCAGCAAGTACCTGAAACTCCTGCAACTGTAAGAAGATCTACCAGGTTAAGTAGAATCCCTAAATGATACTCTCCTTCAATGTATTATTTATTGATGACTGATTCTGGTGAACCAGAATGTTATGAAGAAGCAATGCAGGTGGAAACTAGAAAGAAGTGGGAGCAAGGCATGAATGAGGAGATGGACTCATTGGTAGGAAACCAGACTTGGGATTTGGTTCAGTTGCCTGCTGGTAAAAGAGCATTGCAAAACAAATGGATTTATAGGTTGAAGGAAGAAGAAGGAGGTAAGAAGCGGTACAAGGCCAGACTTGTTGTGAATGGGTTTGCACAGAAGAAAGGTATATATTTTGATGAAATATTTTCTCCTGTTGTTAAGATGACTTCAATTAGGACTATCTTAAGTCTAGTGGCGGTAGAAGATTTGCATCTTGAACAGTTAGATGTAAAAACAACCTTCCTCCATGGGGATTTGGAGGAAGAAATATATATGCAGCAGCCACAAGGGTATGAGGTCAAAGGTAAGGAGGATCTGGTATGCAGGTTGAAAAAGAGCTTGTATGGCTTGAAGCAAGCTCCAAGGTAGTGGTAACTAAAGTTTGACAGGTTTATGATAGAACAAGGTTATAGTAGATGTCATTCTGACCACTATGTTTATTTCAATAAGCTAGACAATGGAAGATATATTATCTTGTTATTGTATGTGGATGACATGCTTGTTGCAGGGTCTGACATGCAGGATATAAATGTACTCAAAAGGAAGCTAGCTAATTCATTTGCGATGAAGGATTTGGGTGTTGCAAAGCAAATCCTTGGTACGAGAATAACGAGAGACAGGAAAAATCGCAAATTGACATTGTCTCAAAGTGAGTACATACAAAAGGTGTTGGAGAGGTTCAGAATGCAGAATGCAAAACCTGTAAGTACACCTTTGGCTAGCCATTTCAGTCTAAGTAAGGAAATGTGTCCCAATACACAAGAAGAGACAAATTACATGTCCAAGATTCCCTATCAATTAGCAGTTGGTAGCTTGATGTATGCCAGTGGGAGTTGTGAGCATATATATGAACAATCCAGGTAAAGAACATTGGAAGGCAGTACAGTGGATTCTCAGGTATTTGAGAGGTAATACCATTGAGGCATTATGTTTTGGAGGTTCAGACACTATTCTATAGGGATATGTTGATGCAGATATGGCAGGTGACAAGGATAGCAGGAGGAGCACCACAGGGTATGTGTTTACTGTAGGTGGAACAATAGTAAGCTGGATTTCAAAACTACAGAAGGTTGTTGCACTTTCAACAACAGAAGCAGAGTATGTTGCCATTATAGAGGCTAGTAAAGAGATGATTTGGTTGTAGAGGTTTATGGAGGAAGTGGGTAAGAAGCAGAAGGATAGCAGATTGTATAGTGACAGCTAGAGTGCCATTCACCTTTCAAAGAACTCAGCATTCCATTCCAGGACTAAACATATACAGCTCAAGTACCATTTCATACACTCTGTTCTGGAAGATGAACTGTTGAAGCTGGAAAAGATACATACTAGCCAGAATCCTGCAGACATGTTCACAAAGGTAGTGACTAGAGAGAAATTGATTTCGTGCTCGGTTTCAGTTGGCCTTCTAGCATGAAGGTGAAGAGGAGAAAATTTCCAAGTCCAAGTCCAGCAAGTGCAGCAGCGATGGATTTGTTGTGATCAGTCTCCAACTGGGAGATTGTTGGTTGTGGAGCCAGATCTTCTAGTCTCATAGATGATATTGTATTAGCCGTGTTTGTACCCCAGTTTTATATGATATGTAGGTGGACTGTACAGTCACCCCAGTAGGGGGGTGTGGGGGGGGGGGCCCACGGGGTTCCAGGGGGGACCATCCCCCCTGGCTAGGGGGTCCGGGGGTTCGGGGACAGCACCCCCAAGAAATGGGGGTTCAGGGGCAACGCCCCCGAAGAAAATTTTTTGGGGTTGTTTCCGCTAGTTGTTTTGCAGGCCCATGGTTTTGGGTATCCCGTGGTATTTTCCCATTGTATTTTCTTTATAAAATAAATACATTGTAATACGGATAGGGAGGATGATGTATTAGGTTTTATGCATTGTAAAGATCTCTGAGATCAGGAGAGAGACTATGAAATAGAGAAGAGGAAGTGCAGCGGTTGTGCTGCAGGTTGTATCCCTTCACCTTATTGGACGGTAATAATAATAAGGACTGGCAAATTCAGTGTGGACGTAGCCCAAGTTGGGTGAACCACGATATATCTGTGTCTCTCTTGTAATGTGTATGTGTGATTATATTTGCATTTATGTTTATTGTTATTGCTCTGCGATCCTGTTTTTCTAACATCACCACACCAAAATTGAGGATAAGCTTGAAGGGGATGATAAATTCTGAGCATGGAACTATGGGATTGGGCTTTGTCCTAGAAGAGAATGAATTGGACACTTATGTGAATGAAGAGGTTCCAGTTCCAGAGGGAGATGAGGCTAAAGCCTTACACAAGAAGAACCTAGTTAAGGCTAAGAGAATCATTGCAGATTCTATCAAGGACCATATAATACCACATGTGTCATCTCTGAAGACACCTAAAGAGTTGTTTGATGCCTTGACCACCTTATTTGAAGGAAGGAATATAAATTGGAAGATGACATTGAGGTACCAATTGAAGAATTTCAAAATACAAAATGCAGAGACCATGTAGTCCTACTTTACAAGGGTCTCTTAGATAAAGGAACAACTTGAAGCTATGGGAGAAGATATAGAGAATGGGGAAATAGTAATGACCACCTTGAATGGTCTTCCTAGGTCATGGGATTCCTTCATTCAAGGAATCTGTGCAAGAAGAAAGTTGATAACCTTCAGTAGGATTTGGGAGGAGTGCTCACAGGAAGAAGCTCGAATTGTAGCTCGAGAAGAAAAGATGGGTAATGAATACCAGGCTCTCATAACACACACCAGAAAGAACAACAACAAAAGGGAGCATCCTCATCACAAGAAGGGTAAACATCATCACCAGAATTAGATGGAGAACCTTGGAAGATCTAGGAAAGATATTTCTCACATTCGATGTTATACTTGTGATGAGAAGGGACACTACTCCATAGATTTTCCCATGAACAAAGGTAGCTCCCACAAGAAGAAGACCAACAAGAAAAGACATCATGCTCACACCGCAGAGGATGATGAACCTCCAAGGAAGAGAACCAGAGAAGACAGTGAATATTCTTCAATTGATGAAGAATATGTTCTGATTTCAGCTCTCACATGCACAATCACACACAAAATCAATGATTGGCTTATAGATAGTGGGGCTTCCAAGCATATGACAGGATTCAAGTAATCCTTTGTGAACCCATCTGAACATGAGTCACCCCACAAGGTGAAACTTGGAGATGACTACCAGTATCCCATAAAAATAAGTTGATCCAGGTGGATATCGGTGGTGGCCCACCTCTTCCAACTGGCTCAAAACAATCTTATGGCAATTTTGGTAAATTACTATTTTTAGTAGTTTTTTGGGTCCTGAACTTCTGGAGCCATTTTGAGGCCCTAAACGACATTTTTTGGCAATTTGGGGAGCCAAATGGTTTTCGTCGGCATGCATTTTTCCCCAATCGAAAGTTGTAAATCTTGTATATCTCTTTCGAACGAGCTACCGAGCACCCCAAACGAAGATCGTATGCAAAAGTTATGACCCCGGGAAGTTGACTATTCCACTAACCACCTTGGGGCTGCAAAATTTATGAAGGTTCATCTTCTAGGGTTAGGTTTTTGGATGCTTGGGATTCTTTCCCTCATGCTTATGATAAATAGGCCCTTTGGGCCTCTCTTTGTATTCATCTTGGAACGAATGAGCATAGCGGTCACATCTCTTCTCATAGATAGCTACCACCATTCCAGCTATTGTATTTTACAGTCTGTTCTATTTCCACTATTTAATAGAATGTGTGTTTACTGTATCACTGTGTTCTTTGCAATATATCTCTGTATATGATTCTGTATATGCTATCTTATTTCGTTCCTGCATAAATCCGGATCAGAAGTGGTGAAGCCTCCTATAAGCTAGACTTTAGAAATTCTATGAAGATGAAAGATGTCATGTACTAGGACTAAAGAAGAATCTACTCTCCATATCAGCTTAAGATGCTAAAGGTATGAGGGTTGGATTTGTAGATGGACAAGCTATCATGTGGCCAAAAGGAAATACCATAGAGGATGCTGTAGTGATTGGAGAGCAAGAGGGAGGTTTATACAAACTAAGGGGCCAACCTAAACAATCCCTAGTCGATGACTCAGTAGAGCCAAGTGAACTATGGCATATAAGGATTCCACATGTGCACTATAGATAATTATCACTTGCAAGAAAAGCAGTTAAAGGTCTTCCTGAAATGCAGGAAAAGCATGAAGGAATTTGCAAAGGATTTGCAAAAGGAAAGAACATAAAGAAGTCATTCCCAAGCAGTGAAAGAAAGGAAAAAGGAATCTTGGAAATCATTCATTCAGATGTATGTTGTCCAATGTCATCCATTTCATTGAATGGGTATGTATATTATGTTTCTTTGATTGATTATTTTTCTAGGAAAGCATGGATATATTTCTTGAAGAATAAGGATGAAGTACTCAGCAAGTTCAAGGAATTCAAAGCCTTGATCGAGAACCACACAGAGAAGAAAATCAATACTTTTCGGTCAGACAATGGCAGAGAGTTCACTTCAGAAGACTTCAAGAAATTATGTAGAGATTCAGGGATTAAGAGGGAGTTGAGCACTCCATATAATCCGCAGTAGAATGGAGTTGCACAAAGGAAGAATAGAACAATCATGGAAGCGACAAGAGCAATGCTTCACGACCAGGATCTTTCGATGCATCTATGGGAAGAAGCTGCGAGAACAACCCTGTATGTACAAAATCATACTCCACATAGACTACTTGACAACAAGACACTAGAAGAAGCTTTCTCCGGTGAGAAACTAGAGGTCATCCATCTCAGGATCTTTGGTTTCCTTGTATACATACATATCCTGAAGGAGAAAAGGATGAAGTTAGATCCTTCAAGAAAGAAGGGCATATTCATGGGATATAGTGAAAGATCGAAGGCTTACAAAATATATTTTCTAGGGTTCGAGAAGATCGACATCAGTAGGGATGTAGCATTCGACGAAGACTCAACATATCACAAATCCATCAAGCTACTTGTTGAAGACATTGAAGAACTAGAAACACCCAGGATCCAAGATATATCAATCAAAGAAGCAAGGGCCAGAATATCATGAAGAACGCGAAATGGAAGACCCACAAGAACCAGTAGATCCACCACGTGAGAAGAATTATCACAAGAATAAACCAGCATGGGTACAAGAAGTAATTCAAGATGCAGAGAGATATGGTGCTCTAGAAGGAATGCATAGAGAAAGCAAGAGACAGAGGGCATACTCCAGTTATGTAGACCCGCTGTGCGACATAATTAATAAAGAACCTGCCAATTATAAAGAAGTGGTAGAAAGGAAGGAATGGAAGGATGCCATGATTGAAGAGTATCAGTCAATCATGAAGAATGATGTCTTGGATGTGGTCCCGAGACCAGTAGGGAAGTCTGTTGTGACTTCTAAATGGATCTACAAGATTAAGCATGCTACATATGGAAGCATAGAGAAACACAAGGCAATATTTGTAGCATGTGGCTTCTCCCAGAAGGAATGGATAGACTACGAGGAGACATTTGCACTTGTAGCCGGAGACACTTCAATCATATTAGTACTCACCCTAGCTACAATGATGAAGTGGAAGGTACACCAGATGGATGTCAACACAACATTCTTGAATGGGTTAGTAGAGGAGAAAGTGTATGTGGAGTAGCCACTCGGATTTGAGACACATGACACAGAGACTCATGTGTGCAAATTGAAGAAGGCCTTGTATGGATTGAAACAAGCACCTAGGACGTGGTTCAGAAGGATAAACAACTTCCTGACTAGTTTGGGATTTACCAAGTGTAAATCGGATTCCAACCTTTACTACAAGGTTGAGGAAGGGAACCCAATGATACTTCTACTTTATGTAGATGACCTGTTTGTGACAGGTGAGGACGGGTTGATTGCTAACACAAAGAGGAAGCTTGCTATCGAGTTCAAGATGGAGGACGTGGGTATAATGCACTATTTCCTAGGTATGGAGGTGTGTCAGAGTGCAGATGGAATCTTCCTTGGACAAGGGAAGTATGTAGTTGTGATCCTGAAGAGGTTCAGGATGATGGAATGAAAGGCCATGGCCACACCTATGGCATCGAACCTGAATCTATTGAGTGATGCTTCATCAGAGTCATTTGATGCCATGATGTATCATCAGATGATTGGATATTTGATGTACTTGACAAATACAAGACCAAATATTTTCTTTGTTGTGAACACATTGATCCAGTTCCTGACAGATCCAAGACATGTTCACTTGATTGTTGCAAAGCATATTCTGAGGTACTTGAAGGGTACAATTAATTATGGGCTCAGGTATGATGCAAATCAGAATATTAACCTGGAGCTTTATTTTGATTCGGATTGGGAAGGTAGTGCCATTGATAGGAAGAGCACTTTGGGGTGCTTCTTCAGTTTGGGATCAGGTGTGATATCTTGGTTTAGCAGGAAGCAGTCCTATGTGGCATTGAGTACAACCGAAGCAGAGTATGTCGTAGCTTCTTCGGCTAGTTGTGAGGAAGTATGGCTGAGGAAGCTACTGTCTAATTTTTTTGATCTCCAATTGGATGAGACTTGTATATATTGCGACAACTAGAGTTGTGTGAAGTTGTCTGAGAACCCATTGTTCCATGACAAGTCAAATCACATCGAGATCAAGTATCACTATATCATGGATATGGTGCAGAGAGGAGCAATGAAGCTCCAGTATGTTGTGATAGACGAGCAAATAACCGATGTGTTGACCAAGCCATTAGCCAGAGTGAAGTTTGAATACTTCAGAGAGAATCTTGGTGTACTTCATATCGAGATGCCTTCCAAGGGGAAGCGATGAGTTCAGAAGATGCATATGCACGTGAGCCATTCTCACATGGTGGTAGGTGTGTTCTCCTATGGTGAATATGTAAGGGCTAGGTTTATTTCAGCATGGTTGAGGTGTGTCTTCCCATGATCGCGATGATGTGTGCATCTGGACTGTGCTCCGTGTGACGATGATATTATCTAAAGATGATGAAGTGATAAGTACGAGATTCAGGTTTTACAGAGGCATATAATTAGTCATGGGATGCTCCTTCAGGTTTTGTAGAGGCATATAATAATTCCTGGGAGATCATGTAGGTTTTGCAGAGGCATATAATCAGTCCTGAGATGCTCCTTCAGGTCTTGCATAGGCATATAATCAGTCCTGGGAGATCCTGCAAGTTTTGCAGAAGCATGTAATAAGTCTTGAGATGTTTTGTTAGGTTATTGCAAGGAAATATAATAAGTCCTGGACTGTGTGTCATGTTTTTGCAAGGCAATGTAATAATTCCTAAGCTATACCTACTTGATGGCTTGCTCGTAGAGATGATGAAGACCTACATGGGGGCTAGGCCTACATCCAACATGAAAAAGGGATGGCTCTGTAGAACTTCCTATGACGAGTAGATTGGAGATTGATGGTCAAGATAGCAGTAGCAGTGACGATGATGATCTATCTTTGATGATGATCCAGCAACGAAGACTTGTGTTGATGACTATGTCAAGAGAATACTTTCCTAGTTAAGAAGGAGTGTTAATGTAATTGTAACTTCGGAAGATATTCACTTGTATATTTTATGTTGTATTTGTATTTTATTATTGTACCTCCGATGGAGATGTTTATTCCTCCGGTTGGGAGAGTAATTATTGTACTTGAGTCATGTAAAGTCATTGAGGTTAACCCTCCATTGTATGTCAAGGCTTTAGACCTAGAGTTGAGTCATTATTCGGTTATTAGACTCTCCTAGAGAAGTCGACCCAGTCAGTTACACCTAGGGGCTGACCTATTTGGGGTTAAGGTCAAGTGAAAGTAAAAGTATAAATAGAGAGGCTACTCCTCTCTATTTGCTCATTCACTCACTCATCAAGTTTGCATCAGTGAGGAGAAGGATAAATTCACACAAGTGGAGAAGAGAGAAGCTGTTTAAGACCATTTCTAATTTTGGGGTTTATATTTTTGCTATTGTATTGTTGCTCATTCTATCTCTGTGGAAGTTGAGGGGTTTTCTCCTTTATGGTTTCCCTAAGGAAAAACTTTGTGTCTCTTGTCTATTGTGTTTGAATGTTATGCTTGTTATTCTCTCAGTAAGATCCTAGATTAATCTTGAATTAATTTGTGAAAATCTAACACCAATGTGCTAGAGTCAAGGGACTGTTGGGCTCTGATCTACCAATGTTAATCAGAACTTAAATTTAAAATCAATCCAGGTTTGTGAACTTCGAGACACATCCAAGTTTAGGACAGAGAAGCTGGACTCATTCAGAATTTAGTTATCTGTAATTAAATCTACTGACAGAAACTAAGATACTGCAGCTCACAGAGACAAAATCCTCTTACAAGGGTAATTTCATTGTTTCCTCTTTAGGCATACAGTAGTTGATTTGTGAAAACGTAAAAGACTGAGGTAAAAATTAAATAAACAACAAATTTATAAACCCTAGGATTAAACTGCAAAGTTCTATCAGCACTGAAAGACAATTACCAATCAATTTCTCTTACAAGATAGTGTTCATAATTTATAAATGTCTTTTTACCATTTCACTATCAAATAAACAGCAGTGAACAACACACAGAGGTCGTGGTCTGAACCATTTGATATCCTTAGCATTTAACCAGTGAAGAACAGTGTTTATCCAATATTTCCAGTGATATACAGTGTGACAGAATTTGTAATTTAAACCGTAACTGAAAGAAACAGAGCATCAATAGAATCAATTTAAAACTTGACTAAACTGGAAATTACAATAAAATGCATACCATTAACACAATTCAGATAGCTAACACCAGAAGTGAATCGTTGCAACATCCAAATTGATCTACCGGTGGCAGGAAAGTGTGAGAGTTTGACGATGGGGGCCCTCCAAAGCCTTGCTCAACACACATCAAAAGATTTCACAAAACTAAAACTTTGTATTCATTCACCAGAATTGTTTTACACAAAAATACCACGCAGTTTGGAAGCACAAGTGCGTTCCTCTTCAAAATCGTGATTATTCTTCTCATTGTCTTGAAAATGATTTATACAAATTCTAAATCAAACTGTAATTGCTATAAACCTGCATCTAATTAATGCTAAGAGCTAATCGAGATCATTTTCAGAATCGTGGAGTTCCACAAAATCAGCATTGTTCCTCCTTTTGTGTTGAACGCAGAACAGGTGGCCACCTTTGACTCTGATTGACTCGACATCTGCACAGGCCACTTCACCTGACTATTGGATGTTCATCCATCTGTGGACATTAAGGATCCATTCTTGATCTTCCGTTTCCCTCCTAACTACCCTGCAATTACTCAACTTTGGAGGTAATACGGGAAGTTAGTACATCCCGTAGTTTAAGTAAAAATCCTAGTTAAAATGCCTAAAAAATCACAAAACTCAATTTATTAATAAGCAAATGATATTATACCTCTTTGACCAAGTTTTATAGATGAACTTTAAGGCTTTCTACTCAAAATGGAGGTTTTATGAAGGAAATGAAAGTTATCTAAGAGGCAAAAAGGGGTCAAAAATAGTGCCCAACATCTCCCCCAAAAGGAAACTGCTGCATGTCCTCATGCCAAAAAAAAAGCTTTGACCCTGTTCAAAACCAAAATTTTACTGCTGATTATCCTGCCTCTAATCTCCTACTGAGATGATGCATCTGTTGATGTTGGATATGCATAAAGGACCTTCAGCCTCTCATACTTAGCTTTGTAGGTCTTCTTCTGCTTATACCATCTGGATGCAGTCTTAGAAATGTGTGTCCTCTGAATTCTCAGCTTCCGATTGTCCTTTTCTAATTTCTCATTCTTGAGCTCCAACTCCTTGATTTCAAGTTTCAATTTCTTGATCTCTTTGTTTTTCTTGGAAGTCTTCTTCTTCTTTGAAGGCTTGACAGAACTGGTGTCCACTCCTAATTCGTCACTTCCCTGTACTGAACCCTCTTTCTTTTCTTCTTTCATAGGTTGTGGCTCTGAGGAAGGAGAAGCTAAGTCTTTTAGTACTCCCTGTCTTGACTGCTTCTCCTTCTCCCTCTCCCTCTCCTGCTGATCTAAGAAGAGATTTATTTTCTTTGTTTGTCTCATTATCTCTTCAGCATCTGGGGTTCCCTGTCCTATTTCACCTGCTAATTCTTCTTCTTGTCTTTCCACAGTTTTTGGGTGTTCTTCATCCTCTGATGCTGGCTGGCTATGAACTTGCTTCTTCCTTGGCTTCCTCTGGTAAGTGGTGAAGATTTGTTCCTGTTTTTGAAACTGTTTATCTTCTTTCATTGCACTCCTAGTTCGTATCCTCCTCTGAGGTTGTTTTGAACTTGTTGCTTCAGGGCTGTCTTCATCATCAGGAATGAGCAATATTTCCTCTTTCTTCTTTTTATCCTTTGGCAGTTTTGAACTTGTTGCCTCAGAACATGTTATCATCAGCAATTCCTCTTCTTTTGGAACCTCTTCATGCAATTTTTCCTGCTCTTCAAATTGATTTTGAACTAAAAATTCTGTCCATGTCAAATTCTGCTTCCTTAACTCATGTTGGATGATGATTTTGATAAGCCCACAGTGGAAAAGACTTGTCAATTTGTCTTTTTCACGCTTCTGGACAGCCTTGGCCATTTTGGTTAGACTCTGCAATAGGAAAAAGGGCATATTTATCTCACATTCACCTGTCAAGTGCTGCAACAGTTTGATATGGTAAAGGTAAACGATACTGAATCTCCCTTCACAGGTGATGAACCTTTGTATGATGTACACCATTTCATCCCAAGGATGAACCAACCAGCTCCTTGGTATGCCTTTCTTCCAGTTGACTGACCCTGCTCTAGATCTGCACAAAAAGGGTACCCATGATTTTTCTTTGAATTGCTTGGTTTTGAAGAACCTTTCTCCCTGCTATGGCAGACCAGTGATTTGTGCCAAAATGTCTTCAGACATCCTGATGTTTAAATTCCCTACTGTAGCCTTTTCTCCATCAAACGAGTCAGCAAAGGCTAAGCTCACATTATCGTTGTGCCCATCGAATTTTTCAAAGAAAGGCACCCATTGATTTTTCTTGAAAATTTCTAAACATTTTTCATGAACATCTACGGGCTCAAATACCTCTGGTTCCAATCTAGATGACATTTTGAAAAAAATAGAAAACAGGAATCTTTTATCTTTTAACGCTGCCTTCGTCTTCCTATCCCCTCAATAATATTCTGAATCTATGAAATTTGCTGTTGATTTGAGCAGAGTTGTTTAACAAGGAGAAGGGATTTTAATTTTACCTCTTCTTCTCGTGCCACTATCGTCCTCTTGCACGATCTCCACAGTGTATTCGCAGCTTCCCCTTCACTGATTGCTTTTCGTCCTGCGCAATTTCTTAAACAACTCTTGTATTCACACTCCATGTAACCCACGGCCCTTTCTCTCTGTTAATTACATTCACACAGCAGTCGATTTTGCAGAATAATAACTGACTCGGCCTCAAGTAGAATGAATGAGTCGTGTTTTAGACTTGCATAATACAGGAACCAAATTTAATTGCGTGCTGTCGTGGGCATCATTCCACGTTTTCCCTCCATCATTACATAATATGGCATTTCCATTTGATGATTGACTTAGGATAGAAAACATATCAATCTTTTTATATGCCCAATGTTTAGTAAATAATTTGGCGATATATATACTTCAATTTATCATATGCCCTATGTTTAATAAACATGCTGTATAAAATAAATTTTCTTTTCTCTCTCAAAAATAAACCTTTTCCTTTCATAAAAACTGTGTTGGGGATGTATTTATGCCTTGTTTCCTTCTTCAATTTAACCATTGTATGATGCACTATATACATGTACAAAAGAAACCTTTGAAAGTCTTTTATGTCAATGCTTTACTTTTGCTGAGAAAGAGACCTTGTTTACCTTTTAAACCAAATTGAAACTCTGCCTGTAATATACAGTATACTTCCTGTAGAATGCAATGTATGTTCTATAAAATGCAGTACATTTCCTGTAGAGTCCAGTATAGATGTTGACCATGTAAAATTTCTCTTGGGTTTGATTATGTCAGCCATTCTGACCCCTAAGGTGGAAAATGAAGTATTGGCAGAGATAAAAATGAAGTGCTGACAGAGACTAAGTGAGGTAATGGCAGAGATTAATGAAAGGTGAATAAGGAGCTTGGTAGAGACTTATCAGAATAATGGCAATAATAGGCAGTCAAATTTGTAAGATGTCATCACTTATAAACAAAAGAATTTTGAATCTTTTTAAACATAAAAACCATAAATTCTTACAGACTTGCTTGATGTTCCTTTGATGAGCTTGATGCCAGTGTGAAATTGGCTTGTATTCTGATTGTCCATCTGATGTTTTCTATCTACTGCTGTCTCTATTTCCTTCATTTTCACTGAAGGTCGGGTCTCCTCATAGATCTCTTCTGTCTTACCACAAGTCAGGTCCCTTCTGCTGATAAAATTGCTCGTAATCAGGTCCCTTCTGCTGATGAAAAATCACAATCTTTTGCTTGAAAAAGACTCGGAGGGTTCTAAAGAAGAATGATAGTTTATCCCCCTCACAGGCCTAATTTTTGACTTGTCCGCAAGTCAAACAAGATCTGCATTATTTGTAAAACAAAACAGGAAAATAGAAAAAGATTTTTTTTTTGGGAATTTTCAATGGCCAGGCAAGCCTGGTTTTCCACAGAAAATTCCAGTTTATATTGTGCCAGCGAACTGGTTTTCACAACTAAACTGCCTCTTTTTTTTCTTTTATATATATATATATATATATATATATATTTTTTTTGAAATTTTTTTTTCTTTTTTTTTTTGTTTTATTTGCTAGCTGTATCAAAGCAGCTAAGGAGCAGGTGAAGGAAAAACACTGAGGTGTTTATCCAGCACTTGCAGTTCATTTTGCTGTGAAATCTGTTGGACAAAATATGCCATGTTGATAGGTTTGTGGTACAGCTTGAGCCGGTGGCCATTGACCACAAAGTTATGTGCTTCATCATCTATGGTTTGAAGTTTTACTGAACCATTGTCATAGACATCGACAATCTCATATGGACCAAGCCAATGAGTAGTAAATTTGGCTTTGAAGTCCTTAAACTTGGAGTCAAACAACAGTGCCCAGTCACCAATGTGAAATTGCTTCTTTTTGATAAATTTTTCATGCCATTGAGCTCTCTGCTGTTGTATCAGAATATTGTGTTCTATGGCAGCCTGCCTCATCTCATCCAGCTGATTCAACTGAAGTATTCTTTCTTGTTGAGCTTCTGAAAGATCTATGCCCAAATCTGCTGCTAACTTGAAAGTATGAACTTGAAACTCAATGGGAAGGAGGACTTGCTTACCATAAACCAGTTGATAAGGAGAAAAACCAGTATTGTTTTTCCAAGTGATCCTATATGCCCATAAAGCTTCAGTAAGCTTTGTTGACCAGTCCTTCCTATGCATTTGAACAGTCTTAGTGATGATGCCTTCTAGGGTTTTATTTGTAGATTCGACTTGGCCATTGGCTTGTGGATGGTAAGGAGTGGACTTCCTGTGCTTGATCTTATATTTTTCTGCTATCTCTTGCACTAATTTGGAAGTAAATTGGGCACCTTGATCAGTCACAATTTCCCTAGGCACCCCAAATCTAACAAAGATCTCTTCAAACAGAAAATTTACCACAGTTTGCTCCGTAGCTCTTGGTAAAGGCTTGGCCTCTACCCATTTAGTAACATAGTCTGTGCAGACCAAAATGTATTTCTGTCCATGTGATGGTGGATGAATGGGACCAATGAAGTCAAGGGCCCACTTTTCAAATGGTTCAATGAGAATCTGTGGTTGGAGTGGCATTTCATCAGACTGGACTGGGCGTCCCATTCGTTGACAAGTGTCACAACTTCTAACATACCTTTTTGCATCTTTGAAAATGGAAGGCCAATAATACCCCAAATTGAGTATTTTATATGCTGTCCTTTTGTCGGCAAAATGGCCACCACATGGTTCATCATGGCACACCTTTAAAATATCCAAGATTTCATCCTGTCGGACACATCTTCTTATGATTAAGTCATATCCTGTATAAAAGAGATCACCATTAATCCAGATATGCCTAGCACTTTGTTTAATAATCTTCTTTTTTTCTTTAGAGGTCATTGATGGTGGTAGTTGGCCTGATGACAAATAATTGGCAATGTCAGCATACCAAGGAGTGATAACAGAAATTGCAAATAGATGCTCATCAGGAAAACTATCTAAAACCGGAACAACCTCACCAGTATTGTGTAAGCGAGACAAGAAATCTGCCACCTGATTTTCTCGTCCTGGCCTATCTAAAACAGTGATATTGAACTCCTGCAATAATAACAACCATCTAGTAATCCGACCATTAGTGATAGATTTATTCATTAAATAGCGTAAAGCTGAATGATCTGTATGAACAAAAACTTCATATCCAGTGATATAATGACGGAATTTGTTTACAGCATGAACCACTGCCAACATCTCTTTTTCAGTGACTGTATAATTCAGCTCTGCAGGTGCCAGATTTTTACTAATGAAATAGATAGCATAAGTCAAAGTATGTTCTTTCTGGCCCAATGAGGCTCCTATTGCAGTAGCAGACGCATCAGTGGAAATATGGAAGGGCAATGTCCAATTTGGTCCCCTTAAAATGGGAGCAGTGGAGAGCTTTTCCTTAAGTGTCTGAAATGCAGATTTACAGTCAATATCCCAAGTAAAACACACGTCCTTTGAAAGCAATTTAAACAATGGCAGGGCTATCTTAATAAAATTTGCAATGAATCTATGATAATAGCCTGCATACCCTAAAAAGATTCTCACATCTGTTTGAGTTGTGGGTTCAGACAGATTTTTAATGACTTGAATTTTAGCAGGATCTACTTTTATTCCAGACGAAGAAACGTGGTGTCCTAAAACTATCCCTTCAGTCATCATCATGAAACACTTTTCGTTACTCAGGGAAAGGTTGGATTCAACACATCTTTTCAGAATTTTCTCTAAATTTGCTAAGGAATCTTCAAAGGTACGTCCATATACAGAAAATTCATCCATGTAAACCTCAACAAACTCATGAATCAGATCTACAAAGATGGCCAAAACAGCTCGCTGAAAGGTAGCTGGGGCATTACATAAGCCAAAAGGTAAAACTTTGTAGGCATAGGTGCCCCAGGGACATGTAAAGGTTGTCTTGTCTTGGTCTTCGTTCGCAATACTAATCTGATTATAACCACTGAAGCCATCTAAAAATGAAAAATATTCTTTTCCAGCTAAAGCATCCAGTACTTGATCAATGAAAGGCAATGGAAAATAGTCTTTTAAAGTTGCCTTATTCAATTCCCTGTAATCGATGCATATACGCCATTTACCATTTTTTTTAGGAACAACAACCAAGGGTGAGACCCATTGGCTGTCGGAGATGGGGTATATAAATCCCACTTTTAACAACTTCTGTAACTCGTCTTTGACTATTTCCTTTAGCATAGGGTTCATTCTGCGTTGTGGCTGTCTCAGTGGTCGTATTGTGTCATCTAGGTAAATGTGGTGTGTGCATGTCTCAGGATGAATGCCTGGCATATCAGTATACTCCCAGGAAAATGCATGGGAATAGTTATTCAGCAAAGTGGTCAACTGTTCTTCCTGTGATGTGGTAAGATGTGCACCTATTTTCAGAGTTTTGCCTGGACTGATTTCTACAGTTTTACTGTGAATATCGGTGATGGAATGAACATTAAAAACGTCATCAGGTGCTAATGCTAGGGAATGAACATTGCAATTTTCCTGGAAATTATGACCCATAACTTGTTCTGCTACAGCATATTCCATTTCTCGTAATTCTGCTGAAATATCAGGTTCAGCAATAAAATGATCCATTAGATCTTCATGGTTGTCTTCTTGGAAATCGAAGTACTGATTTATACTTAGAACAGGCTGAATTACCTCTTCTTCTTGTTCCTTGGTTTCACTAATCCATGACAGTTGATCTAATGTGGAAGGTCGTTGGGAAGAAGGGTAAAGTGCAATCTGTTTCCTCTCTGTCCCATGCAAAATAAGCATGCTTCCTGATCGACATCCTATGAAAGCATCTGCTGTTGCCAGCCAGGGTCTGCCAAGGATCAATGGGTGACCTCCTAAGTTGGATTTTGGCTGTAGGACTATAAAATCAACAGGATATTCCCAGGAGTCTAGAGAAACAATAATATCTTCCAAGACCCCTTCAGGTGTAATCTTAGACCTATCAGCTAATTCGAAGACAGTTGTGGTGGGTCTGAGATTTGTCAAGTGAAGGTAATTCATTGTCTCTAGGGTCATGACGTTAATGGCAGCACCTAAATCAATCAACGTTTTTGGGATGGAAAAGTTATTAATGGTAATTGTAACCATTGGAATTCCAGGATCTACATACTTCTCAATGAAAACGGTGTTGGACATTAACCCTGCTAGATTGCCTACCACGTGAATTTTCGATGGATCTTTTCTTCTTTTGTTAAGACAGAGTTCTTTAACTGCTTTAGTGTAAATCGGGATATCTTTTAGAGCCTGCAGTAAAGGAATTTTAACATATACATTTGTTAACTCATTCAGAACATCGAAGTCAGGTAAGGAAATCGAAGGTTTCTCCTTGATTAACCTCTTAGGAAAAGGAGGTGGATAAGATGCTATTGTGTTCCCTCGTTGACTGTGATTTTCTAATTGAGATTTTTCTGTATTCAATTTTTTTGGAGTTTTGTCTTTTGCTGGTGATTCTTCTAAGATAACAGGAGACTCCTTTTCTAAGGTTTTACCAGATCTCAAATTGATATTTTGCAGTGGAAGAATGGAGTAGGGAAGCACTGTCCCATCATCAACATTATACATGGGTCTGTCGGTTTTATTATTTGGATTGGGTATTGGCTGAGCTGGCAGTTGTGTAGGCCGAGGTGGAGGCTGATTAAATGGCAACTGAAGTTGTTGAGGTGGTGCACTCAATTGAGGAGCCATATTATTGGGTTGTTGAAAAGATGGATTTTGAAAAGGTGGGGCTTGATAAGGAGTTTGGACTTGTTGCTGCTGGTATTGGGGATAAGTTGAAGGTTGTTGGTATGGCTGCAAATAATCCTGTTGATATGTTTGATTACCATGGGCATAACCTCTCCAATTTGGAGCAGATTTGGTTATTGGAGGAGACCAAGTTTGCCAAGGCATGGGTGCATTCCATGAATTCTGAACAGGAGTCTGATAATTTGTATTAAATTGCTGCATAGGATCTTGAGACATACCTGAGAATCGTGGCTGCCAAGGTCTCCTTTGTCCCATGAAGTAAAGAGACTCCATGTTGTGATTTTCCTCCAGTCGAACTGCCTGCAGTTCCTTCAATCTAGGGAAATCATCAGTTTTGTGATTAAAAGTGCATAAGCCACAAATTTCAACAGTATTTAAAGGACACTCTCTAAGTGGGTGTTTCTTTCTACATTTAGGACAAAAAATAGACAAAGCCTGATCTTGTTGGTCCTGTTGCTCTTGCCTCTTCTTGGTTTTTGTTGCCTCAACTTGTGTACCTAAGGTGCTTAATAAATCAGTCTTGAAATCTTCTAGCAGATTTCCAAGCTCAGCTCTAGAAATACCACTGTTTGCAGATTTAGTTGCTTTGGTATTGCTATCTCTTTTCCCAGTTCGAGCCTTTCCTCTGGAATACTTCTGACATAAGTCCTGTATCTCATCAAAAGGAAGGTAAGAAATGTCACATTTTCCCATAACATTTAAAATGTCCAAATACTCTTCTCTTATTCCTTTCAAAAATATTGTTCTAATCATTTCAGGTGTTAAAGAATTGTATTTAGATTTCTGTAAATTGTATGAGAATCTTTCCAAATATTCCTCCAAACTCTCATCTTCCTGTTGAGTCATGCCAAAAATGTCATCTTTCAACCCCTTTGATCTGCAATATGCTTGATATTTTCGAAGAAAGATCTTCCTCATGTCATCCCAGCTAGTGATAGAGTGTTCTCCTAAACCCATGAACCATTTCAAGGCAGCTGCTTTAAGAGTAGCAGGGAAAAGACGGAGCTTATGGGTGTCGTCAGTATATCCATAAGTTCGACACAAGATGTCAAATTCGAATAGGAAAGAGTCATGATCTTCAGAGGTCATGCCATAAAAGTTTGGTAAGACAGAGGGTGGAATATTCTTCATTTTCACCTCTTCCCCTAGGATAACGCTAGTGTCTAAGATGGGAAATTTAAAGGTGGCCTCCTGATCTTCTGTTATTCCTTCATCCCTCACATGTCTTCTTTCTTCTTCCCTCCTTTATTCTTCCCTTCTCTCTTGTCTACGTTTGTTTTCTATTTCTAACATCCTCTCGTACTCCCTTCTCTGTTCTGCAGTTGGGCCTTTCGATGTTTCTTCCTCAGACATTTTGAATTTACCAACTGTTGAGATGAACCCTTTTGGAAGAGAAGCTCCTATTATTTCTGTTTTTGGGGGGTTTTTAATAAATCTTCCTTTCTCGTCTCTTAGTCTAAACATAAAAAGTGAAATCTAATCTATATTTTTGTTTGAAAGTTTTGTTTTTATCAGAAAACTAAAGTTCCTAAGCCTGCTTCTACAATGCCTCCCCGGCAACGGCGCCAAAATGTTGGGCTCTGATCTACCAATGTTAATCAGAACTTAAATTTAAAATCAATCCAGGTTTGTGAACTTCGAGACACATCCAAGTTTAGGACAGAGAAGCTGGACTCATTTAGAATTTAGCTATCTGTAATTAAATCTACTGACAGAAACTAAGATACTGCAGCTCACAGAGACAAAATCCTCTTACAAGGGTAATTTCATTGTTTCCTCTTTAGGCATACAGTAGTTGATTTGTGAAAGCATAAAAGACTGAGGTAAAAATTAAATAAACAACAAATTTATAAACCCTAGGATTAAACTGCAAAGTTCTATCAGCGCTGAAAGACAATTACCAATCAATTTCTCTTACAAGACAGTGTTCATAATTTATAAATGTCTTTTTACCATTTCACTATCAAATAAACAGCAGTGAACAACACACAGAGGTCGTGGTCTGAACCATTTGATATCCTTAGCATTTAACCAGTGAAGAACAATGTTTATCCAATATTTCCAGTGATAGACAGTGTGACAAAATTTGTAATTTAAACCGTAACTGAAAGAAACAGAGCATCAATAGAATCAATTTAAAACTTGACTAAACTGGAAATTACAATAAAATGCATACCATTAACACAATTCAGATAGCTAACACCAAAAGTGAATCATTGCAACATCCAAATTGATCTACCGGTGGCAGGAAAGTGTGAGAGTTTGACGATGGGGGCCCTCCAAAGCCTTGCTCAACACACATCAAAAGATTTCACAGAACTAAAACTTTGTATTCATTCACCAGAATTGTTTTACACAAAAATACCACGCAGTTTGGAAGCACAAGTGTGTTCCTCTTCAAAATCGTGATTATTCTTCTCATTGTCTTGAAAATGATTTATACAAATTCTAAATCAAACTGTAATTGCTATAAACCTGCATCTAATTAATGCTAAGAGCTAATCGAGATCATTTTCAGAATCGTGGAGTTCCACAAAATTAGCATTGTTCCTCCTTTTGTGTTGAACGCAGAACAGGTGGCCACCTTTGACTCTGATTGACTCGACATCTGCACAGGCCACTTCACCTGACTGTTGGATGTTCATCCATCTGTGGACATTAAGGATCCATTCTTGATCTTCCGTTTCCCTCCTAACTGCCCTGCAATTACTCAACTTTGGAGGTAATACGGGAAGTTAATACATCCCGTAGTTTAAGTAAAAATCCTAGTTAAAATGCCTAAAAAATCACAAAACTCAATTTATTAATAAGCAAATGATATTATACCTCTTTGACCAAGGTTTATAGATGAACTTTAAGGCTTTCTACTCAAAATGGAGGTTTTATGAAGGAAATGAAGGTTATCTAAGAGGCAAAAAGGGGTCAAAAATAGTGCCCAACAGGGACATCTGGGATCTTCGACCAATAACTGAAGGGATCAATACCCTTCACAAATCTCAATGGTGCGATGATGGTGTCTAAGTTGAGCATGTGAGAAACAACCATTCGAAGAGGCACTAAGGACTCCTCTGAAATGGTCAATAGTAACTCACCACTGATGGTGATGAGGCAGAGGAACAGGGACCTCTGGGTCTATCCTCTGGAATAGATGGGTTGGTGTCGATAGAGGGAGACCTACAAATACCAAGAAAATGAGGTTTCCTTGATAGGAGCATGAGGTGTACAACCAAAAGGTGATAGTACTGGATGGGATACTGACGGAATATTGGGGGGATACAAGGGTCGCATAGTGGGGGGGATAAAAATTCCTTTGTTCAGAGCATGATGTAAAGGTTGACCTGGCATCATATGAAACTGACTTCGAGGAATAGGATCATAGGCTAATGGACCAGGGATTGTGACTGCAATGGGAAAGACTCGGGGGGAACTGATGAGTGATATCAGGAGACTCTAAGGGTGACACATAACAGAATACTCTGAACAAAGAAGACCATACTAGGGAGGATGACATAATAGTGGGACCAGATATGAGCTGTCGTGGCACCGAGAGGAATCGTTTGGTCCTCATTCATGGTTTAAGGATCTCAAATAAGGGATAGAAGTGTGATTAAAATGGTACTGTCATGTGGATTTGTACGAGCCTAGGACAATGCATGCTCACATGTGATTTCAATTTTAAGGAGTCTGAAAGCGATAAGAAGGCTCTGAAATGGTGGAAAGGTACCGTCATGTGGATTTATTCGAGCCCAGGACAATGAGTGCTTGTGGTTTCTTTCAATTTTAGAGATTCAGAAAGAAAATAAGAAGACTCCAAGAGGTTCTTTTTTGTATGTTAGTATCCAAGGCCCGAAAAAACATAAAAGTATGCAATGAATAATTCTTCTAGCTGGTGTGATTAGAGCACTCCTTTTTCATAATTAGTCTACTAGGACGGAAAATGGTTAATCTTATACCAGATATACGCCCTTTCAAATACTTTTAGAGAGCATGAAAGGAAGCAAGATTGCTCTGTGATCTTTTCATTATTTAAGGAGTTAGAAAAGAGCTTAACATAAACTCCCTAAGTTCCTTTTTCATAACGGAATTGCTCAACCCAAAAAAGGGATAAAATTATACCGAACAAATATAATAGCTAAGCAAGGAGGAAGTGTTCAATCAAGGGACAAAGATGAGAACCAAACGGAAGGTGAGGGGTAAAAATTGATGAGGCCTCCTTGCAGGTTGATGAATGGTGGAAAAATAATGCAATGATTGTAGTATGGATGGAGCAGAGGGCTCATGGATAGGCCATGATGCAAAAAAATGAGAAAAATGATTGCGGCTTGTGTGGCATGCAAATCGAGGCAATGAGGGGCACGGTAAAAATTCCCATTTTTTTTTAGTGAGAGAGAGAAATGATCTCAAGCATCATCACAGATGCGAAAATCTAAATCCCACGATGCAAACGGCACGAAAAACGGACGTCATACGACTCCAGAATGGTTAGAGGAAAAACTAGGGAAAAATAGCTATAAATAGCAAAGGGAGCCCACCTCCACATGTCATTTTCATTGTGCAGATTGGGAGAAGTTGATCGAGGCCGGATTGACAGAAGCTAGTACAACTGGCACATCCTAGGAATTATTGTGATTCTCTAAAATCCAACCACTATACTTAGCTAAAAACCAACTAAGTCCTTCTCAATTGTGGCCCTTACCTTCAAAATGGGATTTCCGTAAGGTTCTGCGGCCTTCTGCAATGTTCTTGCTTTCAGAGTTAGCTTTCCGCAATAGTCCTACAGAAACATCTTCTTTCTGCATCCGTGGTGTCCTTCCACAACATTCCTTGTACAACCGCCTCTCCGTAATGGTCCTTCCGCAATGATCCCTTCCGCAACTTCCTTTCCACAGTTTGCGGATTGCGGATTGCCTGTGCGCTTTTCGTGATTTCTTGAAAATCCTTCCACAATTACTCTCCCGCAATGTAACTTCTGCAACTTCCTTTCTGCAGTTTGCGGATTGTGGATTGCAGGCACACGTTTTGTGATTTCTTGAAAATCCTTCCACAATTACTCTCTCGCAACGTGACTTCTGCAATCTCTTGTTGTTATTTGCCGAGCTTCTTCCTTCTGTAGAATGCTATATCAAGCGTTGATCTCTTGCGAATATGATCTCGGTCATTGATCTATGATCAATGCAGAACACTTCAAATCGACTTGCGCAAATGTTAACTCCCGTGCACATTCACTTTGAAAACTCTTTTCCCCATCGTTGATCTTCCTTTTGGTTTGATCTGAGTCATTCAACTTTGCACCAAGGCCATCAATGCATCTTCCAGTGTTTTATTCTCTAAATTGATTCAAAATAGATTCTTCCCAAGGTGTTTTATTTTGTTCCCTTTAGAAATGGAATTTCATACTTGGAAATTCTTCCTATTTCTCTCCCACTTAATGAAATCAACTATTTCGTTCTTCCCTTAGCAATCTCATCAAAGGAATACTGCTCAGCTACCTATGGCCTGATCCTTTCTTTTCTTGGCCATATCCCCCCTGGTCTCTGCCTGTATGCTTATAGAAATATCTCACCGAATCTCTCTGCCACTGACCCTCTCACACTCAGCTTTTTCCCCTTTTCATACATTCAAGATGTAATATCCCTTTTTCAAATTTTATTAAAATGCCCAATTTTCCACTTTTTTTCCCAATTTTGACCTTTGACTAGTTTTACTGTTTTGACCTCCAAATCAACCCAAATGCTCCCAAATCTTCTGTAGGAGTGTATGAATGGTATTTATACTTGAATATCAGGTTCAGGGATGTTTTATGGCCCTCCAAATACTGCTTCAAACTTGATTTGTATTCTGATCAATATATGTAATTTTGACTAGTAACTTGTGCATCAAATCCCCCCCGGGTAACACTGCAAATGGCCTTCCAGATGCCTCCAAAATCCCACAAATTTATGAACAGAGGTATATAATGTGTTAAGTATGTGATTAAGGTCTCATATGCACCATTAATTTATTTTTACTACTGTTCTAACTCTCTCACATTCAACAGCAAAAACCCCCAATTCGACCCTTGGGGAAATGGCACTATTTCACCTCCCAATACAACTAAACTGAGTAAAAATGCTTCAAATGCTCAAGTAAAGTACATGAAACTTGTATAATACATCCATGGTAGTATATTTATCACAAATATATCAGATAATCATCCATCCATTCGAAATAATCAACATTATAGTGTCATACATCAATGCATTGGGGAAATGGACATTGTTTGCTCATTAATCAATAGTTTTGCATACAACAAGTGGGTATTTCGACTTGAGACTTTCTGAATATCAATAACAGAGGATATGAAGCTATTACAATTAGAAATATATAATGATAATCTCTCTCAAGAAGCACAAGTGCTCACCAAAAACGCCCTCCCTCAAGGAGCACGAATATGCTTTCAAAACTGGAAACGGTGGAAAGAAAGTGCTGCACTAAACCAAACCATGAAACTTCCTGTAGCTGCTACCTGCAAATACAAACTCCATTAAAGCACCATGAAAGACCTGAGTGGCATCTCCAAACACCAACTTGGATGGGAATCTTTCACCCTCGAAATTGGCTAAGGCAAGAAACTAGTCATCCACTAGCTCTCTCTTCACAAATGCAATTTTTATCAAATCATCAAAATCCATTCTCATACTTGATTTCTACATTTTATAACCAACATTAGTCTTCAAGGGGTCGAAATCCTCTCAATAGATTCAATAATTTTCCATTTAGAAAATATTCCTCATTTGCCACTTGTCTCCTAGTTCCAACCTTCCATCTTCTCCCAAATTTGAATTTGAGTCTCTTTAGATTCCTCCAACTCCATGAGCGCCTTCTTGAGCCTATTTTTGGGGCTGACATGTCATAATGGTCAGGTGTAAGAAGTCAGGTCTGAATTTTTTCGTAAATGTCATAGATGCTTCATTATTGTTGTCATAAAACTAGGGAATCTAACCCAAGTGTCCACTAGTCTCCAATTTGACTCTTCCTCTCCCATGGAGGTTACTATTCCATCCCATTTCGACCTAAGATGCTCAATTCCATGTGTTATGACTTACCAAGTCACCCAAGAGTGTTCACCTTCCCATGAATTCGATTTGGCAAGAGAGAGCTGCCATGTGTCATTGAAAAATCAAGCTAATGTGGGTTCCACCACCTCCATTTCTCTCCAAAACCACTTGCCACCTAGAATTTCTCTTGAATTTATTTATTCATCATATTTATTAAATTCTTGAACCCTTCTAATGTCTAAATATCATTTATTAGTTTCCTTATTACCATCCCACATGTGCCCATCCAACCTAGGAAACTAGTAGGATTGATGGGATTGTCTTACTATGCACTTATTTGAATGGGGACATTACAGTCCTCCCCACCCAAGATTGCTTGTCCTCAAGCAATTTCAAATTTGGATGCTACAAAATCTTCTCCTCTTCCCATGTGGCATCTTCATTTGGTAATTCCTTCCATTGCACTAAATATTCTTTGATGATTCTACTCCTCAACCTTCTTTCCCGTGTCTTCAAAATCTTTTCTGGAACAAGTGTGAGATGACCTTCATCATCCAAAGGAGGAAGTATTTATGAAGTTATGATTTGCTGACCAAGAGATTTCTTAAGACAAGAAATATGAAATACATTGTGGATTTTACTCCCTTCCGGAAGTTCTAGTTCATATGCTACTTCTCCAACCTTCCGCACTACCTTGTACGGCCCATAGTACCTTGGTTTTAATTTTTTTGCTCCATTCTTTTTTAGAGATGTTTGTTTATAGGGATGCAACCTTAAATATACTAAATCATTGACTTGAAAGGTTCTCTCTTCTCTATGTCTATCAGCATATTGTTTTTGCTGATTTTGAGCAACCTGCAAATTGTCTTTCAAGAGCTTTAAAATTTCTTGGCTCTCTTCCACCCAATCTTTAGCCTTTGGGGCTATACTATCACCAAATATAATGTCAGGAAATGTAAGTGCATCATAACCATATAATGCTTTGAAAGGAGACATTCCTATTGACATATGATAAGTAGTGTTGTAGCAAAACTCACCCAAGTGTAGCCATTTTGCCCATGCTTTTTGCTGCCCTCCCACATAGTTTCTTAGGTATCCTTCCAACCATTGGTTTACCCTCTCTGTTTGTCCATCAATTTGTGGATGATAGCTGGTACTTGGAGTCAATTGAGTGCCTACCAATCTAAAAATTTCTTTCCAAAAAGCACCCATGAATCTACTATCTATATCACTGACAATGCTCTTGGAAAGCCCATGTAATCTGAAGATTTCTTTGAAAAACATATCAGCCACTTGTGCAGCACTAAAAGATGATGTAACAGCAAAAAAATGAGCAAATTTTGTCAACCTGTCAACTACCACATAGATACAATCCTTACCCAAGGATTTAGGCAATCCGGTGATGAAATCCATGGAAATACTGTCCCATTTGCTCCGGAATGGGCAATGGTTGTAATAGGCCGGCTGGACATGTAAGTTCTGATTTGTTTTGTTGACATGCTTTACATTCATTCACATACTTCTGAACATATTCCTTCAGCCCCTTCCAAAAAAACTTTGCCTCAACTGTCTATAAGTTTTGAAGATCCCCGGATGGCCCGCTAGTGGGGAATCATGTGCTTCTTGCAAAATTCGGTACTTGAGCTTGGATTTATGAACTAAATAAATTCTTCCCTTATAATATATCAGCCCATTCAAAATCCTATAATTGTCATCCCCTTTGATTCCATCCAACACATCACAAGCAAATTTGTCTTTGGCATATTCAACTAGTAGCATGCTTTTCCAATCCTTAGCAATATCCATGAGAGAAAAAGAAGGCCTTCTTGACAAAGCATCTGCTACTATATTATTCTTTTCTTTGACATATTCAATATCAAAATCATAAGCTTGAATCTTGCTTACCCACTTTTGTTGCCTTTCATTTAGATCTTTTTGGGTGAGAAAGTGTCTTAGACTATTGTGGTCAGTTTTCACCACAAACTTGCTGCCCACCAAGTATTGTCTGAATTTGGCCAATGCATGCATAATGGCCAGCATTTCTTTATCATAGATGGAGTAAATTTTTTCATGAGGCTGCAACTTTCTGCTCTCAAAGGCTATGGGGTGTTGGCCTTGCTTTAGGACAGCCCCTATTCCTCCACCTGAAGCATCACATTCCACAACAAAAGGTTTAGTAAAATCAGGAAGTGCAAGTATGGGACAACTACTCATTACCTCTTTCATTTTTTGGAGGACTTTTCAGCCTCTTCATCCCACTTAAAAGCATCCTTCTTAGTGAAATCAGTGAGTGGAGAAGTCAACTTGGAGAACCCTTTCACAAATTTTCTGTAGTAGGTGCATATGCCAATAAAGCCTCTCAATTCGGTAATATTTTTTGGTGATGGCCATTCAAAGATAGCCCTGATTTTTTCCATGTGTACTTTCACTCCTTCTTTCCCAATAATGTGCCCAATATACAGTAGTTCTTTCATTCCAAATTCACATTTTGATAATTTAGCAAATAAGGACTCTTCTTGCAAAATTTTCAACACAATCTCTAACTGCTGCAAATGCTCTTCCCATGTTTTACTGTAAATGAGAATATCATCAAAGAAAACCAAAACAAACCTTCTTAGTTGCTTGCAAAATATCATATTCATACATGCTTGAAAGGTGGCTGGAGCATTGGTTAACCCAAAAGGCATGACAAGAAATTCAAAGTGGCCAAAATGACATCGAAAAGCGGTGTTTTACACATCTTCATCTTTCATTCGAATTTGGTGATACCCTGATCTAAGGTCAATTTTTGAGAAGTATTTGGCCCCATGTAGCTCATCCATGAGCTCATCAATCCTAGGAATAGGATACCTATTATTTATAGTCTTTTTGTTCAAGGCTCTAAAATCTATGCACATTCTCAATGTTCCATCTTTTTTCTTCACTAGCACTACTGAAGAAGCATAAGGGCTAGAGCTTGGTCTAATGAGCCCCAACTCTAGGAGTTCTTGGATAGTTTTTTCAATCTCATCTCTAAACCTTTTAGGATGTCTATAAGGTGGTATCTGAATGGGTGAAGTACCCTTCTCCAAAACAATACTGTGCCCAACCCCCCTATCCGGTGGCCTACCATGTGGAAGGTCTCTAAAAACCTTTTCATATTTTTGCAAAAGTCTCTCTATCTCCTTTGGGTGTTTGAAAATATTTATAGTTGGCTTGGGAGATGTAATATGACATTCAGCAACCCATTCTATATCCCCATGCCTCAATATAGATCTCATGCTATTGCAAGTCACTACTTTATTTGGATAAGTGTGTTGCCCTCTCACAACTCTTTGTACTCCTTTTGAATCTTGGAATTTCATTTCGGGAATTTGATAATTTACTGTATTCTCTCCTATTGAATGCAACCATTGCACTCCCAAAACCACATTAGTATCAGCAACATCAACCATATAAAAATTATCAACAAAAGTATAGTTACCTACGGTGACTTGCAGCTTTGGAACCCATGTTTTGAATTGCATTGTGTTGTGACCGAGAATGACAACTGTGAAGCCATCAAATGGTTCAATAGGTATCTTTCTTTTCTCTACCATCTCTGCATCAATGAAGTTATGAGTGGCTCCTCCATCTACCAAAACTGAATTTCTTTGTCCTTGTACCACACCTTTGCATCGGATAGTATGATAGGGAGGTACTGCTGAAAGCACTGCCATTCTTGCTTTGTCCGGTGATGGCTGATTTTCTTCTTGTCTTTCCTCTTCTACTGCTGTCTCATATGCCTCTTCTTGATCTGAAATATGTCCATATTCATCCATGCCCCCATCATACCCCTCATTATCAGAAAATACTTCTATGTATTGAGCCTTTCCTTTGGTACATTTGTGCCCCGGTGTCCATGGTTGGAAGCATGTGAAGCATAGTTTCTTTTTTCTAAGTTCATCCCTGTTTAGTCCCTCTTTTTTATTCCTCTCAAATGACTCTCTTTGCCAAGGTTTCTTATCATATCCATCCCTTTGCCAAGTTTTCTTTTCAAATTTATAGCTAGGCTTAGGAGGAAATCTCGTTCTAGGAAGCACATTTTGGAGATCTCCAGTCAAGCTCATTGCATCTTTTAATGTAGTTGGCTTGTGGGATTTGACCAAACCTCTTAAGGGTTCAGCCAAACCTTCAGTGAACAGAAATACTAATCTTCCCATAGATACATCAGCCACCTTGACTGATAATTTTTGAAAGTCCATCATATATTCAGTAGGGGACCCAGTTTGCTTCAATTGAGCTAGTACTTTGAAAGGAAATTCTGGATCGTTTTGTTCAAATCTTTCTAGTACCCTATCAACAAATTCTCCATATGTTTTAACCTAATTATGACCCAAGGTTTTCAGCCCATGAAACCACCATTCATTGGCATCTCCTTCCAAATGAAAAATGGCCATTTTTAATGCATCCTCTTCCAACATAGGATTCAGCTGAAAATATACATCCAATTTTTGCACCCAAGTGTTAGCAGAATTTTGAGAAGAACCATCAAAAGTAGGAAGTGACATTTTTCCAATAGCACTATTTAATTCTTTGTTTTGGAATGGACTCCTATTGTCTCCCTTCCTATTAATCTTTTTCATAGCATCAATGTAGTCACTGAGTGGTACACCTCTTTTACACTCTTCATTCAAATCATTCCAATCATTTACTAGTTTTTTGTAATCCAATTCAAGATTGGGCTCTTCTTTGGGTGTGAGAAATTTAGGTGCAGTAGGCCTTTGTGTGCTTTGAAATTCATCAGGTCTATTATGAGGTCCTGTACTTGAGAAAATATGCTCATTCCCTTTCATCTTTTCCCCTGAGTGTGAACCACTATTATCTCCTAATATCCCTTTGCTTTGAAGCTGGCTAATCAACAATTCGAATCCTTGCAACAATTTATCACCTATCCTATCCATGTTTGCTGAAAGTTTAGAGAAACATGGATCTAAGGTTGCACTAATTTCCTCCTTATGTTTTAATTTGTCATCCTCCTCTCTACCCATGGTTCCAGTGAAAGACTCCTCTTTTTCTACTACCTCTTCTTCAACAAAAACCTCTTCAACTACCGGTTCAAAGGGTGGTGGATTATTATTTTGACTTATTGTTAAGACCATCAGGTGCCAAGAACATGCTCTAATACCACTTGTAATATCCCTTTTTCAAATTTTATTAAAATGCCCAATTTTCCACTTTTTTTCCCAATTTCGACCTTTGACTAGTTTTACTTTTTTGACCTCCAAATCAACCCAAATGCTCCCAAATATTTTGTAAGAGTGTATGAATGGTATTTAGACTTGAATATCAGGTTCATGGATGTTTTATGGCCCTCCAAATACTGCTGCAAACTTGATTTGTATTCTGATCAATATATGTAATTTTGACTAGTAATTTGTGCATCAAATCCCCCCTGGGTAACACTGCAAATGGCCTTCCAAATGCCTCCAAACTCCCACAAATTTATGAAAAGAGGTATATAATGTGTTAAGTATGTGATTAAGGTCTCATATGCACCATTAATTGATTTTTACTACTGTTCTAACTCTCTCACATTCAACAGCAAAAACCCCCAATTCAACCCTTGGGGAAATGGCACTATTTCACCTCCCAATACAGCTAAACTGAGTAAAAATGCTTCAAATGCTCAAGTACAGTACATGAAACTTGTATAAGACATCCATGGCAGTATATTTATCACAAATATATCAGATAATCATCCATCCATTCGAAATAATCAACATTATAGTGTCATACATCAATGCATTGGGGAAATGGACATTGTTTGCTCATTAATCAATAGTTTTGCATACAACCAGTGGGTATTTCGACCTGAGACTTTCTGAATATCAATAAAAGAGGATATGAATCTATTAAAATCAGAAATATATAATGAGAATCTCTCTCAAGAAGCACAAGTGCTCACCAAAAACGCCCTCCCTCAAGGAGCACGAATATGCCTTCAAAACTGGAAACGGTGGAGAGAAAGTGCTGCACTAAACCAAACCATGAAACTTCCTGTAGCTGATACCTGAAAATACAAACTCCATTAAAGAACCATGAAAGACCTGAGTGGCCTCTCCAAACACCAACTTGGATGGGAATCTTTCACCCTCGAAATTGGCTAAGGCAAGAAACTAGTCATCCACTAACTCTCTCTTCACAAATGCAATTTTTATCAAATCATCAAAAGCCATTCTCATACTTGATTTCTACATTTTATAACCAACATTAGCCTTCAAGGGGTCGAAATCCTCTCAATAGATTCAATAATTTTCCATTTAGAAAATATTCCTCATTTGCCACTTGTCTCCTGTTGCCGCCTGGTTCCACACCTGGGGAAAACGCAGCAGAAGTCTTCAAGCTGCTGGTGTGGCCTTGGGGGCAAGTCAGAGTCAAGTGCTGTCACTTGGGACTCGACTCCTCCGTCTAGGATTTCCTAGCGAAGCCAAGGGGGGTGGACCCTAAAAATGAAAAGAAAAAACTAAGTCGTCTAATCTAGGAGTTAGGAAAATAGTTTTGGTAACCAAGAATAAACAGCATATACTTTTGTGAAATAAAACAATCATTCATCATTTACTTGCACATTAGTCAATAATATGAAATAACATTAAACAAGACCAGTGCCTTATAATGGAGTCAATAAACAAATGCATAAGTAGAAAAAGTAGATGTTGTGCGAGTGTTCTTGGTTTATTTTAAAATTAATGTGGTGGTGATCTTTTTATTATGGTAGGTGGGTTCCCAATATACGCAAGGTATGGGGGAACATGTCCGGAATTCTGAAGCGTGGCTTCCCTCTCAGGCTTAGGCTGAATCGGAGTCTCGAGGAGGTGTTCAGATGCTATACCAACGAGGGCAAGCCTAACGGTTTCCAAGAGGTCACTACTCAGTGTTGTCCCAAGCCTTCTGAGAAATTTGCCCATGACAACAAAATACATGTTGTGTTGGATTTTCACAAAAATGATTTTTTATTAGGGTGGTGTTAGATCCTATTACTAGTCATCCCCTCCTTTCTGATGTGTACCAACTGGATCAGACTGAGCTGCAAGTCGGCCACAGAGCATACGAGAGAAGACCTTGGTATTTTTTAGAAAAATTTTATGAACCCAAATTTTATCTTTTTTTTAAAACCCCAGGAGTCTCTTTTCAGGCACGTATTTCGGGCAAGCCCTCATACAGAAACCCTACTTCGGGAAAGCAAGGGGGGCGTTTTGAGTTTGTAAAAAAAAATGAAAAAACTACGTTGTGAGTGAACTTGTGGCCCGCCAGTGGAACGGACCAACAAGGTTAATTTTAATCCTAGTTAATTTTATTAAATGCCGAAAATAAAAGAAATAAACTACTCTAAAAATCACGCCATGAAAAGAGACGACACAGGCCACCCCTGGGGGGATGGGGTATGGGTGCTGGCTAGCCCACTTGCTCTCGTTTAATAGTTGTTTACAATGATCAGAGAAGTGCCCCAGTCTACTTAAAGTGACTTGGTGGCTTACAAAATTTGAGGAAAAATTGACCGGTTTTGCAAAAATATGAAAATTGGTCCTCCGGATTGCCTGGATCCTCGAAATTTCGGCAGCACCTCCTCCTACCTGTTCGTCTTTTGCTGCAAACCAGCAAGCAATTATTAGTATAAGATGCCCAAAAACACTTTAAGAGTGTCTTTGGAACACCTCCTAAAAAACCCAAAATTTTCTAAGTGAAAATCTAAGTAAAAATTGCAAAATTTAACCAAGTGAAACAAACAGTAATGCTTGTTTGCTTGGGGTCTTTGCAAGCTTTATGAGCTGCAAATTGTATGCTCTTGGACAGCCAAATAAACTTTTATATCAGATCTAACACTACTTTCAAACTTTTCAAGACTTTAACAATTTTTAACCAGTTTAAAAATTAAGTAATGATAGATAATGAAAGATCTAATCTAATGGAAGATAAAGCTTTAAACAACTAGATTAGAACTCTAAGAATGAATCCGATCTACTTAAGAATATATCAATCAAAAAATAAATCAAGAATCACTCTTTAATCGTAACCAGTAATCAAGAAAATTTTGATTTTATAAGCTGAGGAAGAGAGAAGAGACAGAATGGTCCTTGAAACCAAAGACTTTGGAAGCTTGAAAGTGGGAAACCGAGGGTGAGATCCACCAAAATGTGCACAGAAGAAAAAGTGAAGAGCAAACAAGCTATCTCCCTTTCCACACCTGTCAACCTGTAGCAAACAAAACTCACAGAAAAACCATCAAACTAGAAATGCACATGGTTAGAAATCAAAATAGTATGAGCATAAACAAATGAAACATATAAACTTTGAATCTCTAACCAATATGACAAATGCAAGAACAAATTAAAACAAACAAGATTAATTGTTCCTTCCCACAAAATCGTTACCAATCCTTCAAGCAGGCTAGTAGATGGCTGGAAATTACATGCCCAGAATTTGAACTTGCTACAAATTACTCCACATCATGAGACCATGAAACCACTCACAAAGTATCACACATATGGACCTCCAAAGTCTTTTTATTGATCAACAAAATAGCATAAGCTTACAACATATTTCTGCTCACTCTCCAACTAGAGAAAATGGAGTGGGCAGCCATGCTTAAATAGCCAAAGATGGAGAGAAATGGGTGGAATGAGTGGCATAACTCGTGGAGAAAATGAGGCTGCCCACTCCCATGTAATGGGCTGCCAAAATCAGCCCCAAATCAGCTAAAAATCAGCCATGTGACAGCCCATAAACATAGCTGCAAATTCCATGATTGAAGGGGCCCAATTTTGGGAAATATGCCCCCCTCAAATGGGGAAGTAATCCCACTAATATAGCTGCCCGGAATCTTTCCAAAATCAGCTCTTACAACTCCTAAAACATAGCTAAAAAAATCAGTCCATAAATCACTCCCAAAATTTAATATTTTTATTAAGTCATTTTTTCACTTTTTCAATTTTTTATGACTTTTTGGGGTTTTTTGACTTTTTTGGATTTTTGTGGAAAAATAATCACCCAAACATTAGAAAGAGTGGGTTTAGGGGTTTAGGGGGTGCTCTCAGTTAGAAAACGAGCACCCCTAAGGCAAAAAATACCTCCAGATGCCCCTTATAGGCCAACTAAATTTTTTTTAATTGAACCATTAAAAAATGGCCCAATTTACGGAAAAAATAAAACTTGCCGAAAATTAAAAACAACCTAGGGGGACTTAGCACATGTCCATATGACTCAAAATTAACGCCTAGCATGTTCATATACATTGACCCATAGACTTTAACAATCCCCTAAGGCCCGTCAGCCTCCCCAGGCATTCCAGCTTTGGAGGAGCAGGAGAAAAACCCATTAATTATGTTATGCACTAATGAAAGACATAATAGATAGGTGAAAAACTCCTTGGAATACCTGACTTAGCCAAAAAGTCCTAGGGAACCAAGTCTTTTACAAAACACCATGCTAGTACGTTTTGTTACAAACCCCGCAGGGCCATGGACATGTGGAAAATTTTAAAAACGGGGGCCTTTAAAAAGGCCAGCTGGATATCAAATCACCAAAAATGAACATGTATCATGTTCCACTCTGCCCGCTCGCTTGATAATCCAACCAAGTACAACTTAGTTGGCAACATCTCCTAGTTCCAACCTTCCATCTTCTCCCAAATTCGAATTTGAGTCTCTTTAGATTCCTCCAACTCCATGAGTGCCTTCTTGAGCCTATTTTTGGGGCTGACATGTCATAATGGTCAGGTGTAAGAAGTCAGGTCTGAATTTTGTCATAAATGTCATAGATGCTTCATTATTGTTGTCATAAAACTAGGGAATCTAGCCCAAGTGTCCACTAGTCTCCAATTTGACTCTTCCTCTCCCATGGAGGTTACTATTCCATCCCATTTCGACCTAAGATGCTCAATTCCATGTTTTATGACTTACCAACTCACCCAAGAGTGTTCACCTTCCCATGAATTCAAATTGGCAAGAGAGAGCTGCCATGCGTCATTGAAAAATCAAGCTAGTGTGGGTCCCACCACCTCCATATGTCTCCAAAACCACTTGCCACCTATAATTTCTCTTGAATTTATTTATTCATCATATTTATTAAATCCTTGAACCCTTCTAATGTCTAAATATCATTTATTAGTTTCCTTATTACCATCCCACATGTGCCCATCCAACCTAGGAAACTAGTAGGATTGATGGGATTGTCTTACTATGCACTTATTTGAATGGGGACATTACACAAGACCCCAAAATAGAATGGCCAAACAACAAAACAAACTAACTAACTCTCCTCCACGATGAAGGAGTCCCCATCATTATTCACCAAACTGCCTATCTGGCTTGATCTCCACGCAGGGAGTATCAAATCGCCACTATGTCCTACTCTTCTCAAAAAATGACATCGCACTGGTCGATCACATATTTTGTAATTAATAAGATTCTTAGAAAGAAAAAAAAACAGATTCTCTTCCCTACTTTAGGACCTCTTGTCCTCTTGCTAGCCACAACATGTGAACATGCAATAACATTGTTGACTTAGCATTGATGCTCCTGCATTTGACTCCCAAGGTATAAATTATTCATGAACTCCTGTTCATGTTTCTTCAATATTCATCTTCTTGGATCCCAAACCTTCTGTTGTAGTTGTGTTGCTACTGCAAACCTCCACCCCCCCAATTTTTTGGAAAATAGTGGGGCCCCTCCTGTTCTTTTAAGAAGAAGTTTGCCTAAGAGTCTAAGGCCATTAGAGCTTTTCCTTACTTCGTCTTTTTTTTTTTTTTTGCTTACTTCACTTTTGAGTTTATTTTCATCCTTTTTCCTAAGTAAATCTCAAAGTTCTAAGCTACAACAGCGGAGATTTTGAGTTATCTTTTTTCGCGATTATGGATGACTCTTCCTGAAATGGAGGTAAAAGTTCACCAAAGTTCTCCGCAACGGCGGGGAAACTTGTGCAAGTCTATCGCAACGGCGGAGTTAGACAAATGAGTCTGACACGATGGAAGAGTTAAGACATCTTTTTCGAAACAATGGAAGAACTTGCGAAATTCCTTCCGCAATAATGGAGGAATCAGTACTTCTCCTTTCTGATAAATTGTTTCATTTGAGATATCGCAACTCCCCACAACCACGGAATAACTTTCCTATCTTTTCCACAACAGTGGATAGAGTTTCCTAAACTTTTCGTCTTGCAACTTCGCAGCTTTCCTTGGCGGGAAAACTCAAGTAACTTCTCCACAATAATGGGCAAGCTCAGATTTTCCTTCAGCAACAGTGGAGCACTTAGCCATCTTGTCCCGTTTTCGACGGTCGCTTTCAATACTAAAATTTCAGATTTCACCTTTTCCGTACACCTTAATTAACCCCGTTTTATTGCACACCTACCCTATTAGTGTCTCGCACGAGTCAAGGGTTTTATATAGGGCATTAATCCCGTTAGGATTTTCATAATCTCCATTAGCTGGAAGGCTCACCCCATTCCATTCAAGATTGCATGCACCTGCTCCAAGTTCACTGGTTCTGTCGCAGCATCAACGTTCAGCTTCTAATAGGTTAGTACGTTGCTAAGGCTCATGTGTAATGGTTTTCTCTTGTCAAATTAGGTTCTATGGTCCCATTTTGATCGTTTAAGCCCATGCATTGTGTTTTTTCTAATCTAATCGTGGCCTGGGAAGACCCATACCCATACCCTACAGAAAGAAACCAGCTCGTTTTCTTCTAGGGGTGGAGGTTTTAGTACCTTTTTCACCTGTTGAGAAATCATCAAAAAGAAATGCAGCCCATCCCTAACCCGTTTTAGAGCCATTGGCATCATAGGATTGAAAATAGTCCGTCCACCCTTACGCGAAGGACGTCGGTCTCATGCACACTCAGAGTACTTTAACTACATATTTGCATTATAGTGGCCCCATAAATAGACATTTTGATAAGAGTACATAGGAATTTGCATTGACATAATTATTTACTTAAACATGGTGTAGTCATTACGGATGAAATCTGCATTAAGTTTATGTTAGACACACCAAACTAGAAAGATTGGTTGGCATATATGTTAGTAAGTTGTTGACACCACATCATACTTTCTTATGTCTACCTATGTATTTTCCTTGGTCAGGATTATTAAAATGACTAAAGGTGGAAAAAGAAAATCTAAATCAGTCGTCACTGAATCCACTAAAGAAGCAAAGGTTGAGACCACTTATCAGGATACTAAATGCTTTACAGGTGTACCACCGGAGGTCCAATGGGGTGACTTATATCGGATGATAAGGGATCAATAAATCCTAGATGCCCTATTAGAAGAAGAATACCTATACCGGAACATCAAGACATCCTGCATATCAAAGGCAACCACTCGCCCCAAGCTCTTTCCTTGTGGGGAGGTAGTTGGATGGATTTTGTAGCACGCAGACACCCAATCACGAATTCTTTCAGATAGTAGAAGGGATGCCTTTGCGTCTTTCACCACTACTTATGTCTCAGCAACTTATAAGTTACCCCACCCAACTTAGCACCTAAGTGACAAATGGTTGGCACAGGTCAAAAAGGACAACCTAAAACGGCACAGAAGCTGCACATCGTAGGCAAGCAGTTCGAGAAGAAGGAAAATTTAGAGTATGAGGTTCAAAACCTGAGGCCTCCTTTTAGAATGATTGCTCTTATGTTGAGCAAAATTTTTGGCAGACCTGATGGAACTATGTTTATGCTTCAATGGGTACCCATTATCCATTATGTAGCCTTCCGAGGAAATATTTTCAATTGGGCTGACATAATTTCAGAAAGTCTAGCATTAGCCATAACTGCTGCACAAGAAGGGCTAGAAACAAATAGGTCAGAATTTTACATGTCGTCTTATTTGGTGGACTGTATTGTGGAAAAGCATCCCTTTCCAAACCTAGGATGCATTTGGAACCAGGCCAAAGGCTCGATATATATCGCATATAAAATCTTTTGGGTGAAAAACTATAGGTGGCATTACAAGACCATTTGTGAGGAATTCATCATGCCCCTCTATGAGCTAATGTTTGACGAAGAGCCTAATTGCCTATCGGAAAATGACATGGTGGTTCTAGAAAAATACGATGACTTTTATTTTTCAAAGGATGGCACCTACATCATAATCTATGGAGGCTCGAAACCCCCATACATCTTTCCTAAGTATGCCACTGATTACATAGTTCACAAAGAGGAATTACGACAAGTCTTCATCGATGGAATTGGTGGTACATTGTACAACAGGAAGAAGGCTACTTTTCCACCTTTGCCCTTCTATTTGGGGGCTTATAAGTTCTCCAAGATTTCTTTAGCAAAATATTTTATAGCAGAACCAAGGGATTTTCATTTCGGGGAAAGGATCTTTCAAAAAAATGATAGACAAGGTAAGGTCGCCCAACATTGAAAAACAATACATTCTCCCTTTGAATATTCCCATTACTATGATTCAGAGGAGGAAACATACAGGGGAGTCAACATATGACCGAGCTACAAATTTTCCAACACAGTAAATATGGAGCTAGCTCCAGTTCTGCGATTCTCGAAGGATGAAAATAACCTTGAGAAAAGGAAACCTCAGGAGCTGCTAAAGCTCTCTCTAGAGAGGAACAAAGGCTCCTGCAACAAGCTGAGGAGATCCAAAAAAAAGTCAAGGAAAGGGCAAGAAAAGCCCAAGAAGATAACCTCCAAGAAGAAGAAACCCAGAGAAGCCAAGCAGCCGAAGATGAAGCTCGACGGGCTGAGCAAGAAGAGAGGATCAGGCTGGAGGAAGCTGCTAAGCAAGAAAAGGATGAAAGACCGAGAAAGTCAGCAGAAGAGTAGGCACTGAAGAAAGCCGAAGAAGAAAAGAGACAAGAAGAGGATGCTGGTACTAAAAGCGCAAGTATTCAAGACCTCGATGTTAATATCCCTATTGAGAAGTTTCCACTTGTAGCCTTCACACCATCCAAGGGAAGCATGGTATCTACATGGGGTAGGTTTTCCTTTAATAGTAAAAGGAAATCTATCATCAAAGAAACAATTACTAGTGTCAAGAGGCCTTTTCAACCTGATATCATCACCAGGCATGAAACCACCATCATGCAGGGTACTCAGAATGATCCTAAGCTCATGGCATCAATCCCAGTAGCATCTGTTATGGAAACAACAGACAATGTCAATATATTGGAAGACAAATTGAAGTAGGAAAAGGAGAAAGGCCGCCAGTTACAGGAGGCTTTGGTTAAAGAAAAGAATTATACAAATTTGATGATCGAGAAGAATGATGCTCTCGCGTCTCAGAAGGAAGGATTAAATATAAAACTTCAACAGCTGGAAGCTGATAAGAGATCCCTGGCAATGCAATCAAGGGCACTAGAGATAGTGAAAAGAGAACTTGAGGATAAAAACATGAAGCTTGAATCTGAAAAATTTGATACCGCTCAGCAAATTGAAGACCTAAAAGAGAACATTGAAAAGATGGAAGAAGGAAGAGAACTGTTGGAGCAACAATTGGAACAAGCAACCAGTAAAATAGACGATATGGATCCCTTTTATGAGCAAGCTTGTGAGATAGTAAGAGGGATCTACAAGGTACAAGAACTTATAACAGAAGAGATTTGCAATATGAAGACAATCGTGGCTAGAATTGGAGAGATCGGCAGGGAAGCCACTAGGTGCAAGAGAAAGTATGTGCGTATTATTGAAGATATCCAGAAACATATGGAGTGGAGAGAAGGGAATTCTAGTTTCCTAGCAACTCTTTCTTTTAAATCCTTCTTTGGTTTCAGAGCAGATGTGCGCCTTTTAGGTTTTTGCAAATATTACGGAGTAAAGTTGATTGAAGTTTCCATGGTTACCCTTGCACAATGCAACGGTTTGTATCTTCAGATACGAACTTCCCAATAAAAATGCCAGATGATGATGCCTCAAACTTTAGAAGGATTCCTGGAGAAAGCGCAATGCTTGGCTAAGCTGAAAGACGGGTTAAATGCACAAATAGAGTACATCAAGAAGGTGGATACATTGACCACTGAAGACCTCCACCAGTGGATTGTCCAGGCCACTGTTCACAAACACATTTTAGAAGAAAGTCTCCGGGTTGCCAAAGTAGGAATTTCCAACATAGAAGAGGAACTCGCCAAGCATGAAGTCTCACTACAGACCATGCTTCCTCTCTCTACAAACAATGTCATAAAGGAGACTAGTGCTTGGGAAAGCCACATAGAGGAGGTAGACAAGACATTAGCAATCAACCAAGTTTCAACCTCAGTGAATGTTCCAGTGGCTGCAGTAACTCAGGTCTCAGTGGAAACGCGCGCAGCCTCAGAAACACCCGAGTTAACATAGGAGCCAGCCCTAGGATAACTCACATTTTCTCATATCTGTTTGATGAAGGCCAACACGCCTCTTTGGTTTTTTGTTTTATGTGTATACCTTTGAGATATTAAAATGACATTTGGATTTTAACTCCCATTCCTTTTTGTAATTTAATTGGGATATTTATCCTTTTATAAAATCAGCACTACAAGACAAATTAAAAGAATGTGAACGGTTAGGGTATGGGTGGCAGCTCATGGAGTGTTTTGTAAAACTATATATAGCTAGATTAGAGAGGAGAAAAAGACTTGGAAGGTGAAACATTTTCTTTTGATGTACATGAACTATTTCAGCTACACGAATAGAGAAAAGATTTTGGCCTATGGAAGCTAGTGCATTGTTTGCTTAGGGTTCTAATGAATGATAGCTGAACTATTTCTGCATGTTTCATACACATTCTGTGAGATCTTTCCTAGATTTTATGAACTAATTCTTTGCTGTGAATGATATTATTTCTTTGCAAATCTCTGTATCTCATGAGTAATGGAATGCTTTTATAAAAAGAAAAAATCAGAGCTATCTTTGATACTATTCACATTCTGCTGAAAATACATCTTGATTATTAATGGCTATCTGTTTAATTCTCCATATGTTTCTTTCAGTAATGTTACTCATATTTTAATTTGTACTCCTTGCAAGGATAGGTTAGTTTAGGTTAAAATAGTTAGAATAGATTTGTTTAATAGCACCCATTTAATTTAGGGCACTTGCATATCATTCTCCAATATAAAATACATAAACGGTGGATCGGGCCGCAACCGATAAAATAAACAAATATTTAAAACCTATACGGTAGCTGGACCGTTAACCGGACGGATTCCCCACAACAAACAGTAAGCAAGCTAATTGGGCTTGCTTACCGGGGAGAATACCTTGCTGAGTGATGCTGCGATTTTTGAGGCATCAACAGTTTTTGGGGCTAGAAGGAGGGCCACCAGTGCATGGCTGGCAGAAGAGACCCTTTTGTTAATAAAATTTACACTGAAGACCCACCCGAAATAGTTATTCCAAATATTTCAGATCTGGAATCAAGAAATCAAGAAAATCCTAGTTCTGAGGCAGAACAACAAGAAACATTGTATGCTGTCCCTTTTGAAGAAGTAAACCGCTTCAAAAGACATAATCGCTCCTACGTTGGAAGTATCGGAGGACTAACTATTGTTCCTTTGTTACCCAGAATCAGAGCTCCTCGAAAAAACCCTCAGTGTACAAGGGATTCTGTTCTATTCAAATCCTAGAAGAATTATTGGATTTATCTCTAGAAGAAATTACTGAACCGTTCGATGAAGTTAGGCCCAAGACTCCCACGAATCAAGAACCACCACACACCCCAAGGAATACTCTTCATAACTCACCACTGCATACACCACCACATTCTCCACCAAGAGTCATGGCCGTACCCACAAGGAGAGCAAGAGGAGCACTAAATGTAGTTGGACCATTCCATGATTTGCCAAAAAACCCAAAAAAGTTTTTGCCTAAGTATGACCCTGGCAAAGGGATTTCTGCTGAAGATCACCTTAAAAGTTTTTATTTAGCCTTAAATCTTCTCAATGTGGAACATGAAGATGTGGTCTATCGCCTTTTTCCTTACACTTTTGAACCCAAAGTATCTTCCTGGTATTTTAGTTTGCAAGCCCATTCGATAACAAGATGGGAGGATTTTGAGAAATGTTTTCTAAAGAAGTATGGGAATCAGAAGACGGTAGCTACCCTTATGAAAGAACTGCTTTCTATGAGAATGGAAAAGAATGAGAAATTTCAAGAGTTTAACCAAAGATTCACAACATTGCTGAATAATTTCAGCGACGCAACAAAACCCATCGAGGAATGTTTGGTAGAATATTATACAACAACTCTTAAACCCCGATTGGCAATGTTTGTCAAGAGAACTAAGAAAGTTACCCTGATAGAAAACTTTGAAGAAGCAAAGAAAGTGGAAGAAGAGGCTGACAGCATCACCAAACACGCTCTGGATGTAGAGGTTAAGCCAGCAACCGTTATGAAACCATTTCTGTTAACTAGAGATATAGAAGAAACTACAACAGATTTAGAAGATGTCATAAAAATGATGCAAAAACTCTCCCATAAGATGTAGATCTAGAAAAGGATAAGGAAACTAGTTCTTCAAGGCCACCTTTCAAACCATTCTATAAAAGGAAGGAATAAAATGGATAGTCAACCCGCCAGTAAACAATTCTGCTTTACTAAACTTAAATGAAATAGGCATGGACCACTTCTGCACTTTCCATCGAGAGCAGCACTCAGAAAAAAGTTGTCCATAATGGATCAACTCGATGAGTTTAGTAATGAACCAAATGTTAGATGCACAAATTCATGAGCAAATAAATCCCCAACAAGAACCAATTCTTGAGAAAGAAGAGTCTGCTCTCGACACCACAATGATCCTTTGGGATTGGACTCCTACCTAAGAGCCATCTTGTGAAGATTTCATAGATGAAGTTCAAACAACATCTATTAACATCACTACCAGAAGTAAAGGCCCAGTGATTGATCCGATAGTAGAAGCACCTAAAGCCAGGTCTAATCAAATACTGAAAAGACACATAATGGTCATTCCTCCCCAACCCAAGATAAATCCAACAGTCGCTCCCATAGTGACTAAAGAGCCAAACTCAGAAATAACCAAACAGCCAGAAACTCCTTCAAACAAAACAGAAAATCAATTGAAAGTTTCAAAGGAATGTGACATGAGCTATGATATAATCGAAGATATTAAGAAAACAAAAGCAAACATTTCTATTTTTGATATGTGCATCTTTCCACAACAAAGAAATAAATTGATGGAAGCTTTTCATCCACAAACAAGTACTTCATTAGAAAAACACCGATGAAAACCCAAAAATTAATGAAGCAAGTATTGGTGGAAAATCAAAGTCTCAAACCCTCCCTTTCCTCTTAACGTTTGATATTTTTAATCACAATGTTCACAATTGTTTGGTAGATTCTTGTGCTAGTTCAAATGTCACGCTTCTATCTATTTGTAGGAAGATTAATGGGAAGCCTATCCCATCCCCATCTCAAATCATTCAATTAGATAGAACTGTTGTCAAGGTCATTGGCGAAATGAAATATGTACTTATTCGGTTGTCGTCCGATTCAAGAGTGTGTCAATTCATTGATATCATGGTGGTTGATATTCCTAAGGCATATGGTTTAATTTTGAGTAGGGACTGCTCTGTGAAACTAAATGGCTACTTTGCAACAGATTGGTCTCATTTATGGCTTTCCTATCAGAATAGGCAAAATCAAATCAAAATATTAAGAGAACCACACATGAAATAAAATGTCCCTCAGCTAGAAGAAAAAAATGAAGCTGTAGCTTTTTCATCGTCAGTTTTAGGGAACTATTTCCTAGAAATCCAACCTGGAAATGATCAGTCAGAAGATGTCAGCCATGATTCAGACAAATTGTTCGATCTCCTTCATTTTTCATGGGCTGATGATATTGATTGTAACATAGTAGATTTAGTTACTAACTCAGGTAATAATGACACTAACTTAGTTAGAGAAGAAAATATTTTCTGGACTCTTTACTTTGATGGCTCCAAAACTCAAGAAGGATCCGAAGCCGGTTCTATTTTGATCGAACCTAGACAAACTAAGCATTTTTTATCTTGTAGATTAGAATTTGAATGTACGAATAATACTGCTGAGTACGAAGCTTTAATTCACGGGTTAAAGAAAGCCATTGGTCTTAATGTCAAATTTTTGAAAGTCTTTGGTGATTCTGAAATTGTTATTAAGCAAATAAGGAATACAATTCATTGTCTTTCACCACATCTAAAGGGTTATCAAGCTGAAGTTTGGGATTTAATTTCATTTTTTGATGCTTTTAATATCATTTATATCCCAAGATTGCAAAATGCTGCAGATGATCTGTTAGCTACTTCTGCTTCCAGGTTAGTGCCTACTAATCATAAATGTTCCATTGAATTAATTTTCAGGCCTTTTGTTCCGGACAACATTGCAAATCTCAGGGTATTTGATGATCACGATCAAATTATCAGTTTCTTAACCAATGAAGATGCTTTTCAGGAAGCCATCATAGAAGAAGAGGAGAATGATTCAAATCTACAAAATAAAGATACCGTGAAATGGAACTTCATGCCCAAAGGAGTGAGAACTCTAGAAGCACTATTCGATTTGCAAAGCAAGTTCAGGAGACCTGTAAATGCCAAAACCCACAGCTCATCCATGCAACACGAATTAATAAACTTGGGCACAGAAGCCGAACCAAAGTATATTAATCTTGGTAAATGTTGTAGGCCAGAAGAAAGGAGGAAGTTCATTAAACTTTTCCAGCAGTATAAATATGTGTTTGCTTGGACTTATGATGATCTAAAGACATATGATATCTGCATCATTCAACATGTAATACCAATGAAGGAGGGTGTCAAACCTTTTCAGCAACAATTAAGAAGAATGCATCCGACGCTTGAACCTCTAATTCAGAAAGAGTTAAAGAAATTGTTGGATGCAAAGATTATTTTTAAAGTCCGACATTCCGAATGGGTGGCTAATTTAGTTCCAATGAGGAAGAAATTGGGAGAAATCAGGCTCTGTGTAGATTTCCAAAATTTAAGCAAGGCTTCCGATAAAGACAACTATCTTGTTCACCCAATGGAACAGATATTGCAAATGGTATCAGGATCAAAACTTTTCTCTCTACTAGATGGTTTTTCTGGTTACAACCAAGTGCTAGTAGCAGAAGAAGACCGACTCAAAACCACTTTTCATGCAAAGTGGGGAACCTTTGCATACCGAAGAATGCCTTTTGGATTAATAAACGCAGGAGCTACCTTTCAGCGAGCCATGGACATTGATTTTTGAAGATTGGTTGGTCAATGTGTAGTATTCTACTTGGACGATGTAACTATCTTTTCAAAGAAAAGGGAAGACCATGTGTTCCACCTGAAGCAAATCTTTGATCGTTGCAGGAAGTATGGCATTTCTTTAAATCCCAAGAAAAGTGTTTTCGTTGTTCTTGAGGGTAAGATGTTGGGTCATATTATTTCAAAAGAGGGGATCTCGATAGATCAAGAGAGAGTGAAAGTTATTAGAAAAATGACCATGCCCCATAGTAAGAAGTTGATGCAATCATTCATGGGCACTATAAATTTCGTTCGAAGGTTCATACCGGATTTCGCTCAAATCGTCAAACCCTTGCAACAAATGGTGAAGCAAAGTGTACAATTTATGTGGACAAACTTGGAAAAGGTTGCATTTAAAGAAATCAAAGCTGCCATAGCTAGTGCACCTTCTTTGAAAAGTCCAGAATTCGATAAGGATTTTATTATGTACACCTTCGCTTCTGATAACTCTCTCGCAATTGTACTCACTCAAAAGGCAGAATCAGGGGACGAGTATCCGATCTCTTTTATGAGCACTGGTCTGCATGGCGCTGAACTGAACTACCCAGTGGTAGAAAAACAAGCATACACTGTATTCAAGGCAGTGAAACATTTCAAGCCATATATCTTAAAAAACAGAACTAAGGTCATAGTCCCTCACCCTGCTGTCAAGTCTCTTTTCATTCAGAAAGAATTGGGAGAAAGGAGAGGAAATTGGGTTACTGCTCTTCAAGAGTATGACTTAGAATTCAAGCTGGCTACTATCATCAAAGGTTAAATCCTATGCAAGCTGCTTACTGAAAGCCCAGTTGACGAGGAACTAGATTGGAGGAATAAAGCTGAGCTGAACGTGATAGACGTATGCCCAATTTTTACGGCCCCAGAGTCTTGGTACAGGGACTTAGTGCATTATTTACAATCGGTTTACTTACCATAACACTGGAGTCCGAAGCAAAGAAGACCCCTCCATCTTAAATCAGTATCTTATCAGATCATTGAAGGAGTACTCTTCAGGAAAAACTATGATGGTTTTTATCTCAGGTGTTTGGAAAAGGAAGATGCTGGTAACGTGGTCAAAGAACTACATGACAGACCTGCTGGAGGACACCACTCCGGGGATACTATAGCACAAAAAATTCTTAGAGCAGGATACTATTGGCCTACTCTTTTCAGGGATGCTCATGCCTATGCCAGAAATTGTGATGTATGTCAAAGAAGTGCTGGAAAGCTACCTAAAGCAGCAGGTCCCTTGCAGCCAGTTATCATCATTGAACCATTCGAGCAATGGGGTATAGATATTATTGGTTAAATAAATCCAAACTCCTCGCTGCAGCATCGGTACATTCTGACTACTACAGATTATTTTACAATATGGGACGAAGCTATTCCCCTACGAAAAGCTAACGAGAATACGGTTATCAACTTCCTGGAAGAAAACATCATAACCAGGTTTGGGGTTCCAATTTCTCTAGTTTTTTATAATACACCTTATTTTTCATCAATGAAGATTAATGAATTCATGTATGAGAGAGGAATTAAATTGCATTACTCAGCCAATTACTACCCTCAGGGAAACGGTTTAGTTGAGTCTACCAATAAAAATCTCATCTGAATCCTTAAAAAGACTGTGATCGAAAATCAAAGAAGCTAGCACATAGCTCTCCCTCATGCCCTATGGGAAGACAGAGTGATGCCTAAGAACGCCTTAGGAGCTTCCCCTTTCAACCTGGTCTATGGCAAGGAAGCTATTCTCCCTCCAAATATATTACTCCCATCTTTGAAATTGGCCCAATCCTCTCGAGGTTCTAGTAGTCAAGCTCTACAATCCAGGATTGATATCCCGCTAAAACTGGAAGAGTCACAGGAAAAGGCCAAAGACCATTTTCATCATCACCAAGACATAGTCAAATGATGGTTTGTTAAAAGAAAATCCGGTAAGAGATTTTTCGAAGTAGGGGACTTAGTTCTCAAATGGGACCACCAACACGACGGTAAGGGAATGCACACAAAGTTTCAACACCTATGGGTTGGCCCTTACCAAATTTATGAAAAGCTTGTCCCATCAACTTATAGATTGAAAGATTTACAAGGAGAGGAACTAAACCTCCCTCTCAATGGCCTCGCCTTAAAACAATACTTTGCATAAATCCCAAGAGGGTTTTTGTACATAAATAAGCACTGTGTTCTTTCTTTTACTTGATTTTTTTTTCTTTTATCGCTTTTAGTGTGCTAGTTAGTTTGATTTTACCTTTGTTTGTTTTCACTTTTGTTGTAAAGCCCTTTTGTTTTAAATAAAGCCAAGCACAATTTTGGTATAGTTGAGGGATTAGACTCCAGACAAAACTCAAATGACGGACACAAAGAAGCTCATTGATTAAAGAAAATATGTGTAAATTTGTTTCCATTGAGTGGTTTCCCTAAATGCAGAAATTCTTTTTCTGATTGGTAAATGTAACCCCTGTCGAATAACTGGGATTCAACATGTCCTTCTGACTATCTTAGGGCCCCATTCACTCTAACATTAATAACTGTCTTGGGAAGCTTACTACGGCAAGCCCATGCAGAGGAAGCATGTCTTACAGATGTATGGTATTTTAAATGATCCCATGCTACAAATCAAAGCTCAAAAGCTCATATCAAAGAGTCTAGTTTCCATAAATTCTCGCCTCAATTAAAGCATGGCTGAGAAAATTGAAGGAACTTTCAAATCAAGGAAGTTGTTCAAATAAATCAACTCAGGAAGGTTCTTCTCCGTCTATGAAGCATGAAAAAAATAAATCTTTCGCTCACACAAAAGGACATTATGGATTGAAGAACTCTTTATCAATCATGGAAAACTGGAGAAATCCATTTCTGGAATACTCACATGGCAAAAGCTCGTGAATTAAAATAAACATCCAAAATGATGCAAGACAGCATGGGAATGAGGAACAAACGAATATGTCTATCAGATGTTGTGATGATCTTGTGGAGTCTTATAAGTAGTAAGTTTTGAAAGGCGTAACTTTAAAAGGAACCTCACATCCTGGCCCTCAGAGAGTCAGAAGGCTGACGCAAAGTTGCCTTTGTTCCCATCACCATTATGATAAGATTAATCACTGCATTCTCAGAAGCTAAGCTATGGAGATAGGATGATGCACATGAAACCAGAATTTTTGTAAGTGTCCTGACCATATGATGAGTCTATGTCAGAGATCTAGGTTCACCAGCGAATCGCCAATTGTTGCTACTGCAAACCCCCCCCCCAAATTTTTTTTTTTGGAAATAGTGGGGCCCCTCCTGTTCTTTTAAGAAGAAGTTTCTCTAAGAGTCTAAGGCAATTAGAGCTTTTCCTTACTTCATCTTTTTTTTTTTTTTTGCTTGTTTCACTTTTGAGTTTATTTTCACCCTTTTTCCTAAGTAAATCTCAAAGTTCTGAGCCGCAACGGCGGAGATTTTGAGTTATCTTTTTTTCGCGATTGAGGAGGACTCTTCCCTAAACGGAGGTAAAAGTTCACCAAAGTTCTCCACAACGGAGGGGAAACTCATGCAAGTCTGTTGCAATGGAAAAGTTAGACAAATGAGTCTGACATGGCGGAGGAGTTAAGACATATTCTCCAAAACAACGGAAAAACTTGCGAAATTCCTTCCGCAACAGCGGAGGAATCAGTCCTTCTCCTTTCCGATAAATTGTTTCGTTTGAGATATCGCAACTCACCCGCAACCACGGAATAACTTGCCTATATTTTCCGCAACAATGGATAAACTTGCATAAAATTTCCATCTCACAACTTCATAGCTTTCCTTGGTGAGCAAACTCAAGTAACTTCTCCGCGATAATGGGCAAGCTCAGATTTTCCTTCAACAGCGGTGGAGCAATTAGCCATCTCCTCCCATTTTCGATGGTCACTTTTAATACTAAAATTTCGGATTTGACCTTTTCCGTACGCCTTAATTAACCCCATTTTATTGCACACCTACCCTATTAATGGCTCGCACGCGTCAAGGGTTTTATATAGAGCATTAATCCCATTAGGATTTTCATAATCTCCATTGGCTGGAAGGCTCACCCTGTTCGATTCAAGATTGCACGCACCTGCTCGAAGTTCACTGGTTCTGTCGTAGCATAAACGTTCAGCTTCTAACAGGTTAGTACCTTGCTAAGGCTCATGTGTAGTGGTTTTCTCTCGTCAAATTAGGTTCTATGGTCCTAGTTTGATCGTTTAAACCCATGCACTGTCTTTTTTCTAATCTGACCATGGCCTGGGAAGACCCATACCCTTACCCTACAGAAAGAACCCAGCTCATTTTCTTCTAGCCGTGGAGGTTTAAGTACCTTGTTCACCTGTTGAGAAATCATCAAAAAGAAACGCAACCCACCCATAACCTATTTTAGAGCCGTTGGCGTCATAGGATTGAAAATAGTCCGTCCACCCTTACGCGAAGGATGTTGGTCTCATGCACACTCAGACTGCTTTAATTTCATATTTGCATTATAGTGGCCCCATAAATAGACATTTTGATAAGAGTACTGTTATCACATATATAGTAGCCGGGCTACCATACATTATTTTTCTCATTCCAGTACACTATTCAGCCAGTTCCCTTGCATTTGAGATGCCGAGATGAGCATCTATATTGGATCACTATCAGATTGTGGACAACAGTTATATTCCCCATGCCATGACTGAGTTTCAGGACACTCAGAGAGATGACCGATGTAGCCATTATACCATTGGTGCATAGCAGACAGTAGTGCCCAGAGTTACAGCAGCAGTTCCAGAGGACAGATGATGGTACAGGTTGATGTGCATTCAGGTATATGACTCAGCAGGTATATTACGGTGTTATGGTTAGATTGCTTTTATACTTATTCTTATAGCATGTCATAGCACTTAGTGTCATGATCTGGCGATCATATAGATATATGGACCTGGTTGATCTATTATATATATTATATTGTCCCTACTCATACTTAGAAGTTCACTATTCATACTCATTGGTACATACCCTCCTTAGGGAGAATAGAGGTGATCATTACACCATACTTTGTCTTGCTAGTGTTGGCTCCATTATTCATTGTCTTCATCCATCCATGGCCTACCTTTTAGATTATCACCCTGACTTACTACTTGACTAGTGGCATGGAGGACTTTTCCCCACTGTAGCCTCTGTATTGGATGAGCCTCCCTGTTTATTGTGTCTCGGCTCTGAGTTGGTGACAAAACTTACCTATGGTGAGTTGGAGTTCCTTGGAATTCCCCCTAGTCACTAAAGTTGTGTTGGCTAAACCTGAAACTTTTAGTGCTGCCATCAATACAAAATCTGGAAAATGAAATGCTATATCTTGTATGAAAAGCCCATTCATGCAATGTGTTTTTGAACACACATGAATGAAAGGCGTGCCAAATGAAAATGGCCATAAAAATAAAATGTTATATCTTGTGGAAAATAAATACCTAGGTAAACAAGTTGTCCATGACACACCTAGAAGTGCTCAGGTAAACAAGTGCCTTAAAAACACACCTGCAGTAGAAAGCCTAAAGAAAAAATGTAAATCTATGCAATGTGTTTGTAAACACACATAGATCAAGGCTATGGAAACTTCAGGCCCAAAAAGCAATGGAACTTAAATGCTATATCTAAGCAATTGCTGGCCTTGTTTGTATTATGGATTGTGCGCATCTGTGAAGGTGAATAAACCCTCTTTAAACAACTCATCCATTTGTGAGACACCGCCATTCCCTGTGTTATTGCTCATTCAATATATACTATGGTGTATTCCCTTTCCCTTGCCAAAGTGTCACAAAGTCAAGACAGTTAAGTCATCCCTTAGCCTAGCCAGTTAATTCAGCCTTCACCCTTCACTAGCAAATTGATCACAACTATGAAGTGAGTATGGTCCTGAAAGTCTAGTCTGAGTAATAATAATAATAATTAACGACACTATATATTTGGATGTAGATCGCCAGTCATGATCATTATGTGTTATAATTTCTATTTGAATAAGTTGTAGAGCATGTATTAACCTTGATACTTTGCAGTAGCCTTGGATGATGGTCTGAGTTATATTTGGTCTTGGTTAGACCTAGTTTGACCATGGAGGACCATGGGACATGAGATGTTAGACCTTATGATGATATGGATAGATGATATATGGTCTATGTACACATACAGGATGATTCTATGCAGCAGCTACAGGGTTATGATGATGTTTCTTGGGGTACAGCAGTGTTTGATCATTTATAGAGCATTATTATTGGCCTTGTTCTGGTATATTGGATATTTATTTTGATCATGCAGAGACTCATATGGTGTATGAGTACACATCTTTGAAATATTTGGAGCTTCTGAGTCCAATGGGACAGTTTGTTTTCAGTTCCGGGCACTTACAGTGATGATTGAGCCTCAGTAGGCTATCCCAGTGCAGTTTTGGTCTGTTGGAGGCCCTGTCGGAGCAGATGTGATTTTTATCCGGATGACCTAGGGCGCTGATGAGGGAGGGGGTGGTCCAGCCACTTGTTTTTACCATATTACCCCCCTTCCGGACACACGGGTTCCCTCACCTTGACAGCGCCAACACTCCAGGAGGCTGTTTGGGGCAGTTTCACGCTTCCCGAGGCATTTCAGGATTGGTAGAAATGGCTATTGAGGAAATCGATTTGGGATACTGAGGCAAATTTATGGCATGGGATGATCAGGGATGATATATCGGGACCTTCCACACCTTATCCAGCAGTTTCAGCTTCATCGGGGCCCGCATCCATCACTTATGGCACTTTCTGTGGATTTTTGAGGTCTTTTGAGGACCACGACTTCACTATGGAGGCACGATTTGGTACATTCATGATTATTTTTTGGTTATTGTGCTATGGGGATTGACCAAGGAGGGATAAAATTACCCCTTGGACCCACCATAAGCCTCTTATGATATTTTGTCATCATGATTTGGTGGGATTCCCCTCTTATAGGGCGATTTTGTCCACTTACATTATATTTTATTAGTGATCCATGTATTTTATCGTTGAGCTCATCTCAACCATTGATTAGACATTTGTATCTTTTAATCTTAGCCACTCATTCAAAAAGTGGTTAGGTTTTTGGTGCCTCTCCTTCCTATTTAAAGGAGAGAGCCTCTCATTATAAAGGGGACTTTTGGCTCTGGATTATTGGAATAGAAAATTATTATTGCATCTATCTCCAGTGTTGTGGTGAATGTTTTTGGTGTTCGTTCGTTGGTTCTTCCTTTGCACTGAGTTATTGGAGATCTTGTTTGCCATATATTTTGTACCACGATTTTTGCATCTACAGGTGGAGGTCGATTTGCTTTGAGGAGGAGGTATTGGTAGGGGAAGACTCTCCCTACTTCTTCTTTGGAGCTCTTCGTTGGTAACAGGGAGTATTACTGTCCCAGGACCTTCTATTTCATGTTACTATTGCATTTCTCTTGTATTTCTTCCATACTTGATCTTACTGATTGAATCTTCATTCCTTGGTTTGACAAGTAGAGGAAGGCGCACTTGTGGGCTAGGGCATCAATTTGGCAAGCAAAATCAACAATCTCTCATTTGATCTCTGCGGGAATCTTCCTCAACATCAAGGCATCTCATCCACATCACTCAGGTATGATCTCAAGGTAAGTTCTATCTCCATGATCTATCCAATTGTCTAAAATATTTTAAAACCCTAAATTAAATCAAAACCCCATTTTTACATTTTCTCAGATCTACTTAGATCTAGTGGGTTGTTGGGCATAATATTAAAAACCCACCTCTATAGCATCCATGGCATCCCGGATATATAGTTTGGTGAGGATTGGCTTCTGTTTGACCCCTCTCCCATGCCAACTTAGCTTCTCCCAAGCAAGGCGCACTTCACTAGCTGAGCAAGTTGACCTAGATCTAGGTGGTGGGTGTTTGAGATTCCACTTGATTTGTCATCTACATATCCAATAACATACACCCAGGTTGTCACTTTCCTGAAATTCACCTTGTGGGCCCCATTCCACATTTTAAGGGATTTAATCCCCCTTTTGGACCACTTGGAACACTTAAACTCAGATCTATTAATATCTAACCGTTGGATTACCATGAAATTACAGATCCATACTCCTACCTGACAGATCTACCCGGATCTAAAGTTTGGATGCCATCCGACTTGTTTTGACCCACCTAACCCCACTTTTTAGCCTCCTTGGGAAAAGTCGCACCACCTTGGAGAAGTGAGTTCACTCACTTCTAGGAGCTGGGTATTTGAGATTTTGGAGATTTAGAACCGGAATAATTTAAAACCTAGGTCTAGACTATCACTCTATCAAAAATTGCCTTGGGGATAGCATTCCTTGTTTTAAGGGATTGTGGTCCACTTGGGTCAAACCTAGATCTAGACACATTCATCCATCAAGACCTCTATTGCCCACCTGTCCCAAGTACTAGGAGTCCTAAACCACAAGTCAAACCTATTTTGACTCCACTTCCCAATTCCCAAGGCACTGGTTTCTCTCCAAGTTAGTTCAACTTTCCTAGATTGTTGGATTGACTTGTGGATTGACCTATGCATGGTGAACTAAAACCTTGAAGATATCATGTATCATGGTCAAGCTTGTCATCTGTACTAGTTAGCCCCAATACAACCCTTAAACTACCCTGCACTAGGACACGGTTCCCAAGGCAGTGGACTTTCCAACATTGAACTAGTACTCTAATCCTAGATCTCATTTCAAATATCATAAGTCACTCTCACATCAACAATGAACCAAAGCTACACTCTTTGAATCCCTCACTTGTCTTGTGACTTCATCCTAAGGTCTAGGATAAACCATACACCTTACTTCACTTAGAATTAACTTGATTTGGTGTCTTGGTTTTGATCTCTCGTGTCGGGAGTAGATCGGGTCTCCCCCTTTGTTGTCTGGGCTAGACAACATAAAGTGAAGGTTGCCTCGACTGGCGTGACAACCAATCCATTGGAGGTCGAGGTGATCGTGGTTGCACCTTTGAGTTGCCCTTCCCTATTGCCATCCATGAGTGGATACATCCATAGGGGTAACTACAGCTTAGGTGATAACAAGTACGTAGGAATTTGCATTGACATAATTATTTACTTAAACATGGTGTAGTCATTACGAATGAAATCTACATTCAGTTTATGTTAGATGCACCAAACTAGAAAGATTGGTTGGCATATATGCTAGTAAGTTGCTGACACCATGTCATACTTTCTTATGTCTACCTATGTATTTTCATTGGTTAGGATTATTAAAATGACTAAAGGTGGCAAAAGAAAATCTAAATCAGCCGTCACAGAATCCACTAAAGATGCAAAGGTTGAGACCACTTATCAGGATACAAAATGCATTACAGGTGTACCACCGAAGGTCCAATGGGGTGACTTATATCGGATGATAAGCGATCAAGAAATCCCGGATGCCCTGTTAGAAGAAGAATACCTATACCGGAACATCAGGACATCTTTCATATCAAAGGAAACCACCCGCCACGAGCTCTTTCCTTGAGCGGAGGTAGTCAGATGGATTTTGCAGCACGCAGACACCCAATGACGAATTCTTTCAGATAGTAGAAGGGATTCCTTTGCGTCTTTCACCCTTGCTTATGTCTCAGCAGCTTATAAGTTACCCCACCCAACTCAGCGCCTAAGTGATGAATGGTTGGCACAGGTTGAAATGGACAACCTAGAAACGACACGGAAGTTGCTCGTCGCAGGCAAGTAGTTCAGGAAGAAGGAAAATGAAGAGTATGAGATTCAAAACCTGAGGCTTCCTTTCAGAATGATTGCTCTTGTGTTGAGCAGAATTTTTGGCAGACCTAATGGAACTATGCTTATGCTTCAATGGGTACCCATTATCCATTATGTAGCCTTCCAAGGAGCTATTTTCAATTGAGCTAACATAATTTAACAAAGTCTAGCATTAGCCATAACTGCTGCACAAGAAGGGCTAGAAACAAATAGGTAATATTTCTACATGCCGTCTTATTTGGTGGACTGTATTGTGGCAAAGCATCCCTTTCCAAAACTAGGATGCATTTGGAACCAGGCTGAAGGCCTGGTATATACCGCATATAAAATCTTTTGGGTGTAGAATTACAGGTGGCATTACAAGACCATTTGTGAGGAGTTCATCATGTCCCTCTATGAGCTAATGTTTAACGAAGAGCCTAATTGCCTATCAAAAAATTCCATGGCAGTTCTAGAAAACTACGTCAACTTTTATTTTTCAAAGGATGGCACCTACATCAGAATGTATGGAGGCTCGAAACCTCCATACATCTTACCTAAGTATTCCACTGACTACATAGTTCACAAAGAGGGAGTATGACAAGTCTTCATCTATGGAATTGGTGGTACATTTTAAAACAGGAAGAAGGCTACTTTTCCATCTTTGCCCTTCTATTTGGGGGCTTATAAGTTCTCCAAGATTGCATCAGCAAAAGATTTCATAGCAGAACTAAGGGGTTTTCATTTCGGGGAAAGGATCTTTCAAAAAAATGATAGACAAGGTAAGGTCACCCAACATTGCAAAATAATACATTTTCCCTTTGAATATGCCCATTACTATGATTCAAAGGAGGAAACATAGAGGGGAGTCAGCAATATGACCGAGCTGCAAATTAGCCAACACAGTAAAGATGGAGCTAGCTCCAGTTTTGCAATTCTCAAAGGATCATAACAACATCAAGAAAAGGAAACCTCAGGAGCTGCTGAAGCTCTCTCTAGAGAGGAACAAAGGCTCCTACAACAAGTTGAGGAGATCCAGAAAAAAGTCGAGGAAAGGGCAAGAAAATCCCGAGAAGATAAACTCCAAGAAGAAGAAACCCAGAGAATCCAAGCAGCCGAAGATGAAGCTAGGTGGGCTCAGCATGTGATGAACCTGCAATAATTAATTAATGCAAATACACAAGATATCAGAAATAAAAGAACAGAATCACTTTTATATTGATCACGGGCCACTTCGAGGGGGCAACCTCCTTTGAGCAAGCTCAATACAATTAACTTCACTGTGCCTTCAATGACCTCAACACACACTTATATACTAATTCTATGCCCAATACTATGAGTCAAAACCATGGGACATATAATACTACAGGACGACTTACAAAGCATATGCGTCCAATACTATGGGTCAATACTATGGGCTAATATAAACTACGGATCAACAAATATTACGGGACGACTTACAAAGCATATGCGTCAAACAACAATATACTAACATAGTAAAGAGAAGGGTTGACATAGGTTCCTAACATCTGCTCTCCCTTAGAAAAAGCTTTGTCCTCAAAGCTTTGGTTGGAGAAATTGCTGCAGAATCTGAAGGAGTGGTTCCCCGGTAGCATCCTCGGTTTGCATTTCGGGCCACTGACGCCTTTGGAGTGTCAAGAAGGATTGCTTGGAAGGCTGTAGATGAAGAAGAACCTTGTCAGCTGCGTGGAAAATGCGCTCAGAACGGTGTTGATCGGCTTGTTGTTTCCAGCGAATTCTGGCCATGTGAAGATTGTCCTGCAGAATGAGAAGAATCTGATCGCGGTTTCAAAGAACCGAGTCAATTTCCTGAACTGGGGAGCTGCTAATGGTGTATGGAAGAAGAACTGGCGGTGTTTGTCCATAGACTGCTTCATATGGTGTCCTTTGAGATGTGGTAGTGTACCACCAGAGTGCTGCTAGGAAATCATAGAAATAGTTGGCCAAAGCTGTGTAGGGATGGGAAAGGGTTTGATCAATCCCGAAAGAAGTGTCGGTTCCCCCTTGTTGACTTGGAAAGTATCATCGTTAGCCACCATCTGTTGAATTGTCATTTTTAGTCTTGGCCAAAAGAAGTTACATTGTTCCTGGTCATACATTTTGTAGAACCCAGAGTGCCATGTTGATGAAGAAGCATGGAGTTCATAGAAGAGATAGCCTTGTTGAACATATTGCAGCCAATTTGGAACAAGCAGAGAAAGAGCTGTAAGAGAAAATGGGTCATCAATTGTGCGAGAAGGAGCATCTTCCACCATATTGTCCTTACCCTTCTTGTAAGTGATCACATAGGGATAACCCATGAGTTGGATAACCCATTGCAGGTGTGTTGGGGAGGAGACCCATTATTCCAGAAAATTTTTCAGACTCGGGAGATCAGTCTTGATGTAGAAATAATTGCCTAATAGGTATGGCTGCCACTTCTGTACTGCATGCAAAATAGCCATCATTTCCTGCTGAGAGGTAGATGTGGCTACATTCTTACCGGAAAGGTCTCTTGAAGGAAGCAAGCTCATTGGGTCAACAAAGATACCTGCATATCTATCCAAGGGAGCAGTGGAGACTGTTGATGGGTGAATCTGAATGGAATTAAGCTGAGCAATGACACCATGTGAATTCTTCTTAAGGATTTTTTCCAGGCGATGTGAACTGATGATGCAGAGAGACCCTGGTTGTAAGCCCCTAAATTTGTGTTGTGCCCCATTGACTTTAAACTGCATCTCAAGTTCAGCAAAATCCCATAAGATGGGGCCAAATGTGCGTAACCATTGAACGCCCAAAACCACATCACATCCGCCTAAGGGCAAGGCAAATATGTCAGAGCATAGGTTATAATCTTCCATAGAGATACGCACATTGTGACACTTCCCCTTGCAAGGTAAGGTGCCCCCATTGGCAACCATGACTTCAAAGTTGGAGCAAGGATGGACAAAACAATCAGCCTGTTTGGCAATTCGAGGGTCAATGAAGTTATGAGTGCTACCAAAATCAATGAGTATGGTAAGAGGGAGCTTCTTGAAGTATCCCCTAACCCGCATTGTTTGTGGGGTGGTGACACTGGTTACAGCATGGAGAGAGATCTCGGATGGGTTGTCCTGAGATGGGGTGTCAATAGGCGGGTGTTGCATGTCGATCGGATCATCTACTGTATCTGTAGCTTCTTCACCAAGTTCTAAGGCAGGCGGAGAATCCACATCCAAGAGATAGAGCTTTTGTTGAACACATCTATGTCCCCGAGTGAATTTCTCATCACAATTATAGCAAATCCCTTTTTCTCGGCGTTCCTGCATTTCTATTTCAGACAAATGCTTGATAGGAGTTGGTTGAGGAGCAGGTGTGATGGGAGGTCGTTGGGAACCCATATTTCTGAAGGGAACAAAGGTGGGTTTGGAGCGTTGTTGAGCTGCGATCTTGTCCTCGGCCAACCCAACCCTAGGACTTCCAACATTGTGTTGGGACAAAACATTTTGACCTCTGAGCGGATTTCATCCTTGAGACCACTGATAAAACAACTCCTGTAGAATTCATCAGACAATCCTTCTGTGTGATTGGCTAGTTTCTCAAATTCCATCTGATACTCTCTCACTGTGCCAGTTTGGTGAAGTTTAGTGAGTGCTCCTGTGAAGTCGTCAAAAGCACTAGGACCAAATCGTGGCAAAATGAGTTGGCAAAAATCTGTCCAGTTTGGCTCAGGATGAGCTTTGATGTACCAACGGTACCATTGAAGGGCTTCCTGTTCCAAATGAAAGGATGCAAGTGGAACTTTCTAAACATCAAAAGTATTATGTAGACTGAAATATTGTTCTGCTCGGTATATCCATCCAGTTGGATCAGTACCATTGAAGCGAGGAAAATCAAGCTTCGGCCCACGAAAATTGCTAGAAGCAAAGAACCTGGTGGCTGCAAAAGATTATGGCTGTCTAGTATTGTTCATGGCTGAATGCTACAGATGGAGGCTGAGAAATTTTTCATCCAGATCTTGGAGTTTGGTTTGGATGGCTGCAAGTGCTTCCTCCATGGTGTGTGCTCCTGCACAGGTGACAACCATAACCAGGTTTTTTTTTTTTTTTTAACAGACTGGAGCGGCTACGGCTCAGAAGGAATCTGGAACAACGCCGAATGGCTAGATCTGGAACGGCTTGCAAAATGGATCTGAAACGGCGCAGCAGTGATCGACAATAGTTCAGCTGAAAGTAGATATGGACCCCAAGTATGTGCGGCTTCCTAACAGTTCAGGGTTTTCACTCGGCCACCAATGCTGTCTGACGGCTTGTGTATTGGGGCAGTACCCCTCACTCCACGGCTCAGGTAAAACTGATAACCGCTTTGCCACAAACGACAGCTCTTGGTTTACCTCACGGGTGGGAACTAGTCAATCAGGTAGGGGTCATTGCCCTTTTCGCTGGCAGGTCCTCTCAATGGGCTAGCTACTTCGGGGTTCCTGTGGTACTCCTCACAATGAGTTTTAGGTCTTATGCCCAAGTACTTCCCACAGTTAAGCGGATAGGGATTATTCCCAAATCCGAACCTGCAACAGAAAAAATTTGGGCAGAAATTCCACCCAATGTTCAAAAACCGGATCTATATTGCTCAGAATCGCTATTATAGCATGTTTCCGGAACTGGAACAACCACTCTGCTTCTACCCATGAAAACGGAATAGAAATCTGGGCACTCAGTCAAAATATTTTCTCGCCGCAATTTCAGCGGCCGTCACCGAAATTCTGAAAAATTGCTGATTTTAAATCCGTGATATCTCCACTTTTAGAACTCCAAATGAGATGATTTTTTTTTGAAACTGCGTATTTTTTAAAGAGGAATTCAGATATGTAATCGGTTTCTTCTTATTTTGTGCAGAAAGTTTCAGAAATTGATCTGAAAGTCGCCGCCCAAAAAAAGAAAAAAAATTTCCCACTTGTGCCAAGGAAAGTGCTCTGATACCAAATGTGATGAACCTGCAATAATTAATTAATGCAAATACACAAGATATCAGAAATAACAGAACATAATCACTTTTATATTGATCACGGGCCACTTCGAGGGGGCAACCTCCTTTGAGCAAGCTCAATACAATTAACTTCACTGTGCCTTCAATGACCTCAACACACACTTATATACTAAGTCTATGCCCAATACTATGAGTCAAAACCATGGGACATATAATACTACAGGACGACTTACAAAGCATATGCATCCAATACTATGGGTCAATACTTATAAACTACGGATCAACAAATACTATGGGACGACTTACAAAGCATATGCGTCCAACAACAATATACTAACATAGTAAAGAGAAGGGTTGACATAGGTTCCTAACACAGCAGGAAGAGAGGATCATGTTGAAGGAAGCTGCTAAGAAAGAAAAGGATGAAAGACTGAGAAAGTCAGCAGAAGAGGAGGCACTGAAGAAAGTCGAAGAAGAAAAGAGACAAGAAGAGGATGTTGGTCCTAAAATCCCAAGTATTCAAGACCTTGATGTTAATATCCCTATTGAGAAGCTTCCACTTGTAGCCTTCACACCATCCAGGGGCAGCACGGTATCTACATGGGGTAGGTTTTCCTTTAACAGAAAAAGGAAATCTATCATCAAAGAAACAATTACTAGTGTCAAGAGGCCTTTTCAACCTGATATCATCAACAGGCATGAAACCACCATCATGTAGGGTACTCAGAATGATCCTAAGCTCATGGCATCAATATCTATAGCATCTGTTATGGAAACAGCGGACAATGTCAATATATTGGAAGACGAATTGAAGCAGGAAAACGAGAAATCCCGCCAGTTACAGGAGGCTTTGGTTAAAGAAAAGAATTATACAAATTTGATGATCAAGAAGAATGATGCTCTCGCGTCTTAGAAGGAAGGATTAAATATAAAACGTCAACAGCTGGAAGCTGATAGGAGAGCCCTGGCAATGTAAGCAAGGGCACTAGAGATAGTGAAAAGAGAACTTGAGGATAAAAACTTGAAGCTTGAATCCGAAAAATTTGATACCGCTCAACAAATTGAAGACCTAAAAGAAAACATTGAAAAGCTGGAAGAAGGAAGAGAATTGCTGGAGCAACAATTGGAACAAGCAACCAGTAAAATAGATGATATGGATCCCTTTTATGAGCAGGCTTGTGAGATAATAAGAGGGATCTACGGGGTACAAGAACTTATAACGGAAGAGATTTACAATTTGAAGACAATCGTGGATAGAATTGGAGAGATTGGCAGGGAAGCCACTAGGCGCAAGAGAAAGTATGTGCGTATTATTGAAGATATCCAGAAACATATGGAGTGGACAGAAGGGAAGTCTGGTTTCCCAACAACTCTTCCTTTTAAATCCGTGTCTCGTTTCAAAGAAGATGTGCACCTTTTAGGTTTTTGCAAAGATTACGGAGTAAAGTTGAGCGAAGTGTCCATGGTTACCCTTGCACAATGTAACAGTTTGTATCTTCAGGTATGAACTGCCCAAGAAAAATGCTAGATGATGATGCCTCAAACTTTAGAAGGATTTCTGGAGAAATCCCAACACTTGGCTGAGCTGAAAGACAGGTTAAATGCATAAATAGAGTATGTCAAGAAGGTGGATACATTGACCGCTGAAGACCTCCACCAGTGGATTGGCCAGGCCACTATTCACAAACACATTTTAGAAGAAAGTCTCTGGGTTTCCAAAGTAGGAATTTCCAAGATAGAAGAGGAACTCGCCAAGCATGAAGTCTCACTAAAGACCATGCTTGCTCTCTCTGCAAACAATGCCATAAAGGAGACTAGTATTTGGGCAAGCCAGATAGAGGAGGTAGACGAGACATTAGCAGTCAACCAAGTTTCAACCTCAGTGAATGTTCCAATGGCTGCAGTAACTCAGGTGTCAGTGGAAACGCGCGCAACCTCAGAAGCACCCAAGTTAACATAGGAGCCAGCCCCAGGATAACTAGCATTTGTTCATATCTGTTTAATGAAGGGCATCACACCTCTTTGGTTTTTTGTTTTATGTGTATGCCTTTGAGATATTAAAATGACATTTGGATTTTAACTCCCATTCCTTTTTGTAATTTAAGTGGGATATTTATGCTTTTATAAAATCAACACTACAAGAAAAATTAAAAGAATGTGAACGGTTAGGGTATGGGTGGCAGCTCATGGAGCATTTTGTAAAACTATATATAGCTAGATTAGAGAGGAGAAAAAGACTTTTTGCAGGTGAAACACTTTCTTCTGATGTACATGAACTATTTCAACTACACGAATAGAGAGAGGATTTTGGCCTGTGGAATCTGGTGCATTGTTTGATTTGGGTTGTGATGAATGATAGTCGATTATTTATGTATGTTTCATACACATTCTGTTCGATCTTTCCTAGATTTTATGAACTAATTATGTGCTGTGAATGATCTTATTTGTTTGCAAATCTCTGTATCTCACGAGTAATGGAATGCTTTTATAAAAAAAAAAGTATCTTTGATATTATTCACATTCTGCTGAAAATATGTCTTGATGATTAATGGCTATCTGTTTAATTCTCCAGATGTTTCTTTCAGTCATGTTACTCATACTTTAATTTCTGCTCCTTGCAACGATAGGTTAGTTTAGGTTAATATAGTTAGAATAGATTTGTTTAATAGCACCCATTTAATTTAGGGCACTTGCATATCATTCTCCAATATAAAATACATAAATGGTGGATCGGGCCACAATCGATAAAATAAACAAATCTTTAAAACCTATACAGTAGTCGGACTGTTAACCAGACGGATTCCCCACAACAAACGATGACCGATCTAATTGGGCTTGCTTACCGGGGTGAATCCCTTGCTGAGTGATGCTGCAATTTTCGAGGCATCAACAAGTTGTCCACTACCTTTTCCATCATGACACTTCAGTGTTGGTATTAACTTACCAGGATTCCACACTTTGTTCTGCAATCTTCCTTCAAAATTTGTTTCAACATCTTCTTCAGTGAATGAACTCAAACAACTCACCTCCTTTTTCTCCCATGGATTGCACATTCTCTTGGAATGTCTCTGCATAGCTCTCCAAAACTCATCAATTTCTCTATCCAACTCTGCACATTCACCTTTAAGCTGTTGGCTTGCAGCATCAACATACGAATTCTCGACAATAACAATGGATCCATCTTTGCTAGACATTCTTTCAGCTTCTTTGTTTGATATGTCAGTATTTTTTGTAGGTTGACTGTCTTGAACCAAAGACTCCCCAATAGCCTGTATGTAATCATAATCCCCAACATCATCCAGCTGAACATCAACCAATGTAGTTTTGTCAACATCAACATCTACAGACACTAATTCTTCATTTCTAATAGTAGGTTCAACAATCTGTCCAACGTATCTATCCAATCTCTCAAGCACATCATCTCCAACATCAATAGGAAAAATGGAGACGACATGTGTGTCTACTATCCCATTGGCCACATATTTTGCATTAACAAACATTGGGGGTATATTCACCTGGGACATGAATTTAGTATTTTCGAGTGGATTATCATTCACCAGATTTGCAACAATGGAACTTAAATTTGTCTCAGAAACAGCGCTGGAGATAGAGCTAGTATTGATAGACCCTAAACGGTTGCTTGTGTTTGCAGCATCAACATACGAATTCTCTACAATAACAATGGATCCATCTTTGCTAGACATTCTTTTAGCTCCTTTGTTTGATATGTCCGTAATTTTTGTAGGTCGACTGTCTTGAACCAGAGACTCCCCAATAGCCTGTATGTAATCATAATCCCCAACATCAACCAATGCACTTTTGTCAACATCAACATCTACAGACTCTAATTCTTCATTTCTAATAGTAGGTTCAACAATCTGTCCAATGTATCTATCCAATCTCTCAAGCACATCATCTGCAGCATCGACAGGAGAACTAGAGACCACATGTGTGTCTATTATCCCATTGGACACATATTCTGCATTAACAAACATTTGAGATATATTCACCTGGTACATGAATTTAGTATTTTCGGGTGTATTATCATTCACCAGATTCGCAACAATGGAACTTAAACTTGTCTCAAAAACATCGCTGGAGATAGAGCTAACTTATTGATAGACCCTAAACGTTTGGTTGTGTTTTGCAGCATCAACATACAAATTCTCGACAATAACAATGGATCCATCTTTTCTAGACATTCTTTCAGCTTCTTTGTTTGATATGTCAGTATTTTTTGTAAGTTGACTGTCTTGAACCAAAGACTCCCCAATAGCCTGTATGTAATCATAATCCCCAACATGATCCAGCTGAACATCAACCAATGCACTTTTGTGAACATCAACATCTACAGATGCTAATTCTTAATTTCTAATAGTAGGTTCAACAATCTGTCCAACGTATCTATCCAATCTCTCAAGCACATCATCTGCAACATCGATAGGAGGACTGGAGACCACATGTGTGTCTGTTATCCCATTGGCCACATATTCTGCATTAATAGACATTTGAGATATATTCACTTGTGACATGAATTTAGTATTTTCGGGTGGATTAGCATTCACCAGATTTGCAACAATGGAACTTAAATTTGTCTCAGAAACAATGTTGGAGATAGAGCTAGAATTAATAGACCCTAAATGGTTGCTTGTGTTTGCAGCATCAACATACGAATTCTCGACAATAATAATGGATCCATCTTTGATAGACATTCTTTCAGCTTCTTTGTTTGATATGTTAGTAATTTTTGTAGATTGACTGTCTTGAACCAGAGACTCCCCAATATCCTGTATGTAATCATAATCCCCAACATCAACCAATGCACTTTTGTCAACATCAACATCTACAGACGCTAATTCTTCATTTCTAATAATAGGTTCAACAATCTATCCAATGTATCTATCCAATCTCTCAAGCACATCATCTACATCATGTAGCATCGACAGGAGAACTGGAGACCACATGTGTGTCTGTTATCCCATTGGCCACATCTTCTGCATTAACAGACATTGGAGATATATTCACGTGGGACATGAATTTAGTATTTTCGGGTGGATTATCATTCACCCGATTTGCAACAATGGAACTTAAATTTGTCTCAGAAATAGCGTTGGAGATAGAGCTAGTATGATAGACCCTAAAAGGATGAAAATTGCGCCAACTTCATTATTCTCGCCAAGTTTCCTGGCTTCTTAAATTTTTAACTCAATGAAAGTTCCGCATTCTTTCTTTTTTTCCATTTGCAAAATGCTATTTGACCTTCCGTTGTCTTTATCCTAAATCAAATATGTAATTTTTTTTAAAATCATTTATATGATTATAAATGATTTTTTCTTTTATTTTGATAATTTTTATTTATAAAAAAGGATAAAATAATTATTTTTGTTGGGATTTATGTCCAACCTAGATCTAATTTTTTTTCCTTCAAGCATGCTCTTATCACAACCAGCTAGTGCAACTCTAGCAGAAGGATCATCCCCAACAACCTGTCCAGTTTTTTTCCTTCAAGCATGCTCTGATCACAACCAGCCAGTGCAACTCCAGCAAAAGGATCATCCCCAACAATCTGTCCAACGTATCTATACAATCTCTCAAGCACATCATCTGTAGCATCGACAGGAGAACTGGAGACCACATGGGTGTCTATTATCCCATTGGCCACATATTATGCATTAACAAACATTGGAGATATATTCACCTGGGACATGAATTTAGTATCACCATATTTGCAACAATGGAACTTAAATTTGTCTCATAAACAACACTGGATATAGAGCTAGTATTGATAGACCCTAAATGGTTGCTTGTGTTTGCAGCATGAACATACGAATTCTCGACAATAACAATGGATCCATCTTTGCTAGAAATTCTTTCAGCTTCTTTGTTTGATATGTCAGTAATTTTTGTAGGTTGACTTTCTTGAACTAGAGAATCCCCAATAGCCTGTATGTAATCATAATCCCCAACATCAACCAGCTGAACATTAACCAATGCACTTTTGTCAACATCAACATCTACAGATGCTAATTCTTCATTTCTAATAGTAGGTTCAACAATTTGTCATGCTAAGAAAAGTTCTCCTAGAAAGGGTTTCACATAAGTCTATTAAAGCTGAGAATCTAGGCATCCAAGTGGCCTTAGAATGTGTTACGCATCATAGAACCACGGGGGATTCACTCAATAAATGCTATCATAGCACGTCCATTCGTGGCATATGAAACAATACTCCTAATTTCACTAAATATTGGAAAATACCTTCCAAAATTGTTTTTTTTTAACCCCCTCCCAATATGCCTTCCCAGTTTTTAAAAAAACCCTATTTTCACTAGATATTGTATGTATCAAATTTTTCATTAACATTTTTTATACCCATTTATATTTATACCTAGTATATTGATATGATACCCCTCTTATGACCCCACATGCATTCGATGCACCTTGCTTCTTTTGATGTATATTGTGGATGCACATTACTTCACCCACAATGCAATTACTCAACCACATATCATTATGATTTGCAACATCTAATGGTCTAATGAAGAGATAGGAGATCACTTCGTGTATGTCACTAGAGCCAATGCACATAGTACAACATTTAGATTGCATGTTCCAGTTCCTCAATCGCTGACTAAGCCTATTGTGGGATAGGTATCCAAGCCCCTAAGGCTTGTAACATGCTCTAGGAAGCTGACTAAACCTCCCAAGGCCTGTAATAGGCACGAGTGGTTCAGTATTCAAGCCCCTAAGGCCTATCGAGGGCCTATAACAAACCCTGGAGGCTTAGAGCCTCCCAAGGCTATTGGTAACAATTGGCTGAGTGTTATTGGTAACAATTGGCTATCAATGACCACTGTCTATCGACTATGATCGACTGGAAACCCACTTCACCACGAAACCCTTGGCCTCAAGCATGCCTCAAGACACGATTTCCCTGCGTACTGATAAGCCCAAGCTTTGCCTCAACCCAATTTCTCATCCGGTCATGATTCTGCCATCTCCATTTGGAGGATATTTGTCAGCTTGCCCATATAAAAATACCCCAAAGTTTTTTTGTATTGTTACTTTAAATAAAAAAACCCTTTGCCCCTTAATATATAAGCAATATATTTTTTAGGTTTTCATGAATATTTAATATCGCAATATGAATGAATGTGATATTATATTGCCTTCTAGTGAAGCCCCCGTGCATAGAACCATAGCATCCTTTTGCTCTCAGGAGAGAATTATTCATTTATTTGATTCCACATAGGAAGGCCCATGCAGGGAGATCAATAAACAATCATGGTATGCAGGATTGGCCCTGGGAACTTCGAAGTTTTTAGAAATATGCTATTGGCCTCTTGAGTTTTGGTATGGAGGGAAGCTTATTTGGCATGGATGTATCAGTTTGCATGCCTTTTTGTTGAGCCACTTTATTTTTGCAAGAATGGATCGAATGATAGCGGATGCTGGAAGTGTGACTTCTGACCTGGCCAAGGGATCCGATGCAATCACATATGTGTTTGAAATTTTGGAAAGAAATAGCCAGATACACCCAGATGACCATGAAGGAACTAAGCCTAAGAAAGTCCAAGGTACTGTGGAAGTGAAAAATGTAGATTTTGTGTGTCCAAGTCGTCCAAAAGCCATGATCTTGAGAAATTTGTGTCTCGAAATCAATGCAAAGAGTAGCGTGGCACTAGTTGGAAGGAGCGGGTGTGGTAAGTCCAATATCATTGGCTTAATAGAGAGATTCTATGATCCATTAAAAGGGCTTTTACTCATTGATGGCTAGGACATCAACAACTTCAATTTGAGGTCTCTGAGACAACACATAGCCCTTGTAGGGCTGGAGCCAACTCTATTTGTAGGCAACATCAAAGATAACATTGCATATGGTAAGGAGAATGCAACTGAAATCGAGATAATAGAGGTTGCAAAAGTAGCCAATGCCCATGATTTCATTTCGTAAGTAGACTGAAATAAATCCTCCAACCACTATAAAATTTGTTTTTCAACCATTGCAAAATCTGTTTTCCAATCATTGCAGGGTTTCTTATTACTAAATTCCGTGCATTGATAATATTTTTGGTGCATGAAGGATGGATATGAGACCTACACGGGTAACAGGGGAATGCGGTTTTCTGGAAGGCGGAAGCAAAGAATAGCGATAGCAAGGGAAATTATAACGAATCCAAGCATCTTGTTGTTGGACGAGGCAACCAGTGCATTGGATAGTCATTTGGAGAAAGTAGTCCAAGAAGCATTAGATGGAATCATGGTGGGAAGAACGAGCATCGTTGTAGCTCATCGATTGAGCACTATTCAGAATGTTGATTGTATAACAGTTATTGAGAATGGGAAGGTTGTGGAACAAGGAAATCACACTTCTCTGATAAGCAAAGGCGAAGGCGGTGCATATTTTGGTCTGAATAAAATGCAACAATCACAAGAGCCAATTACCCAACCTGGAAGCTAAGATGCAATACCCCTTATACTCTCGACACCATAGATTTCTTGTTTTCTCATCATGCGGCCTTGGTCAAAAGATCACCAAGGTGATTTGAGATGAATAATATAAATTCCTAATATTGTAAACCATGTATGAGAAATAAGTAGTATAACAGAGGGTCTCTGCATCACTCAATACTATCTATCTTCAACAAAGAAAAGTCTATGCCTCGGATATTTTTAATTAGTTCAGTTGCACATGCTTTTCTATTGGCAGCTTAAATTGTGAGGGTAACATTAAAAAGACGAGCATAGCTGAGGGATTATGCTTTATGGACATCATGCTTTGCAGAATTTTTTATGGACATATACTGATTGTTGTTTACATAAATGATAATTCATATCTAATGCAAAAGATATTGGATTTAATGTTGAGACTTGTTTCAAAAGATATCAAAATATTTCATTATAATTTTAAACTTTATATGGTATAATTTCTTCACTAAAATCCTGATATTGTTCGTGATATTGTTTTACGCAAGAAGGCTCAACTATTAACCTACAGTGACTTCATTACAGAATATATGCCATCTTGTAGAATTTACAACCTAGCTTAAATTGTAGTTGCATTCCAACACAGAGATAGACGAACTCAAACTTCATGGTAATATTACCTAGCATTTGCTTCCTGTTTTTTGGAAGTTGGAAAACACCTCTCGAGTTATGAAAGAAGTTAAAAAACTATCGAAATGCTAAGTGTTTTTTATTAAAGAACACCTTAGATAAGTGTTTTTATTAAAGAACACCTTAGATAAGTGTTTTTATTAAAGAACACCCTTTATCTGAGTAGAATATTTGGAACAGAGTTTGTATAAAATATTTGGAATAGTGGGCTTCTCTTAAAGAGTATGAATAAGAGTCGATTTTATGAGTTGGATGCATATATCAATTTTTTTATTGGAATGAGAATGTGTTTGCATTCTACTCATTATTCTCCCAAGGCCCATTGATTTTAAAAAAGGAAATGATACAAACCAGACATGTTGAAATCCATGAAATCCCTATTGTACTCATAATGAGGGATGTAAACTAATTTAATTTTGACTTTAATACAAGTCTAGGTGCAAGTGTCATCAATTTTGACAAATGCTCCATCTCTTAAATATGGATTGTGATCATTATATAACAACAATAAAGCAATTCATGAAGCAATGTGTTTCATGTTGGATCCCACATTGGGAAAGAAGGTCTTCTATGCACAGTTCCCTCATAGGTTTGATGGCTATGTTCACCTTGCCTGCTATATGCTTGCTCACTAGAGAATTTATAATTTTGGGTGTATATAGGCCTTAACGATGACTCGAATTTTTCGATTCGAGATAACATGAATAATAATGTATTTTTTTGGTATCTTTCTTTGTTAGTAAATTCATCACGTGTTAGCATCATAATATGTATTAATTACATTGACCTCTATGTACAGATTAGCAATTTTTCTAATTGTGCTTATTGCTCTCTTCGTGTGTATCATTACAATTGTGTTTATTCGTCTATTTGGGAAAATGTTCTTTGCATTCTGGGTTATTGTGCACCTATATCCTTTCATGAAAGGTTTGATGGGGCAACAAAATCACATGCCTATAATTGCCCCTGTGATCCTCCAAGTACCCAGCAAGGCCCTTTCAGCCCAAGGCACTCCTAAGTCACCAGAAGACATTATCAAGTGTTTCACTTTAAAGTCCATTGTTGCTTACAAGGAGAAATGCAAAAGTTTTTGGTTTGTTTATGATACCTCTATCAGATTCTACCTTTGAAAGATTTATGCATCACCTTCAACTTTGTCAATCTCACTATGTACAATGGAAGGGGTTTTATATTAGGTTGTTGTTTTCCTACTTAGGGGTTTTTGAGAGATTTTGGCAAAAGAAGGTTATCATTAACATGACCATTTTTGGTGACTATTGGGTAATCTTTGTTGCTTACTTAGGTATGTGACCCTTTTCCAAAATTTGGAAAGATGGTGTTGACTGTTGGAAATTTTATTCTCATACCAATCCATAAGGAATTCTATTTAAGGGTGCTAGCTCAATAGTAGAGCACCTACCTTATAGGTAGGAGGTTGGTGGTTCGATTCCTCCGTGCCCTATTTATATTTTGAAACCACTAAAAAGAGATAAATGACTATAAAAATGACCAAAATTTGCATACAAATGACCCCAAGTACAACATGAGAGATAAATGACAAAAATATGCATATAAATGACCACTTTTGAGTTGGCAATCGCTGGTAGCAAATTAGCGGTCATTTATCACATGACAAAAAATGTGGTCATAAATTTGGTCATTAATTGTGACAATTAATGACCAAATTACTGACCAAATATACGACCAATTATATGACCACAAGATAAGCTATAAATGACCAAGCTAAATATGACCACATTTTTTATCGCGTGATATATGACTGCTAATTTGCTACCAGTGGTCACCAACTCAAAAGTGGTCATTTATATGTGGATTTTGGTCACTTATCTCTCATTTTGTACTAGTGATCTTCTTGAATTAGCACCCCCAAAATGGCAAAGTCGGATGCTGAAACGTAAAGGATAAAATCATTTGAGAAATCAAGAGGTGAAATTAACAGGGCATTAGTCAAGTGTTTTTTGAGGGATTCAACAGCCGCTTGCGCTTTTTATCCCAAACGAAAGGAACGTGGGTATGAAGCAAGTGAAGGAAACCATGAACTATCGTAGCATAGTCCAGAACGAAGCGACAAAGAAAGTTGGCTTTCCCTTGAAGTCTCTGTAACTGGCGTAATGTACGTGGGGATGGGAGGTCAAGGATGGATTGAAACTTCAAAGGGTCTAAGGAAATTCCATTTTGGGAAACGATGAAACCTAACAACCGTCCTGCAGGAACGTAAAATACACACTTGAGGGGGTTCAAGCGGACTCTATACTTGTGACAACGCAGAAAAACTTGTCGGAGGTGGTTTAGATGGTCAGACCATTTCTTGGATCGAGTCGTGCGATCATCTAGGTAGACCAGAATGATATGAGCCAAATCATGAAAGCAATACATGATGGCCCATTGGAATGTGGCACGAGCATTTTTAAGACCGAAAGGAATGACGTGATAGGTGAAAGTGCCCCATGGGGTAGTGAAAGCAGTCTTGTACTAGTCATCCTAGTGAATGTGAATTTTATTATACCTAGCGAAACCATCCATGAAAGACCGAATCTTGTGTCCCACACATGCATCAATAATTTGGTCAATGAAAGGCGTGGGGAATTTGTCCTTGGGACAAGCTCGGTTTAAATCACAAAAATCAATACAGATGCGAATGGTGCCCTGTTTTTTGTTGACTAGTACATGATTGGAAACCCAAGTGGTGTAAGCAATGGGATAAATGAACCCGGATTTACGTAGTTTCTCAATCTCAACTTTGACAGCGGGGATCCTGGATGGGTGGATGGGTCGTTGGTTTTTGCGAACGGGTGGGACATCCAGCCAAGTATCAATATGGTGTTCAACAATGGAAGGGTCAAGACTAGGCATATCGGTATAGGACCAAGCAAAGACATCGCAAAAATCTTGGAAGAGCTTCTTATAGGAATGAATCTCATCTTTAGTACAGGAAGCACCTAATGTAATGATCTCAGATGGGCCAAGTGGGTGGGAAATATCGCTGTGACAGGTAGGTGAAATGTTAGCCATATTAACTTGCTCAAAGGCATCGGGAGCTAGGATGGGATTCTTAAACCAGTCCACGTTGTCAGGGAGGAATTCCTTTGACTCAAACTAAAGTTGGTTGGCTGTTGTAGTGGTAGAATACTCAGGAATGAAATAGGATCAATGGTGCATATCATCCCAAGGGTAGTCAGGTGCAGTTAGTACTTCGAGGATTTCTTCATCGCTATGAAAGCAGTGTGTCATCAAATTGACAGAGGGGAGGATAGATGATGGAGGTGAAATGGGTTCACCATTCATGGAAATCATATAAATAGTGTTAATTTCTCCCGAGGAGGAAGATTCATGGGGATGAATCTCTTCAATAGTGGTGATGGATGACTCTAAAGAAGAGTGATTCAACTCATGGAGAATCAATCTGTACTCGGGTAGATTTGGGGAAATGGTGTGAATAATGACCATAAACTTCACATATAGCGCAGGAGTGGTTGGTGTGCAGTGATTTGTTGTGTTGTTTAGCGGTGGTGTCATGTTCGACAACTAGAATATTGGGTTCATAATCCAACGTTTTCATGTGCTCTTGAAGGTTTGGAAATTGTGGATAGTTATGGGTAGAATTTCCCAAGTCATCACATAAAGAGAACTTAGGAGGTCTGCAGAATGACAGGGGAGGTTTCACGAGTTTCTTTGTCTGTGGGGAAGTATAATTTTGTGGGCCTCTGCCCCCAGCATTCTTGGATAGTGGAGGGGTAGGGTGCAACACAGATGTACTCGCCACACAGGGAGGTGGGTGGTTAGCAGTGTTAATCGGTTGGACTGGTTAGCGAATGACGTGTGATGTCAGGGGAGGAGTAGGAGAAGGTAGGTACCACACAGGTAGTCCTAGTGTTAACCTGAGGAGATTCAGTGTGGCCATAATTGGTGCACTTAATACTCCTAAAGGTAGGAACAAGAACATGATAGTGTGGATTGGTGTGGCTCCAACATGACTAGGTACTGATGGTGGTTGCGGAAACAAAGGTGGTTGCGAGTTAGGCACCATTTGTTTGGATGAAATGGTGAACATATAAGATATCTCCACTACTAGCAGAGGGCGTGGGACAGACTGAAAGGTAGAGATCATGGGAGTCTCTGAGTAAATTTCAGGTCCAATGGCGGAAACCAAAGAGGTGGGTGAACTAAGAACAGGTTGTTCAACCATGGGGAGAACATTTTCTTGTGTAGCAAGAGCATTCAGGTCGTAATACATAAGTTGGTTGATCCTAACAACCCATCCCTCGTGGGGAAACATCATAATGTGGAAGATTGATGAAGCAACATCCTCCATGGTGTACATGTAACTGCATCCCAGCAGGAGGTTATATTCAAGTTGTGCATTGATGACCTCAATGTCGATAAGGATTGTTTAACTAGCTAATTAGACTGGAGCAGTCGCCAAGAGGCCTTGGGGTTGAGCTAAATGGCCATCGTAAGCTCGTAAGGCTGTCTTGGATGGATGTAGTGTAGGGGATCCAAGATTCTGCCACACAAATGTAGAGATAACACATGTAGAGGCACCCTCATCAATGATGCATCGATGGATAGCAAGATTCCAGATTGACACAGAAACTTGGAATGCTAATGTGGAAGGCATGCATGGTTCAGATTGGTCTAAATTGAATTCCATCATCCATGAGTCAGAAGGGCCTATGGCACCTATGGAAGATAACAATGTTTTGCACTATGAAGGAGATTGGGCTAGTTCATCCACAATATTATAATTAGGGGCAGCCCGAGCATTGGGGTTGTTATCAATGCGACGCAATGGGAAGCGGGGAGATTTCGGGGCCCCATCATACAGTGTTGCAGGTATGCGTAATGACTTATCAGTGGGAAGAGCGTTAGTAGCCTTGTCGACGGGAATAGTTTTGGTGGTGGAACCTTACTGATTTCGACGTGTTTGAAGGTTGATGTCAGTTGATGACATCATGAGAAGGTGGTGGGTACCCGATTCAATGGGTTGATTAGCAAGTACAACATAAGTGATTTGCTGTTGTGGTGTTGCAGCCCCTTGAGGGGATTCAATGGTTGGGTGTTCACTACTCCTTGAATGGGTAAGGGATTTTGCAACACCATGGATTGTGCATTAGGTTGCAGGGGGTTGGGGGGTGTTGGCGGAGCAGCGTTTCCTTGGCGTTTGGTATGGTCATTCCAAAGTTGGAGAGCTTTCTTTAAGTGGGGACAATTGTGCATATAATATCCGTATACCCTGTAGATAGAACATGGGTGGTTCTTACGTAAATTGGGGTTATTTCCTTGACGAGGTGGTTGATCAGGGTTTTAATTAGCTAGGGAGGCATTGTTATTTTTAGGGGGATCTGGTGGTTGGATGTCGCAATTCGGGGGTTGTTTGTTCCCTCGGTTAAGTCCTCTTCCCCGATTTTGGTGGCATTGCTAGTTTCTTTGGGAAGGCTGGTTTTGTTGCTGATTTTGTTGAGCATAAACTTTCCCTTGGGGGGTAGGAGGATTCTATGGTTGAGCAGGTGTTGGTGCTTCCTGCGGTGGATAGTAAGCTCGGGGGGCTTGAGGTTGTGCAGCTGCTTCCTGCAGGGGGTAGTAAGAAAGAGGGGCTTATGGTTTTTCGGGTGCAGGTGCATCCTATTGGTGGTAATAGGCAGGAGGTGTCGTTGGAGGAGTGTATGCTGGTTGTGTGTGACCGTAACAATGCATTGGACATGAGGGGCTTAGGCCATGGGAATATACGAGGGTGTTGCTCCGGAATGGGATGTGGCATGTGAAAGGTCAGGGCCACTCATCACAGAATTGGGTGTGGGGTTATAAGCTGTGGAACTAGCAGGGGGAATAATAGTATAAGGTTGATTATGAGACACAACTTGTCCAATAATGCTGTCGACAGCATGGGATGACCCTAGGGAGTATTTCTGGGAGGAATCGTTGTGGGGAGCATCAGGTAAAATGGAATATAGGTATCTTGACTGAGCATGGATGAGGTCAAATTGTTGGGATTTTAGAATGGATTCTTCTTTGGTTTTGGGCCGTTCAGATGCCACATCCTTAGCAATAAATGGTATAAGGGATTTTAAGAACCAATCTAGGAAGATGCGGTCATCTAACTTGATCTTACATAAAATTCGATGTTTACGCCACTCATGAATATGGTCAGTGATGTGGGTAGCCGTGTTTTGTCTGCAAGATAATAGGATCTCTACACTAGTGTCGTAATGGACTGGTAACTGAAAGAACTGCAGGAAATTCGAAGCAAGGGATGTAAAGATGGAATGTGTCCCATGAGGTTGTTCGATGTACCGCTTAGATGCAGAGCCAGTAAGGGTTCGTTGTAAAAGGAGAAGGCAGATGGATTCATCCACTATGGAGTTGGAGGAATACCATAAATGGAAGGACATGGTGTGGTTTTGGGGTTCCTCACCCGCCTTTGCTTCAAAATTAGGGATGTATGAAGGGAGTTTGGTAGGAATTTGAGGCCATATGGGGTCATGTCAAATCAGGTCGTTGGTCAATCTAGCCATATAAAGGAGAGATAAAAAAATATGGCACTCAGGCCAACAACAATGCTCAAAATGTGTGCTGCAACAACATGTTACAACAAGTGGAGAGACAATAAAAATGGTCAAAATACTAAGAGGCATCACTCCTAAAAAATAAAAAAAGGTAGACTCACTAATCTAATGGGGGTATAGGAGCATGAAAACACCTATCTAAGAGATATGAAAGCTCACACAAATCGTATTCGTTGTAGGGTGATGAAATCCACAGTCAACGAATACGAAATGGAGAACCAAATGGCTAAGGATATCCCTCTACCAAGAGGGACTCTGGGTAAAATATCGCTATAAGAATGGAAACTAAGCTAGCCCGTTCATGGAACATCTGGAAAGGTGTCCCATGGCTTCATTTCTTTGGCTATTGCACACCCAATATGGTATGTATGATGAGAACAACGAGTAGGTGTCCTTCAGTACAGAGTGGAGAGCGGCATTCCACTCAGACCTCTGGAACCGGTCTTGGTAATTTCCCTCATAAGGGATAGGCCCTCCAACAAATCAGTGTTAACTGTACCAACAAGTAATATGATATTTTGGATCCCTAGATGACCGCAACTATGTCTCAAGTGTAAGTGGCAAAGGGGTTTTATTTGGATACATATCCCCAATGTCCTACCTAACTACAAATTTCCTTTTTGTTCCCCAAGTGGGGTTAAAAGTTGGTTGAGTTAAGTATATTTTAAGGCTCACTTGAATTATGGTGATAGAGTGTGTGCACAAGTGGTGTGTACCCAAGATTTCCCAAAGTGGAAACAAAATAACTAAAACTAGAAATGAAATCATTAACTTCTATGTAAACTGAATGAACTCGCTGAAATGTAAATGCTAAAGTAAAATATTTTAAATGGTAAAGCATGTAAATAGCAGAAAAGTACAGCTAGCAAAACGGGATGCAAGTAAATAGATGGTTGTTAGGGTAGGAAAAACTGGAAAAAATGGCTACAGGGTGTGGGAAATTGCAGAAAAGTCGTGCTGGAAATGGCCAATAGTGGAAGGAAATAGGCAACAACTTCTGGGATAGAAAGCGCACTGCAGGGCACGACTTTCGGGATGGGACTCGCGCTTTTAGGGTGCAGCTCTGGGGGTGAAACTTGTGCTTCCAAGGCGTTTCTTAGAGGCTGAAACTTGCAATTTCAGGGTGTGGCTTTGAGGCTAAAACTTGTGCTTTCAGGGCATGGCTCAGAGGATGAAACCTGTGCTTTCAGGGCGTGGCTTAGAGGATGAAACCTACGCTTTCAAGGCACGGCTCAGAGGATGAAACCTGTGCTTTAGGGAGCGAATATGAGTAAGGTCCAAACTCCAATCTAAGGGATTCCTCAGCCAATCCAAGAATAAAAAATCACAAAAATCGAGACAAAAGTGAAGAAGAAAGCTCCAAAAAATCAAAATCCCGAACGACACAGGTACATAAAATAGAGCAGAGCATTAGTTTGAGGGTGGTGCACCTTACACACATGTAGAGTGCGTTGGTGGTTCTCCTTTTTCATTTATAGTGCATATCACCTGACCAGTGACGCTCTATATGCATAGACATAGTGCGTTGGCCCTACAAGATCAAGAAAGGCAGAGAGTTGAGCTCTATTTTCAATATTTTTGGCTTTTTAAGAGTTGGTTAATGACGTTTTTGAGATTATAAGGGTATTTATCCTAGAATATAGGTTCTATAATATTTTTAATGCAATATTTAAGTATATCTATAATATTGAAACACTAAAAGTTTGAAGAAATTTTCAAATTAAACCAAGCAGTGGAGTCGCTAATCTGATAATAGCAATTGTGGTAGGGATGTGTCTACACTTAATTGACTATATTACTATGAATTAGGTGAGGTTCAATTTCATAAATGAACAATTAACTAAACTTTCCTAATATCTTAAACCATTTTGAATTCAAACCAAACTTGGAGGGAAAAACTTTAAACTCATAAATGGAAGGAAAATTGAATTGTTTCATATAATATCAAAGGATAAAATAGACTTGCTTACAACTTTCCTTGATATGAATCCATACTCCTTTTCCTTGATCTATCCTTATCCATACTTGCCTTTGATGAATATGAACTTTCCAATCCTTGAAATCCTTCTAGCATGCCTTTGCTCTCACTTTCTATCCTTTACCATGTCTCAAATGCCTTTGTTTTATAGTATGGGAAATGGGATTTCAAGTTTCCAGTTTCAATGTGGGATAATTCCTTTTCTTTATTTTTTATTAGTTTTACTCAAAAACCCACTTTCTATAGTATTTCCAGGATTTTGTCACAAATTCAAAATTCTCAAGCACAATTAATCCAAGTTTTTGCATTTCTACTCACTGTTGATTGGTGGAGACTAGATTTGAGCTTTCAAGAGATGTCTGTTTTGTTATGTACTTGTCTTTTGTCTTCATGTTGTCTGCGCATAGTAAAAATGTGCTTCTTCCTTTCACTTTGTTAAGGGTGTTATTTTATTTTTAACACCCTTACAATGATAAATTTTTTATCCATTCTCCTTTGGATTTTGTGCATCAAGAAAGACTAATTATAACATTTATTTTCCAATGGTTTTCCCCTTGAATCCCTTACGACCACTTAATGTCTCTCCCTTTATACCTCTCTCTCTCTACCTTTAACCCTTTCCTCCCCCCAATGTCTCTCCCTCCCTCTCTCTCTCTCTCTCTCTCTCTCCCTTATTCCCCCAAACTCTTGCTAACTCTCTCTATCATTATATCTCACACTCTCTCATTTTGAATTTGCATTTATTAATAATAATAATAGACATATTTTTTTGGTTGTATTTTAAAGTTTGTTTCCAACCCTTATCCCATTTCATGGATCTGTGTCGATGACATTGTCTATACGGAGTTATCCCACCATTCCAGTGATGAATTTGAAAGTCATTTTCCATTAGATTGTGTTCATCAAATCAGAAAAATTATAACATTTATTGCTCAACGGTTATCCCATTGATTTCATTACCACCCCCCAATGTATCCCCCTTTACGTCTCCCTCTCTCTCTATTTATAACCCCTTACCACCCCCCAATGTATCTATATCTCTCTTTGTGCATCAATATATATATATATATATATATATATATATATATATATATATATATATATATATATATATATATACCTCTAACCCCTTAACAACCCCTTTATCTCAACCTCTAACCCCTTAAAACCCCCCTAAGATCCATACATCTAACCCATTACCTCCCTAGAATGTATCCCCCTTCACCTCTCTCTATCTCTCTCTAACCCGTTAACACACCCCTTATATACCTCTAACCCCTTACCAATCCTTAATTATTTTTAATATTATCATTGAACAACAATGAAATTGTAGTGTTACACATGGAACATCAGTATTACCATTACAAATCATGTAGTATTTTTTGTGAGAAAAAAAGTGTACTCATTATGTTTACCTACACTCCAAGCCCCAAAAATGCCCTAATACACCCCCTCTGCAACTCCTAAACACCCCCCAACCCACTATCACCCCCTACCCCTAATCACCCAAACCCTTATCCCTTTCCCCACGACTTTATCTCTCTCTCTCTCCATCTCTCTCTTTATGTCACCCTCTTACTCACCCCCTTCCACTAACCCCTCACACTTATCTATCTCTCTCTCTCTCCATCCCCCCCCTCCTAACCATTTCTAACCCCCTCTCTCACACACACTCTCTATTTTCCCCCTACTCTTCCACCAACACCTAACCCCCACCCCTCCCTCTCTCCCCCAACTGCATAACACACCACTTCCCCATTGGTCCTCTCTCTCTCTCTCTCTCTCACACACACACACACACACACATCCCTATGCCCCCCCCTACACTACAACAAAACCTTGTGATTAGTGTATCTTTTAATTCCCTTTTTGGAATCAACTACCACTTTTAGTGTATTTTTCTTCATTTTCTAGGAAGAGTTGGTGCTGTTTCACGAGATGGCACTTTTCGTGGAATTTTTTGCGTCCTTTTTTGAAATAAGGCATTAAAATGGACGCTAATTGCATCCACTTTATTGTCCACTTTAGCACCAGGAATAACACCAAGCATAGCACCCTCAATAGTGTAAAATTCTATGTCACAGTAGATCTAAAGAGTTGAGTATACCTCACAAAGAAAGAATGAGTAGAAAATTTGAATCAGAGTAAAAAATGTAGTAAAAAAGAGTAGAAGAATAATAATGCAACATAACTCAAATAGGAGCAGAATAATGTCACACTACTTAATTATTATTGTAATGAAAAGTGATAATACAATGGAGAGAATTCGAATCATGCAGTAGAATTTGAACCTCAGTTGGTCTAGCATAGGGATTATCACAACTGGAGTGCTCCGAAAGACTCAAAATCAACTGAACTGAACATAAACTCAGCTAACTGAAGCCACAAATAGTTAACTAACTAAGGAGGGCGAAATAGTGAGTTTTTTCATGCATTTCAATCAGAAAAGGGTGCATGAGGTGACAATCAGTGTCATCCAGAGCTCTAACCCCCCATAAGAGTCAGCTAACTCAAGTGGACTGCACTGGAACACTCAGTAGGTTCCTATAAAATATGGAACTGACTAAAGTGGTCCTAAAATGATGAATGGAAGGATCAGAAGGTGGTAGATGGATCTTGGATTACATCTACACACCACTAGGGGGGAAATGACATCATCAACAACTAAGAAAAATAAATAATTCTAGGTAGGACAAGTATGGAGTATTAAAATATCCTAACACGCCCCCTTAATACATACTTTTGCATCCTAGGCCCTTATTACTAAGACCAAAGTTCACCCATACAATCAAATAAATGATAAAAAATAAAGAACAATCCATAAACCAAGGAAATGGGGAAAACCTCACGGGAAAGCCCCCCCCTCATATTGGACTGAAACACACCAGAAGATTAATTTATCCAAACTCAAGTAGGTGTGATGCTTGATCATATGTATGGAGGTATATTCCTCTTGGGAAGAAGTAGATCATGCTCCAAAAACATGTGCTTGTATTCTCCTTCAGTGGATGCAAGCGAATATGGAGGCTTTTTGAACTTGCTCTTCAGATCGAACGTGGTGAGAACAAATACAAAAATATGAAGATCATCCTAGAACCTATAATTCAAACCAGCTGAGGTAGGATCAAATCTAGGAATGTGTATACAGTTCTTTGATATCTCCTTTGAACCAACATAGGTGATATCATAACCAAATGAACTATGACATGATGGTGGTGGCTTGGAATTCAAATTAGATCCAAGAATTGATAGATGGTTTCCTGTGATCTCCTTTGAACCAGCAGGGGTGAGATCAAAACTCAAAATCACCAAAATATGCCTCAGACTTGAATCCAAGTGAATGGTAGTGTCCTCCATCTTCAGAGAAACTATGAGAGCATGTGCCAATGATAAAATAGAAGTTCATAGGAAGCATGTGATCAAGGAGGTCGAATGTATCACCTCCAAACTCTGATTTAACCTCCAAATCATTCAATATATGATCATTATGCACACCAGGAAACTCATGTGAAAGAGAGGATTTAAGAACCTCTTCATATTCTAGAGTATGAACTAGCTTATCTTGCTCAGAATTCGAAATAGAAGACATTGAGAACATGAGTGTTGAATCTATAGCTTCTTCTTCATCTTGAACAGATTCATCATGAGATATGATTGAGGCCGAGACATAATTAGAGAGAACACTTAAGGAGGTATCATTGGGCTTGTTCTCCAAATAATTTCCACCAATCTCTTCATTTTTCTTTCCAAATGATTTGTCCAATTGGGCCCATAGATCACTTGGATTTTCAGCAATTTCCTTGATGTAGTGCATACTAGGAGACATAGCAATAGACATTGATCCAAAGGCTCATTCACAGTCATTTAGCCAATCATTATCTTCTTCATACGAAGAAAAATCTCTCATAACACCAATACACATGTCGAAAAGACCTTGTCTCTTCAAATATGCTATCTTCTTTGGTTTCCACTCATCATAGTTGAATGGAGAGAGAGGAGGAATTGATTTTAGATTCATGGAAGCTATTGTAGAATACCTGCAAAAACAATATAAAATATATGTTATTGCTACTGCAACATAATTGTCGCAACTGCATAAAAATGATGCAACTACAGAAACTACTGCAACTATAGAAAATTGCTGCAACTTTAGAAAACTGTTGCACTCAAAAAATTCGAATAACCTACAAAATAAATAAATAATGGAGGTATACTGCTACTGAGCACTACTTTAGGAAAGTAGGCACTTTTATCTGGATCCTTCAAACCTAGATAGGCCTCACTTTATTTCTCCAATGAATTCAATGCAATGGCAGAGCTGAGGATACCTCACAAAGAAAGATTGAGCAAAAAATTTGAATAAGAGTAAAAACTAGAGTAAAAAAGAGCAGAAGAATAATAATGCAACAGAACTCAAATAGGATAAGAACAATGTCACACTACTCAATTATCAGTATAATGGACAGTGATAATACAATGGAGAGAATTTGAATCATGCAGGAGAATTTGAACCTCAGTTGGTCTAGCATAGGGATTATCACCACTGGAGTGCTCCGGAAGGCTCAAACTCAACTGAACTAAACCTAAACTCAACTAACTGAAGTCACAAATAGTTAATTGACTAGGGAGGGATAAATAGTGAGTTTTTTCATGCATCTCAATCATAAATGGGAGCATGAGGTCACAATCAGTGGAATCCATATCTCTAACCCCCCACAAGAGTCATCTAACTCAGGTGGACTATACTAGAACACCTAGTATGTTCCTATAAAATAGGGAACTGACTGAAGTGGTCCTAAAATGCTGCATGCAGGGCTCAGAAGGTGGTGGATGGATCCTGGATGACATTTGCACACCACTAGGGGGAAAATGACATCATCAACAACTAGGAAAAATAAATAATTCTAGGTAAGACAAGTATGGAGTATTAAGATATCCTAACAAATAGTGCCTAGTTTTGCTTCCTTTAGTGCCAGAAATAGCATCATCCATAGTGCCAAGCTTAGCTCCAATTTTAGCTTCCTCTTTCGTGCCAATATTTAAACCAATAATTTTTCCTAGTTTGGCTCCCTAATTTGCACCAAGTTTCAAGACATGTTTAGCACCATGTTTATGCCTAATTTAGCTTCCTGATTGTTGGTAGGTTTAGCACCAAGTTTTGCATCTGCAATAACATCCAGTATAGAATCTAGTTTTTCTCCCAAAGTACCACCATGTTTTTGCTCCTAGTATTGTGCCTAAATTTGCTCCCAAAAGAGCACTGAGTTTTCCTCCTAGAATTGAGCCTTGTTCAACATATAAGTTACTTAATTGATGGTATAGAGGCTATTGGTTATTGGAGTTGAGAGTTATATTTGGGAGGGTTGTGTTAGACATTGATGTTGATGTCTATGATGATAATGGTGATGATAAGGAAGATGATTATGATGATGAGGATGTTGATGATAACATGATGAGGATGAGGATGATGCATGTTATTGCATTATTTGACTCTGAGTGACCCTAATGTAACCTAAGTGGCCCTTTTGGAAACTAAGAGACCATAATTAATCCTAAATGAACCTAATGGCATATGAGTGTCCCTATGATATTTGAGTGACTCTAACGGCATGATAATGATGATGTTATTGCATCCTGAAAAATGATAAATATAACATTGATTATCTAGACAATGTTGACTAGGATGTTGATGATGATGATGATGTCAATTCCAATAATGATGATGTAGGCAATTATATAATTATTTGATCTTGAATAATACTAATGGAACACGTTATCACTCCAGGAGTTCTTCTAGGCTATAACTCGAAGAAGCCTGGTAACTTAATCAATATCTCAATAATATAAAAATTTGGATCAAGTTGAATATCTAGATTACTGCATAATCTACTCAAGACAGTCTCGAATACACTCAAACAATGCAAGGCTCTCAAGGACTATTATCAGATAGGTAAAAAGGATAAAGGAAAGTGATCAATTAACCAGAACATATATAAAACAATTACATATGATGGGCCAATTAACCTACAATGAATGCTAATGATCCTAGCTTGATAATAAATAGTAAGATGACATTTACTCAAATTACAAACATAGACAAAGAATACCCTTCAACTCAATAGCACATCACAATAAATAAGAAACAAGGTATGATAACAATGAGTGAAAGAAGCTTGCAGGCTGATCATATTAAAGAAAGAGGTCTCTTTACAAAATACAGTTAAGTAGCACCCTCCAAAATCCAACCATTGTTATACATGAGTTCTGGGCTTTATAACCTTTACAACCTCTCCCCAGATCCTAAGAAACTGGGTCGAATTTACTCCAGATAGGAAAATCCAAAACCATTTTTCAACAAACCAGGAAAAATAATTTTTAATTGGCCAAACTGGTGAAAAATGGGGCTCAGAGATGCGTTCGATTCTCCCAATCTGTGGCACCTGTAGGAAAAAAGAGAGAGTTTATTGTTCTGTGACGTGTCAGGAAGAAAAAAATCCGAGCATTTTGTGGAATGATTCTCCAGTCGCTTAGAATCATCATTTGAAAATGATGACTCTGCACAGTAAAAATGCCACTTTTGCTGAAACTACTGAAAAAGAGGCTCATAGATGGGTTCATTTATCCAACTATGTGACACCTATGTATAAACTGAAAGAGGTTATTGTGAATTGATTTGTTTTGAGAAAAAACCTCTCTCATATCTTTGAAACTCGTTTTGGTTTTCCCGAGATATGCATTTAAAAAACAAGTGTCAAACAGGCAGGTTCTGGGATCCAAAAAATGGGGCGCAGTGATGGATTTGATTCTCTCAATATGAAATAGTTGTAGGAAAAAGGGGAGAGGTTATTGTTATATGACATGTTAGGATAAAAAATCCAAGTGGTTTGCAAAACGATTCTCCAGATGCTCAGAATCGTCATTTGAAAATGATGACTCAGGACAGTAAAAAACGCCACATTTCTTCATTATTTCCATCTTGCTGGCACCTTCAAAATTGGAACAGCACATTGAAACGGGTCCTATTAATTAAAATATTCACTTAAAAACCATCCGCTTTCCATTTGGAAGCAAAAACCGTGATCTAGGCAAAAAATAATGCCTCTCTGCCCTGTTTTGCACTTTTAGTGGTTAAAGAGCCAAAATTCGAACCTGTAAACCAGAAAACAGTCTTAACCAGTGCTCTTTGCTTTCGGTGGCTATAAGTGACCCAACCTTTAGATGGTAAGCTACGAAAATTATCCTCCCTTTCGGTGGCTAATGAACACCATTGTGTTCGCCCAAGCCACCGAAAACTGCCCCACAACTCATGCTGTAATTTTGCCCTTTCGATAGTTAGGAGTTCCTCGAAAATTTCGTTTAAGCTGCCGAAAGCAGAGCTTTCGGTAGCTTAGGGGCCATTTTGAATAAGCACTTAGCTACTGAAACCTGTTTTTTAAGTTTTTTGAAATAAAAACTTGTCTCGAAAGTTTCTTGATGTATTATGAGTTAGAACTCATTAAAATGAGCCTAAACACAAACTTTAATAATGTGTTTTCATTTTCAAATGACCTCCTATCACCTCACATGATAAATCTTTAAAAAAAGTATTTGAGGAGATAACAGAACCTAAATGACCCTAATGGCATTTGAGTGACCCTAATAGCACCTAAATGACCCTAATGGAATCTGATTGTCCCTAACAACATTTGAGTGACCCTAATGGAACTTGAGTCACCCTAACAAGATGAGGATGATGTTGATGATGCATGATGAAAATGTTGATCGCGTTGATGATGATTTAATTACAAGATGATAACAATGACAATTATGATCACTACATTGATAATGACAATAACGATGCCTATGGTGATAATGACAATCTCTATGACGATGGAAACTATGATAACGATAGTGATGATGATGACAATGAGGATCATGACGATGTCGATGTCAATGATGATGATGTATATGATATCACTATCAGATCCTAATTTATCCTAATGGCACCTAAACGACTCTAATGGATTTTTAGTGACCTTAATGTCCCTTAAATGAACATAAAGGCATCTAAGTGTCCCTAAAAAAATTTGAGTGACCCTAACATCATGATGACAACGACAATGATGATGCATGATGACAAAGATGATGGTGTTTATGATGATTTGATTATAAGATGATAATGATGAAAATTGATTCCTACATTCCCAATCAGAGGAAAAATATCCTCTATGAAAATCATTTGATTAATAGGTGGTTGAATTCCTTTTTCATCATCACAATGATCATGACGACTATAATCATGACATTGATTGTGATGATATATGATGATGACACTAGTTATGAAAATGGTGATAATTTCGATGTCTAGGACAATGGAAATGATGATAACAACTTTGATGATGATGATAGTGAGGATCATGACAATTACTAATTATTAAGACCCATCGACCAGTTAGGCGAGGGAAAATGTCCTTTTTGAAATTCTTGAAAGGTAGTAAGATTTATTGTTCATCATCATAATGTGGTTGACATGAATGACTATGGTCATAATGATATGTGATGATGAAAGTGATGATGATGATGATGACGTAATGTATGATGATCAAGATGATAATTAGGACAATGAAAATGACGACGATGTTGATGTCGATGCCAATGTTCATGATGCACATGATAACACTTATGGATCTTGATTGATCCTAATGGGACCTAAATGACCCTAATGTCACCAAAACGGCTCTAATGGCATTTGAGTGTCCCTAACAACATTTGAGAGACCCTAATGGCATATGATTGACCCTAACAAGAAGGAAATGATGCATTATGACAATTATGATGGGCCTAATGATGATTTGATAATTATAAGATGATATCTATGAAAATTGATGCTGACATTCCTAGTTAGATCCCAAATATCTTTTATGAAACTCATGTAATTAAGTGGTTTGTTGTTGTTGTCATTATCATAATGATGATCATTATATTGGATCTGATGATCATATATGCTGATGACAATGATGATTTATGGTGTTAGTGTTGATTTATATGATGATGAAGATGATGGTATCGATGATGATGGCAATGAAGACAAGGATAATGACAATTAATAATTATTAAGACCCATCAAACTAGTTAGGAAAGGGAAAAAATCCTTTAAGGAATTCTTGTAAGGTATTTGTTGTAGCATGATTTGACACGTCTTTGCAACATGCCTTTTTGTTATCTTATTTACATCATTGCAGACTCCCTTATCTGGTTATGGTTCAATTCCCATATCCCTTCTTAGTTGAACCTCCAAAAAATACCAATTTTTGTAATACCCCTAGTTTTGACATGGAATCTATTTAACCAAAATTATGTAAATGATGTAAATATGCTAATGTGGATTCCTAGTGTGAACCTCAAGGCCAAGGCTCGACTAGTAAATGAATAGGTATGTATGATGTATATGTTTTTATTCGGACTATTTGGTTGACTTGTCATGCTGATTTGGAATATATGTAAATATTATGTGCATAAATAATAAAATGGTCCAACAATAGCTATGTAAAGAGAACCAAAAGGTCCATGATTCCACCAGAGGGGAAGAGGAAAGGTGGTCTATGGGAGATTAAATCCTTATTTCCAAATGTCAACCTTAGAACTCACCCAAATTCTTCCATATGCCTTGAATAATCCAATTATCTAATTTCTGACTATTCTCCCATCATTGAATGCATGTGTGAGGTTGGTGAAAAAATTCACATCATGTATTTATTGAAGAATGGGGCTGACTGCACTTTTGTAACATTTCTGTCATGATAGACATTAGTCTGTAGCTTCCAGGAGTCCTTTATTATACTATCATAAGTTATGTAATTTGTATTTTCACCATTTTCTCATATCCATTGGAGTCAACCCTCATTCTCTCATTCTTTCATGCAGATCTACACTAGGAAAAACTCTCCATTACTATCCATGAACTTACCATGTTGGTTTTAACCCATAAATTCGAATTTGGAGACCATGTTGCGTATTTGGAAGTGACAATTGATGGTTGTAGGTGAGGAGAGAGGTTGGGAAAGCTGGGAATGCTTACTCATTGAGTTCTATTTCTCATAGGTGCTTGAGAAGCAATGAATTGAAGCTACATGTGGTTCTATCATAGCCAATATCATATTGGACTTCTTCTATGAAAACACTAGAAGCACTAGCAAAGATGGATAGCCCAAGACAATCGTGGATTGGTGAAGGGGATGCCTGAGCCAAGAAGGATGTTGTGTGGGGTAGGTATTGTGGAAGCCAAGGATGTGAGGGCTGAGTGAGACCCTTGTAGAGCCTTATATGAGCATTTGGCTAAGAATAGAGAGAAGAATGGGTTGTGGGATAAGAGAGATAAGCATGTAGGTGTTTCACTCACCCTGGTGGTATCATAACCCAGCTTGTGGGTCACCTCTCAGTAGAAAGAATATATGTTGGAAAGAGTGCTTATGGTTCGATGGAAAAGTGCTCTTACAAAGCTAGTTGCTTGGATCTGCGTTGGGTAAAGATAAGTATTCTCATGCATTTGAATTTTAAATGTTTTTATTTGATGCCTATAATGTTTATGCGTACATTTTCATGCTAGATGTGTGTGGATAGATTTTAAATTCTGTTGTGTATGTTTATTTATGTTTTTTGCACACATTATATATGTTAAAATTCATGTTATGGCTTTGGGGAGAAATTTGAGAGCTCGAAATCCAGCTAGTGTCCCCTCCTGATGGTCATATTGGGTGAGGGAGCCATTAAAATTTGATACAAAGACATGACCTATACATGGCTATACCACATCCATGCGATTCTGTAGTGTCTATCCCGCATCCCTGCTATTTTTAAGGTAAAAAATAAAAAATAAATTTCAGGAAATGTGAAAACAGTTTCATGGTTATTCAACGGTCCTTTCCCCGTAAAAAACTAATGGAACTTCCCTAAATTCCTCCCCAAAAGTATAGAAGAGGCAAGAGGAATCATGAGAGGGGAGAGAAGAATGAAAAATACCCTTATCAAGGATAATTTTAGGGGAGAAATTTATCCCATGGGCTATTTTCCATTTTTTTTCCAGAAAAAAGATTCGCCAATTTGCATTTTTTGAAGCCCCGTTTCACCCAATTTTGATGGGGTAAACTTTTTTCACTCTAAAAATCACCAAATTATTATATAAAATATATAAAATACTTAGAAATTGAAAAATATTTCCAAATATTTTATAGTTGAAATTTTAAGAATTTGTAAGATTCACCAAGGTTTATACACTTTTAAATAAGTATGGGTCCTTAAAATTATCCATGAGGTCCCTTATGTTGCTCTTTTGCATATTGAATCCATAAACCCTTATGATTTTAATGATGTACTTGATGATGATGACGACGGAGATGGAAACAATGATGATGATGATGTTGATGTACCATATGATGTTTACAATGATGATGACATTGATTTCCATGATGATGATGCATGTGATCACACTTCTAAATCCTGATTGATCTTGATGGCACCTAAATGATTGTAATGGTGTTTGAGTGACCCTAATGTCACTTAAATGATTCTAATGACATTCAAGTGTACCCAAAAACATTCCAGTGACCCTAATGGAATATGAGTGTCCCTAACACCATGACAACGATGACGATGATGCATGATGACAAAGACGATGGAGTTTATCATGATATGATTATAAGATGGTAGCGATGACAATTGATGCCTACATTCCCAGCCGTAGGACAAATCTCTTTTAGGAAACCCATTTAATTAATAGGTGTTTGGATTCCTTTTTCATCATCACAATGATCATTATGATTATAATCATGACATTGATTGTGATGATCGAATATGATGACAATGATGATGATTATGGTGATAATGTCGATGTCTAGGATGATGGCGATAATGATAACGAAGACGATGATGATGATGACAAATATGATCATGGTAATTACTAATTATTAAGACCCATTGACCCAATTAATAGAGGGAAAATGTCCTTTGTGAAATTCTTGTAAGGTAGTAGGATGCCTTGTTCATCATCAAAATGTTGATGACATGAATGACTATGATGACGATGCAAATGATGATGATGATGGTGTATTGTATGATGTTGATGATGATGATTAGGATGACGATGAAGATGATGATGTCGAATTCAATTTTGATGATACATGTGATATCACTTCTGGATTTTGATTGATCCTAATGGCACCTAAATAACCATAACGGCATTTGAGTGACCCTATTCTCACCTAAATGGGTCTAATGGAATTCTAGTGTCTCTAACAACATTTGAGAGACCCTAATGGCATATGATTGACGCTAACAACATTATGATGATGCATTATGACAATTATGGTTGAAATGATGAAAATTTGAAAATTATAGGATGATATCGATCACAATTGATGACTACATTGACTATGATGATGATATATGATGACTTCAATGATGATGACATGAATTATTATCTTGACAATATATGGTGATGATTATGATGATGATGATGATGATTCTTATGTATTGTATGATCACGTTGACCCATCAATAATGATAATTACTAATGATGTCTATGATGATGACCATGATGAAAATGACAATGATGAAAAAGGAGATGAGGAGGTTCATGACAATTACTAATTATATATACCCATTGATCTAGTTAGGCAAGGGGAATCCTTCTTTACAAAATTCTTGTAAGACAGTAGTAAACCTTGTTCCATCACAATGTTGATGACATGAATGACTATCATGATTATATAATATGATGATGATAATGATGACGACAACGATGATGATGATTATGTTGATGTGTCGTGTGATGTTGACTATGACAATGCCGACAATTTCTATGTCCATGATGATGATGCATGTCATAGAACTTCTAGATCTTGATTGAATAACATCCTACATTCATACATTGCTTATTTTAATTGTATCTCAACCATTAAAAAACACACAATTTTATAATGTAAGCACAATTCTTAAGTATTTATTGAATTTCTTTCCCATCTAGACTTTAATTAGACATTTTTTCCATTCTAGTATGTTACTAGGTCAAGGTTCAATAAGCATACGCCACTTAAGTGCCATCATGTCGTGAGCAAGATTTCCTTGCATTTAGTCAAACTACATAAATATTTCCTTTTATATATCTCGAATAGGCCATTTAATAAATCAATGCACAACAATGGGTTTTCAAAAATGAAATTAAATGGAAAAGAAGATCCCTTGGATGGGGTGATACTCAATTACCAAAGAGTAATGTTGGCCTCGATTGGTTTATCCATCCAGAGGCTAACAGATTCCTATGTGCATGCAAAGCATAAATGAAACCCCTAGATGGATATTGGTGACAGTGATTTCAATCAACAAAACTTAATGTAGGGCCTTATTTGTAGGAAATCACATGCATAAGAGATGGCGAGTTTAATGGAGTGACATGGCTCATCTAGGGAAACTTGTACTCAATCCTTCTGGTAGTGTATCAGGAACTCACTTGGGGTTTATGAGAAATGTTTTAACAATGAGAAGGTGCCCCTATTTATTACCCATATGAATATTACCAATATATCTTGCTAAAGCTCTGTCCCTATTGCATTTGTGTTTGGGATTGTTTTCGTGTTCCTCATTGCCCACTTGAGACGTAGAGTTCATCTTTGTATAGTTGGTGGAGCTCATACCTTCTCTGTTTCCAATTGTTAGAATAATATTATACCTTAGTACCTTAATCATTAATTAATTGATGGTTATTAGGTGCTAAAATGGTTAATAATCACATCCCTAGGTTGTTAGGAAGTTGTCATAAGTTGTCTATAAGTTGTTGGGGCAAGTGTGAACATATCCACCATTGTATGGGCCAAAGGGTGGTCAAATATAGTTGTTGGGTGCTCTCTTGAGACCACCACATAAATTTATTACCACTTGCATGTGTAAGGTGCCTTCCTTTTTGTGTTTTATGGATTTGGGTTTGACCAAGGGCACACATGCATTGAATCTAGTCATTTGCCCCTATTTTGGCTATTGTGGCCTCCCCTAGCCTACCTAACTTCCACCCAAGCACCTCCTCCACATGTGTGAACCCTATTTCAGTCCCCCATGCTCACCCAATGTTCACATGCACAATTCGTACCTATTTGGGATATTTTGGGAACCATTTGGTCAACCTAGGGGGGATTGTGGCTCAATCTAAGCTAGCTAAGTGTGGACACTCCAAGTGCATCCTGTTTCTTCCTATTATTATATAAGGATGATCCAAACTCATTATTGGGTTGGACTGTTAATATAATCTGATATTTGATCGTTTGTGTATCCTGATTTTTTATCATATGTTATGATATTTGATCATTTATTCCTAGTTTTTTATCATTCGTTTTTACAGAAATGTTTATGCACTTGTTTCTTGCATAATAAGTTAAATATTTCAATTTTGAGGTATCTACAGTAGCTATATCCTACTGTGATAGATATTTTACATGGTATCAGAGCTCTTGGAGCTATTATTCAAACCAATAGACTATTTTAGTGGTGTGCTAGAAGTAGTGGAGAAACCACATAAGTCCCTAGAACCATTGCATTGAATCCATTGGATACTATAAAAGGTGTGATTCTCTCCCGAATGCACCCACTATCAAGAAGGGTTTGAATCTGTTAGTGTAGATCCCCTCCTAAGTGTTGAGTGTTTTATTGTAGGTATTCAAGTGCACCATTGTCACCAAGTGTGCAAGCAACAAAAGAAATATGGAGAAAACTCACCCAAACTTGCTTACTCCATTAAAATATTTTGAATGGAAGGATGAAATGGTCATTCAGTTGAGATCCAAGGGTCTTTTGAGGATCACCATGGGCACAAAGGTTGAGCCAAACTCTGTTGTAGAGAAGTCAAAATTCTTCAATAGAATGGATGAGGCATTCAGCCTCCTCTGTCTCAGTAGTTCGAGAGACCTCTTGTTTCACGTTGAAAGTCTAGCTACACCAAATTAAGTATGGCTTAAGCTTGAGTATTTGTTTTGGAAGACTGATGAAATGAGGGGCCATCAACTTTGGGAATGAGTTGATCTCATCGAGTCTAAGAAACTTAGATTCCATCCAAGACTTCTTCACCAAGTTCAAGAGCTTGGTATTGCAAACCAAACAATGTGGCAATGATAAGAAGGAAGAACGGTTGGTTTTGTCCATCATTTTGAGGCTTGGCCCTAAGTACTCAGTTTTTGTCTATACATTTCACTCCACAAAAATTATAGTTCGTAATTGGAAGATGCCTTCATTGGATGATTTCATGGAGATGCTAACTAAAGAGAAATATAAGTTGGTATTTATGGGTTCCATTAAGTCAAGAGATCAATTTCTTGCTGCTGGAGATTCGAAGCAAGGAAGAGGCAAGCAAAATCCCAAGGGTTCGAAACCACAAGAGAAGAAGAAAGACGAGGAGAGACCCAAATCCAGTGATGGGAGTTTGAATCCTATCAAATAAAAGGGAAAGAAGAAGGAGAAGAGAAAATGCTCTTACTGTCAAAAGGGTTGTAAAACTGAGAGTTTTTTGCATGAACAAAACCATTGACATGATGACCCATCTCCTACAAAAAAACAACATTCCCCTTCTAGAATGCTCGAAGAAGAAAGAGGGTGTTTCTGAAGACAAGGAGAGGTGTGATAATTTGATGGATAGCACCTCAGAGTCCTCTTATTTCATCATAGATGCATGTTCCTCAAGGCACATGGATTCTTGAAGAGATTACAGTGGTTCTTCCGTTCTCATGGGAGATGACTCAGAAATCCCTGCTAAAAGCATTGGGAAAATCTCTATGGAAAATGGGTATTTCAGTAATATAATGTATGTACCTAATCTTGTAGCAAAATTACTATCTGTATGCCAAATGACGCACACTAGTTCATCCAAGAGAGTGATATTCAATCAAAATTATGTGGAGATATCAGAAATTTCCACTGGAAAAATTGTTGCAGTGGGTGTTGCAGACAATGATTCGAGGATGTACAAGTTCTGTCATTTTCATGGGTATTATTCTCCTAATGCACTTCTGTCACATGGTAATGAATTCATAAATATATTGCATGATATATTTGGACATCTCAACTACATATATATTCAAGCATTGAGCAAAGAAGAGATGGTTGAAGGGCTTCCAAAAATTAGATTTTCCAATGGCACTTGCAAAGGGTGCATTGTTGGGAAGCAAGCTGAGAAGAAGTATGAGAAAGGGAAGGCAAGGAGAGATACTTAACCTCTTGGTTTAGTGCATTAATATCTGATTGGTCCTCTCCCCAATCCCTCCTATGGAATCTCAAATTATGTACTTACCTTCATTGATGATTTCTCAAGGTATTGTTGGTTGTATTTTCTCAAGCAAAAATATGAATGTTTTCAATGTTTCAAAGTTTTTAAGAACTATGTGGAGAACTTTAGTGGTAGAAGTATGAAGGTCTTGAGGACTGATAATGGAATGGAGTATGTTAATAAGGACATTAATCAGCTCTGTGAGTATTTTTCCATCCAAATTCAACATTATGTGCCCTACACACCTCAACAAAATGGTGTTGTGGAGCGCAAGAATAGAGCACTAAAGGAGATGGCCACATGCATGATGGAGGCTAAGTAATTGTATCCTAATATATGGAACCACATAAATCCTTGGAAGGCATGAATCCATATGAGGCTTGTATGGGCCACAAGCCCAATGTTTCTCATTTCAGGGTGTTTGGCTCAAAGGCTTGGGCTAGGATTCCACCAGAGAAGAGAAAGGACTTGCGGCCCCAAAGAAAGGATTCAATAACGGTAGGTTATGAAGAATATGCAAAGGGATACAAGCTATTTTATCCCTCATATCACAAAACATTCATTGAAAGAAGTGTTCAGTTTGAAGAAGAAGATCTCATGCATCATTGCAGAACAAGGTGAAGGGGAATGCTCATATCCTCTTCTTGATGATGATGTAAGTGATAGTTATTTTTCTTATATTTATGATTCTTATATTTATGATGATGATGATGGCATGTATTCTGATCATGAACCTCCCTCAAGGCCCAAGTGGGCTTAGAAAACAATACAAGCTGCTGGTGAGCTTGTAGAAGATCCTCAAGATCCTAGGAAAACTAGATCTCAATTTCACAATGCTTTTGCATCTTGTGATTATGATATGATGGATAGGTGTTTTGTTATGGTTTTATATGATCCTAAGTCATATTCAAAATCTTAAAAATACCCAATATGGAAAACAACCATGCAAGAAGAGATGAACTCCCTCCATGACAATGAAACATGGGATTTGGCCCCTCTTCCTCCCAAGAGGAAACTAGTGCAATGTAAATGGGTTTATAGAACCAAAGTGGAATCTGATGGATCTGATATGAAGTATAAGGCTATTTTTGTGGCTAAGGGATTCTATCAAGTCCATGGAGTGGACTATACAGATACATTTGCACCAGTGGAAAAGATGAACTCAATTAGGCTAGTTTTAGCCATTGTTGCTTCTAAGCGATGGGAGGTTCATCACATGGATGTGAAGAGTGAATTTATTCACGGGGATATAAATGAGGAGATATATATTCAGAAGGATGAAGGATTAATTTCTGATCATACAGTTGTGTGAAGGTTGAAGAAGTCACTCTATGGGCTCAAGCAAGCTCCCAGAGCTTGGTATGCCAAAATGGACAATTTTCTACTATCCTTGAACTTTGAGAGATGTAAGTCTGATACTAATGTCTATATGAAGAATTTTGGTGACCTGATATTGATTATATTATTGTATGTTGATTATATTTTTATCACTAGTAGCTTCACCAAATAATTGGTCTCAGTTAAGGTCGCATTACATAGTGCATTTGCCATGACCAATCTGGGATTGTTGAAACAATTTCTGGGTTTGGAAAGTGAGCAAACTATGGATGGGATATCTATTTCTCAATCAATATACTCTTATGATTTTCTTTAGAATTTCAATATGGCTGAATGTAATTCTACAAAATTCCCATTCCTTTCTGGAGTTAAGCTTACTGATTGGGGTTCTTCACCGCTAGTTGACAGCTCACTGTATAGACAACTAGTTGGGAGCTTGTTGTATCTTACTCACTCTCGACCAAATTTGTATTATGCTATTGGGGATGTTGAAAAGAACATGAAAGAGTCTCATGAGTTCCATTGGAAGGAATCCAAGAGGATCCTACATTATGTACAGGGTACCAAACATTTTGGCATCCATTATGCAGCTGGTTCATCTCTTGAACTAGTTGGTTTTACTGATTCTGATTGGGATGGAGATAGTTCTGATCGGAAGTCTAATTCTAGTTATGTATTTATGCCTGTACATGGTCCCATTTGATGGTAAAGAAAGAATCATCACACTATCTCCTTATCTTCAGCTGAGGATGAATATAGGGGAGCAGTGAATGCAGCTACACAATGTGTGTGGTTGCAAGGAATTCTTGGAGAGTTTAGATTTGTGTTTGATTCACCCACAGTCATTTGGTGTGATAATCAAAGAAAAATAAATATCTCCACTGATCTAGTACAGAGACATAGGACCAAGCACATAGATATTCACATGCACTACATTCGAGGCTTTGTGCATGACCAGATCATAGCATTGTAGTATTTCCCTTTTGCTGAGCAAACTGTTG